>VONZ01000163.1:767500-1173661 GCA_012976165.1 Labeo catla
ATAGATATAGAAAGATATTAAAAATAACCCAATAAAATGACCCAACAAGCCCAACAAATAACCCAGAGTGTAGAGATTACAGTTTATGAAGTTTTAAATATGGATATTTGCTTCAGGGGGTCTTTATTAACCACCGTGGAGTACTTTCTATGATGGATGGATGTACTTTTTTAGACTTAAAAAATCTCAACACCCATTCACTGTCATTATATAACTTGGAAGAGCAAGGACATTTTTTAATATAACTCCGAATGTATTGTCTGAAAGAAAAAGTCATATACAGCTAGAACGGCTTGAGGGTGAGTAAATCACGGGGTAATTTTCATTTTTGGGTGAACTATCCCTTTAAAGTTGTCCTCATTTAAATTAGGCATCAGTTGGATTAGTTATTTTAATGCTTTCAGTATTAGAATATGTGTAATTTATAGCACACAGATGTGAGTATGGAAAAGATATGAACATTCTCAATATTAATATGAAATGTTGCATGCTTGTGGATTGATGCAGTGGCTCTCTAGCCTTCTTTTTTTTTTTTCTCTTCCTCCATCTTTTTCTCTTAGTGCCTGGGGAGCAGCAGGCAGTGTTTAGTGAAAGGTCATCGCTGAATAACATGTCTGACTATGTGTTCTCTATGTGGCCGATTCCACCAAAGGTCTCAGCTCTCTGTGCATTTCCATTTTTTACCCAAAATTCTTCTCACTCACTGCATATTAAAGTCGGCTGCAGGCTTTCAGCCAAATTTAAATTGTGTGCTTTGAGGCACAGAGATCTGTAAAAGCCTGTCTCCACCTCAAAGTTAAAAGTACAACTTACAATTGTGAAATAAGTTTGAAATAGTCAAGAATAGTAACAGTTGTGAGGAAAAAAAAATAAAAGTGATTTTCAATCGTGAGATTTAATATCACAAATGTGACCCTGGACTACAAAACCAGTCTTAAGTAGCATGGGTGTATTTGTAACAATAGCCAAAAAAAACATTGAATGGGACAAAATGATCGATTTGTCTTTTATGCCAAAAATCATTAGGATATTAAGTAAAGGTCATGTTCCATGAAAATATTTTGTAAATTTCCTACCATAAATATATCAAAACGTAATTTTTGATTAGTAATATGCATTGCTAAGAATTTAATTTGGACAACTTTAAAGATGATTTTCTCAGTATTTTGAGTTTTTTGCACCCTCAGATTCCAGATTTTCAAATAGTTATATTCATTCAGCTTTCATGTGATATATAAATATTAATTTAAAAAAAAATGACTGGTCACAGTGAAACTGTGCTCACCAGTGGATCATCTGCAGTGAATGGGTGCCGTCAGAATAAGAATCCAAAAAACTGATAAAAACATCACAATTCACACAACTCTGGTCCATCAGTTAATGTCTTGTGAAGTGAAAACCTGCGTGTTTGTAAGAAACAAATCCATCATTAAGGCATTTTACCCTAAAATAGTTGCTTCTGATCTTTTGTACCCTCAGATTCCAGATTTTCAAATAGTTCTATTCATTCAGCTTTTATGTGATATATAAATCTTAATTTCAAAAAAATTGACTGGTTTTGTGGTCCAGGGTCACAAATATGTGACCCTGAATCACAAAACCAGTCATAAGGGTCAATTTTTCAAAATTGAGATTTATACATCATCTGAAAGTTGAATAAATACACTTTCCATTGGACAATATTTGGTCGAGATTCAACTATTTGAAAACCTGGAACCTGAGGGTGCAAAAAAATCTAAATATTGAGAAAATTGCCATTAAAGTTGTCCAAATAAAGTTCTTAACAATGTATATTACTAATCAAAAATTACGTTTTGATATATTTACAGTAGGAATTTTACAAAATATCTTCATGGAACATGATCTGTACTTAATTTCCTAATGATTTTTGCCATAAAAGAAAAATCAATAATTTTGATCCATGCAATGTATTTTTGGCTATTGCTACAAATATACCCCAGCAACTTAAGACTGGTTTTGTGGTCCAGGGTCACATATATGAAATGAAGTCACAGTGAAACTCAGATAAATTGTAACAAATACTGTAAAGACACAGTTGTAAGATTGGACGAAATTTAGCACATTTTTCTCACCAGTGGATCCTCTGCAGTGAATGGGTGCCGTCAGAATGAAAGTCCAAAAAGCTTATTAAAAACATCACAATTCACACAACTCTGGTCTATCAGTTAAGTCTCGTAAAGTGAAAACCTGCATGTTTGTATGAAATCCATCGAGGCATTTTACCCTAAAACCGTTGCTTTTGGCCAAAATACCAGTCCATAATCTATAAAAATGCTTCCTTTAGTAAAAGAACTGTTTTGAGACTGATTTGTGCATATTTCTCTCCTGATTCAGACGAGGGGACTTTTTATCGTGGATAGAGGTTTGAAGTTAAAATGTCTTATTGATGGATTTGTTTATTATAAACCTGAAGCTTTTCACTAAATATAATATGTGACCCTGAACCACAAAACCAGGGTCAATTTTGTGAAATTGAGATTTGTACATCATCTGAAAGCTGAATAAAAAAGCTTTCCATTGATGGATTGTTAGAACAATATCTGGCCGAGACACTGTTTGAATATCTGGAATATGAGGGTGCAAAAATCAAAATATTGAGAAAATCACCTCTAAAGATGTCCAGATGAAATTCTTAGCAATGCATATTACTATTAAAATTTTTTTGATATATTTACGGTGGGAAAATTCCAAAATATCTTCATGGAACATGATCTTTACTCAATATCCTAATGATTTTTTGGCATAAAAGAACGTTTTGACCCATACAATGTATTTTTGGCTATTTTTGGCCGTGCTACTTACTTTTGTCGTCCAGTGTCACATTGGATTGCTTGTGGATTATTGTGATGTTTTTATCAGCTGTTTGGACTCTCATCCTGACGGCACCTATTCACTGCAGAGCATCCATTGGTCAGCAAGTGATAATTAAACAGAATGGTCTGTGTACATCTGCAGTGACCATCCATTAGTATAAAGCCAACCAGCTTAATTTACCAATGTGCAAAAAAGCGCTGAACATTTTATTTTTGCAAAGTCACACCAGAAAGCTGTTGGTATTTTTAGAAGCACAGTTATCTTTGCATTAATGAAGCTCCTCTTAAATTTACTACTTCGCTGCAGAGCATATTTAACCTCTTGTTTGTTTGTGTTTGTGCACGGTTAGCTTCATTCAGCATCTTTCCGGCTGAACATCTGCTGTCCCAGTTAGGTGTGCGGTATGTATGTGTGTGTATGCGGGTGGGCCGATTCAGGTCTCTCTTCTCTAAACGGCTCCTGTAACCTACAGAGAGGACATTAAGGCAGAGCTCTTTCACACTATTTCTGCCAGTTCCTTTCTATTCGATGCTATATTTTTAGAGCCGAGACTTCCGTAGCTCTCGGGCTGAAGGCAATGTGTTATTATTCAAATTGGATAATGGGTTGCCAGTCAGCGCTCCAGCGCAATAATGTACCGTGGTGAATTGCTTCGCCTGAAAGCATGACTGTCCATTTTGCTTCAGCTGAAGTTCTGTGCGTATCTTTTAAACGGCAAAGGTTGTGCATAAAGTGTAAGCTGGTGGAAGTCATTATCCTAAAGACCATGTAACTACAAACAGGAGTGAACTGAAAGGAAAAAAATGGAATTATCGGGAGATTTCCTTCAGTGTCTCATTTTCAGATCAAGGATATCAAGATAAACGTATGTTAGGATCTGTGTACCGGCAGTGATACTAAACTTGTCTGTCTTTACTATTAGACCAAGAATCAATGATGGGAATTAATTGAAATGTCAAAGTTTGAGCATTTGTTATTGTTTTTGCTATTGGGATTATGTATTATTGTTTGGAATCGGTCCAGACTAAAGCAATAGATGCCGTAACCACCGGGAAAATGCGCACTGGAAGGACGTTTTGAAGGTTTTACTTCATAAATGCCATAATAAGCCTCTTAGAGCCTGTGCGCATAAGGGGCCGGGATGACTCTGAACAGAATTACCCACACTTATAGAATGACATTATGGGAGAAATTATATCATCAAAGCCCTTCCAACATTACCAAGCCTTGATTTTCAATTACGCCTCAGTTATGCCTATGCCAAAGACAGACACTAGCTGGGTTTTCATTCGAAATTGCGAATTTAACTTGGAATGGCACATAAAACATTTGCGAATAAGCTCCATTTATGAGTCGAAGAGAACAAAATTGTCACTTTCCTGAGAAACTGGCACTAAATATCATTAGGAAATGTCGGGGAAGCTTGAATATAATAACTTTCATATATAATAAATTATTTGAGGCTCAAAGCGATTAGACGTAACACAATAAATGTGGTCATTGCTTAGATGCCTGCTGTTTGGGAACGTAGTTGTGTAAGACAGTTTATTATTTGCTCGGAATTTAAGAATGACCGTAACATTTCAGATGCTGGGTGACAGAGCCGATTCGCTGATTAGTCAGATTATGCCGGTCCAGTCGAGCATGGAGGATTTTATTCGGGCAAATGCGTTTCCAGCTCCAATTATTTACATTAAACTTTTTCACACAAGTCAAAAACCACCTCAAGCGAGCATGAAAATGTTTTTGTGTTTCACTTGTTTCTAATGCGATGCTTCAAAATGCGGTGTGAAAAAAAAAAACAGTGTGATGGAAACATAGTTAATGAGTTAAGGTGCAGTTGCATTAGCACCAGTTGAGCATTTAAGATGCATGACATATTTAGTAAGATTTGGAATTGATTACTTTGTGGTCTTATTAATATTATACATGTGCTTTCTGCTTTGTTTATTTTATTTTATATTTTATTATTAATTAGTAAAATAATAATAATTCATTAGGGTTGAGCTGACAATTCACACAATGAATGAGGCTCATATATTCAAAATCAAATCAAATAAAAAATATTTAGGCTATCATTGGGATGGTTTTTGTACTTTTTGTAGCATATTGAACTTTTTGTAATGCAATAATAATATTATTAATAATAATAATAGTTGACAAAATTCACACAGTGAATATATATAAAATAAAAAAAAACAAATAAAATAATTTTAAAAAATCCATTGTGCCCATCACATCACATTATGCTTAATGTTTTATCAGTGTGTTTCTCCTTAATTTATTTATTTATTATTTATTTATTTATTTAAAATAATAATTATTCATTAGGGTTGAGCTGACAAAATTTACACAATGAATGAGGCTCATATATTCAAAATAAAACCAAATAAAATAATAATAATTTAGCCTATCATTGTGACATTTTTGTACTTTTTTGTAGCATATTAAACGTTTTGTAATGCAATAATAATAATAACAATAATAATAATAATATAATTATTATTATTTATTAGGGTTGAGCTGACAAAATTCACACAATGAATATATATTAACTATAAAATTAAATTAAATTAAATATGTTTTTGGACATGTTGTAGATTAGTAGCTTTCCATTTGTGCCCCATCACATCACATTATGCTTAATGTGTGATTTATTTATTTATTTATTTGTTTGTTTGTTTGTTTGTTTGTTTAAATAATAATAATTAATTAGGGTTGAGCTGACAAAATTCACACAATCAATGAGGCTCATATATTCAAAATATAAAATAAAATAAAATAAAATAAAATAAAATAAATATTTAGCCTATCATTGGGACTTTTTTGTATTGGGACATTTATTTATTTAAAATCATAATTATTCATTAGGGTTGAGCTGACAGAATTCACACAGTAAATGAGGCTCATATTTTCAAAATAAAATAATAATAATTTAGCCTATCATTGTGACATTTTTGTACTTTTTTGTAGCATATTAAACTTTTTGTAATGCAGTAATAATAACAATAATAATTATAATAATAATAATAATTATTATTATTATTAATTAGGGTTGAGTTAACAAAATTGACACAATGAATGTGGCTCATATATAAAAATTAAATTAAAGTATACAACATTTGATTAAAAAATGTAAGTTAAATAAAAATATATTTTCTATATATGTTTTTATTGTTTCTGCTTTATTTAGAATTTCTTATTATTTATTGGCAAATTTATCCATTTTCATTCAAAAAGTTCGGGGGTTTCAGTGGCTACTACTGGACATGATTAGATTCCATTACTTGGGCCAAACAAACAAGTGCTGATGAGTAGATAAGGCCAACATTAATATGCAAATCACATGAAAAAATTGCTGTAATGGAGGAAGAGGCGTGAACTTGACCTCTAAATTAACGCGTTATTGTGTTTAAAACAATCATTTGCATGTGATGAGAGGAAAGGAGAAAAAAAGAAGCTAATAGATGGTTTGGTATGAAGCGTTTAGAGGAAGTGTAAAGTGTTTTGGTAGCCGGCTGGTGTAATGAATGACTTTCATTAGCTTGCAGTGGCCTGTGAAACACACAACATTGATTTTTCTCTTTCTTTCGTTCGGGGATCACTGGGCATATTGGTTAGAGAGCGTGTTTGTGTGCATATGGCACATGCAAGCTCTCGCTGAACCATGAGGTCAGTTACGGGGCCACATGTCAGCATTTGTAAAGGCCTTCAGTGGTCAGCAGTTTCTCTGTGTACATGGGCTCTGCAGCTAATGAGAAGGACCAGTGTGTGTGTCATCTATTCTCCTGTGTGCGATCCCAAGCCGCCCATCACGCGCGCTCAACTGCTGTTTGCCACACACAGTCTAACACTAACTGGGCCTGTTAGGCACATTGGGCTGCTTTGAAAGGATTCTTCATTAGGGGGATGAACCGCTGCTCAGTTTGAAACAGATTGGTTTGATGCTGGTGGCTGGAGCTGATAGTCTTCTGGGTAGGAAATGCCTTCACTTTGTGTGTTTGTGTACATGTAACTACTTAATCATATTTTAGAGCCAAATTTGTACCCAAGTGACCTACGTCTTACAAAATCTCCCAAAACCTTTATTTGAGGATGTAAAAATAAAATAAAAGTAAAAATAAATTGAGAAAATGTATGTGAATATTTGTTTTTGAATCATACCAGATCTTTTTATTATGAACTTCCAGTATTGCAAGGACAACCAGTCACTTTATTGTTTTATTTTATTTTGTTTTATTTTATTTTCAAGCAAATGCTGCTACAGTATCATGTGTCAATAATTTAAACTATATTATTATTATTATTATTATTATTATTTGTTCATTTATTTAATTATAATTATTGTTATTATTATGAACTTCCAGTATTACAAGGACAACCAGTCACATTTTATTTTATTTTATTATATTTTAAGCAAATACTGCTACAATATTATGTGTAAATGATTTAAACAATATATTTATTATTATTATTATTATTATTATTATTGTTGTTGTTGTTATTATTATTAACTTCAAGTATTACAAGGACAAACTTGTAAAACTCACAAAAACACGTGATGTCACATTTAATTTAATTTAATTTTCAGCAAATACTACTATAATAATACTTGAATTTAAACAATTTATTATTATTATTATTATTATTATTGCATTACAAAGTTCAGTATGCTTTTTTGAAAATGTCACAATACAAAAAAGATAGATCACAATTGTATTTTATTTTATTTTATTTTATTTTGTTTTGTTTTTTTTGTTTTTTTTTATTATGCAAATACTATGATGTACGAATACTTCAATTTTATTATCATAATCATAATCATCATCATCATCATCATCATTATTTATCATTACTATTATTATTATTATTATTGCATTACAAAAAGTTCAATATGCTTGACTGAAAATGTCACAATACAAAAAAGGCCCAATGATTATTTTATTATAATTAAGCAAATACTTCTACAGTATGATGTGTAAATAATTGATGAGTAAACAAATTATTATTATTATTGCTATTTTCATGATGAATTTCCAGCATTATAAGGACAACCAGTTACTTATAATTTAATTTAATTTAATTTAATTTTATTTTATTTTTTAGCAAATAATACTATAATAGTACGTGAATTTAAACAATTTATTATTATTATTATTATTATTAGTATTATTATTACAAAAAGTTCAGTATGCTTGATTGAAAATGTCACAATATTTATTTTATTTTATTTTATGTTTAGTTTAGTTTATTTGAATATATTTTGAATATATGAGCCGTATTCATTGTGTGTAATTTGTCAGCTCAACTTTAATGAACATCGAGATAAACTAAAGCTCTCAATGGTCTCTCAAGTACAAAGTAATTGTATTGAATCACTTTGGACATTTATTATTGTGTCTTTAAGTTCAGGTCCGCAGCAAACAAACAAGAGATTTGATGAGGTCAGCGAATCGCTCTGATCAATGCGTAAAACTCAGCTGGATGCTCTAATTGGGAACAGTGTGTAATAAACTGGAGAAATGACTCATTACAGGCAATGTTTCCTGTAAGGTCAGAGACTTCAGTAGCAGTTCTCAGTCTGACACTTGCTTGAATTAGCATGTTACTCAAGTTCAGCACGTCAAAGGTTGAAGTTTGTCTAGCACAAAGAATCTTAAGTTAATCAGAGCCGTTATAATCCTGTTGAACAAACCTCCCTTAAGACGTTTTTGATGAGTTCATTGAGTTCCAGTCGTGCGCCTCGTTCCTCTATTAGTGCTGCTGTTTACTCTGCCAGCCTGAGCTCAGGCCTTCACAGATTTCATAATCAAATTATTCTCCAGTCTCTCACACATGTATACTGGATATGAATACACCTGTTTTTCTGCAAAGCCACAGACTGACTTGTGCCTTTTTCACCGCTGTTCAAAATTTGAGGGTTGGTAATATTTTAAAAATGTTTTTGAAAGTAGTCTCACCTAGGCAGCAATTTTTTTTCTCAAAAATACAGCAAAAACAGTCATAGTTCTGGAAGCTTGTTTCTGCAATGGGATAAAAAAAAAATAAAATAGGTAATTGTGACTTTTTATCTCACAGTTCAGACTTTGTTTCTGAGTTTACATCTTGCAATCTTTTTTTTTCTTCTCAGAATTAAAAAAATTGAGTTGTGAGATATAAGCTTAGAATTGCAAGAATGTTCAAATTGTAAAAAGACCCAATTTTATTTATTTATTTATTTATTTATTATAGCACTTAATTATTTATTATTTATACAGAAACCTTTTGCAGTATATCTTTTTTTTGTAGTATTATACATTTTTAAATATCATTAATAAATATTATAAATAATATTATAAATAATGTTATAATAATTAAAAATAAATAATAACAAATAGTAAAATATAATAATAATAATAATAATAATAATAATAATAATAATAAAACGTATTATAAATAATATTAAAAATAAATAATTATTATTAATAAGTTCCATAAATATTGTGAAATATTATTTAAGACAGTTACATTACATTACATTACATTTATTTATTTATTTATTTATAAATAATACTTAATTATTTATTATTTATTTTCCATGGCAGAAATAAGTTCCATAAATATGATTATTTATATTATGAGTTAATAGAAACCTTTTGTAATATTATGTCTTTCTTTTTTTTTTGTAGTATTATACATTTTTAAACCTTTATATATATATATATATATATATATATATATATATATATACTGTATATAATGATTTATTTTATAATATTAATATTAAAAAATAAATAATAATAAATATTGTACATATAACTTCCATACATATTGTGAAATATTATTATTTGATAGAAACCTTTTGGAATATTATAAATAAATAAATAGCATAATACATCTTATAAATATTATTAAATATCATGTAAAATAATTATAAATAAATATTATACATTTTAACATTATTTTTAACCTTTATTTGTAACATTTTGTAATATTATAAATATTGTCTATCTCTCTGTCTATCTATATAATTACTAATAATTATTAATTTTATAATGATACGTTATAAAGACACAATTACATTTATTTATTTATTTAAAGATTTAAATATTTAATTTGATTATTTATGATTTCTTTTCTGTGGCAGAAGTTAGTTCAATAAATATGATTACGTGTATTATTATTTAACTGAAACCTTTTGTAATATAATTTTTTTGTACTATTTAACATTTTTAACCTTTATTTATAAAAAAAAAATACTAGAATACATATTATAAATATTATTAAATATTCTATACAAATAAATATAAACAAATATTAAATATTATACAATTTTTAACATTAATTTTAACCTATATTATATTATAACCTAAATTTCTAATATATTATTTATATGTGAATAACATTTTTAATGATTAAATTAATTCTTAGCATTATAAATAATCAATAAAAATGAATAATATAGCATTGTGATTTTGTATGATTATTTTATATATGTATATGTCTGTTGTATCTGTCTGAATTGTCTAATTCAGCATTGTATGGTAGATATGAATGGCTTAAACTACATTTTAAGCTGTGGCAGGAAAAATCTTTTTAATGTAGTAAAATCCACACACTTAACCTTGAAATGAGGTGAATGGCCTGACGGACCTCTTTCTATTCTGCTCTGTCTACAGCAGAATTACACTTAAATCAGTGTTAATAAGCTGACCTCGTATAAAGACCTGAGAAGACAGAAGATGGAGTCATAGAAGAAGGCTTGTTAAAGAATAAAGTGTAGTTGATAGGAGGCGATGAAGAGAGGCTGCGGGAGGCTACCGGACTTTACATTCACGCTGATGCGGTGACATTTGCCGGCTGCTTTGATGGTGTTCTCTAAAGAGAACGATAGCCTCTGTCCGCCTGCCGGATCAGCGGTCAAACACATTCGCAAACTCTGCTTACCTTCAAACGCCGTTCAAACAAGAAAATGACTGCCGAGTTTAATGATTTTTATGCAGGAGGGCTGAAGCGAAGGAAGATGTGCCTGCATGACTGCACATATACAGAATTGAGCAAACACGCATAATTCCTGTACACTGAGGCGTGAGTGAGTGGAATTGACCTTCTGTGTCCATTTATTTGGCTGAAGGAAACCGTTTAGCATCCTATTATTGGAGACCGTCATATTTTAATCAATTTGTATTCCTTTAATTAAATTATATGGTCAGCCCTGTGAAAATTGTCATCAGTGCTATTTTAGTATTTCATTTTTGTTAATTTGTAATTTATTTGAATATTTTATACATTTATGTTTATTTTTATATTTTCATATTATTTTTAGATTTGAATTTTTATTTAAAAGTGTTCATTTCATGTTTGCCTTTTTTTTGTTTTTTAATATCTATAGTTTTTTAATTCGTTATTTAAGTACCATTTTAAACATTTTATTATTTTTTTTATTTTTTAATACATTTTTATATTGTTTTATTTTTTGTTAAAATTGTGTTGTATGATTTAAAGAGGTTTTAGGTTTTTTTTTTAGAAGAGTTTCATATATCAAATCATAAACATAAAATCTTTTAACTTTTTAAAATATTAATATTTTTTGACATTTTGAACAAAAATCGTTTTATTTAAACTAATTAAAATATACAATTAAAATGAATATAATGATAATAAAATTATGTGTATTTTTTATTATTTTATGCAAAACATTTTTAATGTTGGCTTTATTTATTTATTTATTTATTTTTCAATTTTAGAAACACCTTAACTTAATAAATGAACCTCATAGGGAAACTGAATGATAAAAATCATACATAAAACCTTTTAATTTTTTTTTAAATATTATTTATTTTTTTAATTTTATGTTTTTGACATTGTGAACAAAATTGTTTAATTTAGATTGTTCTTTTAAAATAGAAATTAAAATATACAATTAATAGATTAATTAGATTAATTAATTTAAAAATTATCTTATGCAAACAGTTTTAATGTTACTGTAGCTTTCAATGTATTATTATTACTATTATTATTTTTCTTTTTCCAATTGTTGAAATTGTTTTTTGGTGCAACGAACTTGACTAACGTAATAAATATACCTCATGCGGAAAATTAAATGATAAAAATACATATTATTTTTATATTTTAATTTTAATTTTAATTTTAATTTTAATTTAAAGGTTAGTAATTTTGTTCTGTTTATCATTTTATTATGTTTTAAGTCAATATAGTTTTTATAGTTTGATATTTAAGTACTTTAACTTAAAATTAAATTTGTTTTAGTTTAAGTTTATTTCAAGTAATATATATATATATATATATATATATATTAGTTTTTATATTTTATATTATTTTATTTTAAGTTAATGAATAAAATAATGTGTAATAATTTTAAAAAGTCATACCAAAAGGTTTTTTTTAGGTTTTTATTTTTTTAAATATATAAATCATAAATTACTAAAAGCATAAATCAATTCTTTTAACTTTCTAAAAATATTAATTATTTTAGTTTTAGTTTTTTTTTTTTTTTTTTACATTTTGAACACAAAATTGTTTTATTTAGATTGTTCTTTTATAATATAACATTGAAATACAATTAAATATATAATAATATAATGAAGATAAAATAATGTTTAGTTTTTTACAATTATTTTATGCAAGCATTTTCAGTGTTAACTTGCAATTTATTTATTTATTTGCGTACTTGTGAAATAGTTTTTGGTAGAAACACCCTGACTAACTTAATAAATGGACCTCATGGGGAAAATTGAATGCTAAAAATTCATAATATGGCCCTTCTACATGCTTTTAGTTTGTTCAGAAGGGCATTTACAGTCCATTGGCTTGTAGCTGCTCCTTCTGTGTTAGCTGGTGCGTGGCTGTTTATGACAGTAATATTCACACTGCGCTGTAGAACACGGTAGTCAAACTTTGCCAAAAATAAAACTCCACTTTTCTGTCTTTCATGCTTTTGACAATAAATGTGGCCATTATATAATTAGCTGGTGGTATTTTAGGGTTCAGCACACTTGAGTGAGGGACGGAGTGCCTTTCCTAGCACACTTTATTCCATGGGCTATTACTGGGGTGATTATGGGACCAATTTGAAAACTGCAGACCCCTTTCATAGAATGTTGTTTAATGGCCTGAAAGAGGCTAAAAGTCCTCTTTTCTCCGCAGTAATGTAGCTGAACGGCCTCTCTGACTCTATCTCATTAGTAACTCTTCTCTTCTGGGGTCTGCTGATCGCTTCTCGCTGATGTGAAGAAGATCATCATTCACCCATGTTTCGACTCAGTGATTCATCACACAGGGAAAAAGGCCACAAGACCACCCGTCTGTTTCTCTTTCTTACTTTTTCCCTCCTTGGTTCTACTTGCATGGGCGACCTAAAGTTGGGTGGTAATGTCCAGTCACACAGCGTTTATTGGGGACACAACCTTGTTTATTAATTGTGGCCCTGGACCACAAAGCCAGTCATAAGTAGCATGAGTATATTTGTAGCAATAGCCAACAATACATTGTATGGGTCAAAATTATCAATTTTTCTTTTATGCCAAAAATCGTTAGGATATTAGGTAAAGATCATGTTTCATTAAGATGCTTAGTAAATTTCCTACCGTAAATATATTAAAACTTACATTTTGATTAGTAATATGCATTGCGAAGAACTTTATTTGGACAACTTTAAAGGTGATTTTCTCAATATTTAGATTTTTTTTACACCCTCAGATGACAGATTTTCAGCTAAATATTGTCCTATCCTAACAAACCACACATCCATGGAAAGCTTATTTATTCATCTTTCAGATTATCTATAAGTCTCAGTTTCATGAAATTGACCCTAATGACTGGTTTTGTGGTTCATGGCCCAAATTTGTTCATTTTTCACACCGCACCTTAGTTTAATTATTTGTATCAGTCTGGTTAGGCTAATATTGAGTGCAGATAATCAGACTTTCATTGTTCATGTTTCTTATTACAAATTAAAAACGAATATACATTTCATTTATTTAGATTATTGTGATTTTCTTTTACATTAACAGTATTTCAAACAGAATATACACTACCGTTCAAAAGTTTGGGGTCAGTACATTTTTATTGTTTCTTTTTTTTTTTAAGAAATTAATACTTTTATTCACCAAGGATGTAATAAGTTAATAATTAAAAGTTTATTAAAAGTTAATAATAAATAATTTACATTGTTATATAATATTTTTTATATTTTGAATAAACACTGTACTTTTTAAACTTGTTATTCATGAAAGAATCCTGAAAAAAAAAAATCACAGGTTCCAAAAAATATTTGGCAGCACAACTGTTGATATTATCCAACATTGATCATTCTAATAATAAATCTGCATATTAGAATGATTTCTGAAGGATCATGTGACACTTAAGACTGGAGTAACAGCTGATAAAAATTCAGCTTTTCATCACAGGAATAAATTCTATTTTAAAGTATGTTAAAATAAAAAACATTATTTTATATTGTAAAAACATTTTGCAATATTACTGTTTTTTTCTATATTTTTAATCAAATAAATGCAGCCTTGATGAGCATAAGAGACTTCTTTAAAGACTATTACAAGTCTTACTGACCCCAAACTTTTGAACGGTAGTGTATGTAATCATATCACAAAAAAATTATTAGCTAGTGGCCATGTTATCGGTGCATTCTTTTAGTTAGTGGTTAAATATCTGGGCTGGTAGCCATTTTTTTTTTTGTTTTGTTTTCTTTTCATTCAAGGTGGTGCTGCCCTTAAACTTTCTGTGTACCTTTAGGGCGTTATGTTGAAGACACACACCGAGTTTCATAATGATACCCCAGTGTGTTCGTAAAATATAGCATTTTACAACCTGTGATTTTTGGCCAAACTGTTCAGAAGTTAGAAGCAAAAAAATAGGCTGGGTTTTGACACAAATTGCATGATTCGATCCGATTAGATTAGATTCGAACTAATGCTGTAAAATATACATGAGAGCCAGTTGCTACTACATTACTGTAATAATGGTACTGTAATAAGGTTAAAATGATAATACTAAACTAAACTAAACTAAAAAAGTTAACTTTAAAATACATAATTATGTTGCTACTCCAATTCGTTTTTTGAAATATAAACATTTAAATTGTGGCTGTCATAAAAACTTGACACATTTATTCAACTTAAATATTGAAAAAACAGTAAAATTCGAATATGTTATATGGTGCATATATTTAGCAAACTAAGAGATAAATGTGAGATAAATGTGACGTTAAGCCTCATATTGTTGACAAGCTGTTATATTGATGTCTTTCTGCATTTGAAGCAGCTAATGAGCAATTACATGAGACAGGATACAGATTTTAATAAGTTGTACTCTTTCTAGGGCTACACGATTTGGGAAAATTTTCATATTGCCATTATTGAGGTCAATATTGCGATACGCAATTGCGATTATAATAAATGGTATTGTGAGTCAACTTGATGGGTTTTTAAAGAAAATGCACACACAGATTAGTGATAATGCGGAAATGTGTATTTGTAACACTAGAAATGGTTTCAAAATAAATTATTTTTACCAAATGAAATAGCATTTGCATTAATGTAAACTTATTTTCTCAAAAGTATAGCTAAATTAAATAAAATAAAAACATACACATTTTCACAAAAATAAGATATTTTAAAGATTTTGCCCAAACAAATGGACATTTATGAAGAATGTAACATATACTCTGTGTAAACTCTTTTGAAAAGGAAACTGGATATGTTTTCGGTCGGATCACAAGTGGACAATGGAGTCACAGTCGTTTACACCTGGCGTTTTAATCTGTCTCTTCTGTCCACTTTCGACCACTTCTGATCACATTCCTGCATTTACATACATTACAAACTCAACTGACTGGCGTCTCTCCTGTATGATTTCATGTGATTCTCTTCAGACATTAGAACTGTACATGAATTATGAGCTTCTAGAACGTTTGACCTCCTAACTGAAGATCTTTTTTACAAATATAAATAAAAACAGTATAAATAAAAATAGTCTAAACAAAAAATAGCTGTATTAAGTGCAAACAATAGTGCAGCCATAATCAAAGTAGGCTAGGCTACTCTCTCAATATTCAAAGTGCAAACAGAGACCAATTTTTTTTTAAGCCTGATACAGAGCTATAGACAACTACACAACCTATTATAGGATACATACAAATAACAACATGTATATGTTATGTAGTCTAATTTGCGCGCACTGTGGAACCGCTCTCTAAAAGCGGGTATTAAAATTGCTTTTGAAGGCGCGTGCGCGTTTTACTTTCGGTTTCGTTTTAAGGATCGTGCGAATTCTCAGCGGCGCTGAACGTGCTTGCTACAATACGAGACATTCATTTAACAAACGAATTTGAAAGTGAGGGAGACACAAACGGGATTTTGAAAAGTGGATGTGGTCAAAAGTGTACAAGCTGAAAACGTTTTACACCCCTATTTACACCTGTACTTAGCATTGTCCACTTGTGATCAGATCGACGCATCAGAAAACGCATGTTAATACCAGGTGAAACAGGGCCTCTAATTCTTGCACAGTACCTCTCTCTGGTCAGTGTCAGTAATCTCAAATCCAAAATATTGCCATATTTTTTTTTTTGGCTACCAGATCAGTGTCGATCTCCTCGGCATCCATCCACGCTGCGCACACAAGTGACACACGCACACGCGCACGCCACACGTGCACTGCCTATACTGAGAGACTGTCAGATTTTTTGTTTTAATCTTTTTTGTTTGTTTGTTTGTTTGTTTGTGTTGTTAGCGGTACGGAAAATCAGCAAACTGTCTCAGAAAGTAGGTGTTCTCAAGTCCACACTTATTTAATATAATCGCAACATTTTGCCGTCATATAATCGCACAGGCTGACATCGCGATTGCGACTGCGATACGATTAATCGTGCAGCACTAACTCTTTCTTTTACATACCTTCAGATGGTTATTCATGTTTATTTTGTGCTAAAACTGGTATCAAAGCAGAGGATACAATCTGTTCAGGTGCACTGCTGCTTTTCTTGAACCAAGGTGCTTCAGCGATCTATGACTTAACAATAAACAGCACCAAAAAGCATTTATTGTTTGAATACTCATATAAAATGAAATCTGAGACTTTGTTCCATATCAAAAGTAACAAGGCATAAAGCTTATTGCAATTAATGTAATTTTTTTTCAAGGTGGTGCTGTCCTGAAACATTTTGAGTACATTCAGGGCATTGGTCAAAGACATATACAAAGTTTCATAATGATATGCCAATGTCTTTGTAAAATTTAGCCTTTTACAACAAAATTCTTGGCAAAAAGTTGTGATTTTTGGCCAAACTGTCCGAAGTTACATGCAAAAATAGTTTTCATATCTCCTGACCACTGGATGGCACTGTGTTGGATCTGTGCAGGTGCCCTCAGGTCATGGTTGTCATAACACAAAACAATTTTGGTCTGAATACAGCTAAGCATTTCGGAGACATAGCCTCGAATCCTCTTTGGCGTGCTCTTTGTGGAATTCATTCGTGTGTTATTCAAGAATAGTGTGATTAATCAACTTGAAATCTATGTTTTCTTGTCAGGATGGTCTACAGGTAGTCTGGTTTGATTGTCATTAAAACTGGACAAATGGTCTAGGACTTGGGTGTCCAAACTCGGTCCTTGAGTGCCTGAAGAGTTTAGCTCCAACTTGCATCAACATCCCGCCTGGAAGTTTCTAGTATGCTTAGTTAGACCTTGATTAGCTGGTTTAGTTATGGTTAACTGGGATTGGAGCTAAACTCTGCAGTGGCTCTCCAGGAGCTGGATTGGACACCCATAGTCTAAGAAGTTCAAAAAAGTAGATTCTTCAGAAAATTCACAAATTTTCAGGACAAGAAGTAGGAAAAATAATTTAGTTCGTAGCCTTTACAGTTCTAACGTTGTTAGCATAAACGTGAGTGCAATTTTGGACAGTTGGGGGCGCTAGAGAGTTAAAGACTCCAAAACTGCTGTGCTTCTTATTCAGGCTATCCTCTATCTGTATGCCAAATTTCATAACTTTTCACTGGCCCCTAATAAGTTTGCGTGCAGTTTTTTTTCTTTACCATCTTCCTCTCTCGTTTGTTGGCATGTGAAAAAATGATACAGCAGAACCTACTGATGACAGAATGAAGGTCTTCAAATAATTCTGTCATGGAATCAAAAGTCCCAGTCCCCAAAATCCAGTTTTCAGGTCATATTTCGAGTTTGCTGTCAGCAGTATTGATAGAGCCATAACAGAAACATGAGTCTTCTCCTGCTGTGCAGAAGCTTGTGTAATCTCCAGCAGTCCTCCTCTGCCAAAGATCGTGCAAGCTGAGAAATGTGATTACAGTTTTTGGTTAGGGGCCAGAGGGGAAAGCAGACAGCACGAGAGGAAAAATGTGTGTAGTGTGTGAATTCCGACAGTGCGGTCCAGCTTTCCTTCTGCCGGGGATGATGTCTCCGTGGGGTCCCCATGCAGTGCTGACCCTCCTGCCCTGCCCACCTACCCATGGCCGCTTGGAACGTGCATCTACTGCGAGCGTGCTGGGATGCGCTCAATCTCATTAGAAATGCAAATGCAAACTTATCTAGTCCAAACAGTAGATAGTGGCTGAGTCCAGATAAGGCCAGTCCTGCTGCCAAAAAAAGAGAGAGAGGCAATTTCCATAAATCTGGGCGCTCGTGCGTGTTTGTCTGAAGATGGGAAGACACCAGGCTGATGGAAGCAGTTTTCTCATTTGGCTGGTTCGTTATGTTGTGAAAGACACCCTACCTGCTTCCTGCCCCTTTCCAAAATCATGTGGATTGTTGTAGAGAAGTTTGCTATGACGTTGCCTGGCAGATGGGTGAAATAAAACCCATTGACATACATTGAATGAAACACTCAAGCTATACTGTATCTATGGTGCAAGTGGACATTGAATATAAGGTGAATATTTTAAAAGTCAAAAGACAAATCTGATACAGTTTCACACATAAGCCAAAAAATGCACTGGACACAATTATTTGCACCCTTAACTTAATATTTGGTAGCACCCCCTTTGGAAAAAAGTGACTGAAATAAATCACTTCCTGTAACTATGAATAAGTTTCTTACACCTCTCTACTGGAATTTTGGACCACTCTTCTTTTGTAAACTGCTCCAGGTCTTTCAGATTTGCCTTCTCCCAACTGCTGTTTTGAGATCTCTCCACAGGTGTTCTATGGGATTAAGATCTGGACTCATTGCTGGCCATTTCAGAACCTTTTCTTTCAGAACTCCATTTCTTTTTCTGTAAACAGTGCCATGATGTCCTTTACCATAAAGCTCTACTTTTGTCTCATCTGTCCACACTACGTTCTCCCAGAAGGATTGTGATTTTGTAACATAAGTGTTGACAAACTCCAGTCTTGCTTTTTTTTATGCCTTTGTGTCAGCAGTGGTGTCCTCCTGGGTCTCCTACCGTAGCGTCCCTTTTGAGATGGCGACAGATGTTGTTGTTGACACTGTTGTACCCTGTGTCTGCAGATCAGCTTGAATTTGTTTGGAAGTTAATCTTATCCACCATTTAAAAAATCCTTCATTGTAATTTTTCATTAATTTTGCTCGTCCGTCCACGTCCGGGGTGGTTAGCTACAGTGCCTCGGGCTGTAAACCTCTTAATGCTATTGTGCACAGTGGACACAGGAACATTAAGATCTCTGGAGATGGACTTGTACCCTTGAGATTGTCCATGTTTTTCCACAATTTCTTCTCTCAAATCCACAGACAACTCTTTACACTTCAGTGTGACACAACATGAAGGTTGAGTCAACTTTTCTTAATTTTAACTGGTTGCATGTGTGATTACTATATTGGCCACACCTGTTACTTGCCATAGGTGTGTCTAAATACAAATTACAGGAGCATCACATGCTTGTAAAGCAATTATTTCTTACAATTCTGACAAGGTGACAATAATTTTATCCAGTCCATTTTTGAGTTCTGTGTGAAATTTGATCAAGCTTGATTTTTCTTCTCTGTTTTTTGTGTTGTTGCAATGCAAACAAAAACAATAAGCATGTGAATACCAAAACAATTTTCTGAGAGAAGTGTTGCATTTTCTGACAGAATTGCAAAGGTGCCAATATTTATGGCCATTACTGTAAATTGTTTATATGCTTAGTGAAAGTCAGTCAGTTTTGAACAACAGAAACAATCTTTTGCAAAATGATTTTTTTGCATAAGTAGTAGCTACAGCATAATTTTCTATTTTCTCTTTATAACGCCACGTTAAAGGGATAGTTCACCCAAAAATGAAAGTTTACTGTTAATTCACTTACACCCAGGCCATCTACAATATAGGTGACTTTTCTTTAAAGGCTACCGGCACTTTAGAGCACTGTAGAGCCTGTGTCTTCTGAATATATTGAGGTCTTATGAAGCAAAACAATGTGCAAGAAATTGTACATTATTTACAACATTATTCAGCATAGTCCATAGCCTCAGGCAAATGATCTGGAGAGATTCTGCTTTGTGAATGAATCATTCTTTCAAATCGGTTCTTTTTAGTGAATTATATGAACAAGTTTACCAAATCGGACTAAACCATCTGAAACAATTCGCAACTCGAGCAGCACAGATCTATGAGTTACTCAAAACTCACTTTTGGATGAGGCCGACCAATATAATAGTGTATATGATCCTATAATACTGGTTTTTGCCAACTCATTCAATGCTCCGCTTACTCTAGCAGTACACTGAAATAAGGAAGACTAAAGGACAAAATTATTTTTTATGGTTTCTAATGTTTTATGTTATGTGTGTTGATTTAAGCCATGTAAAACATCTGTGTTTCATATTATTGCGCTTTAATAATATTACTACTTATATGTGACAACACTGCGAAAATTCATGTGAATACATGTACAAATGAATTGGTGAATCAGTTTAAATAATTTCTTTGAAGCAAACTATCTAAAGGATCCAGTTCATAGAAAAGACTTCCCCATTTGCCTGAGACTATAGATTACAGGTAATAATGTTGTAAATCATGTAAAGTTTCTTGCACAGACTGATCATTTTACTTCACAACACCTCAATATATCATCAGGAGCCGCTATATTAATACTGTTGCCCGATATGCTTTTTTTTTGACTCTCAAAGTGCCGGTAGGCACTGACTTGCATTTTACAAATCACCAAGAACCGTGATTTCAGCTAAAAATCTTTTTATACAGTATTGCATTTTTTAAACATCCCGGTTATCGTCAATACCAGTATATTATGACACCCCTAATTTTTGATTAAATAAAGAGATAGTTCACCCAAAAATGAAAATTCTTTCATCAATTACTCACCCTCCTGTCGTTCCAAACCTGTAGGACCTTCGTTCATCTTCTGAACACAAATTAAGATATTTTTGATGAAATCTGAGAGCTTTCTGACCCCGCATAAACAGCAACACAACTGACACGTACAAGGCCCAGAAAGGTAGTAAGGACATCAGTAAAATAGTCCATGTGATCAGTGGAAGCGTCATTTTATAATGCTACCTTTTGTGCGTGAAGAAAGCAATAATAACTTTTATTCAATATTATAAAATTTTATTCAACAATTTCTTCCCTTCAGTGTCAGTCTTTGACGCACGTTCCATGTGCCATGACGCATGAGCATAGTAGTTGTGTTGCTGTCTATGCAGGGTCAGAAAGCTCTCGGATTTCATCAAAAATATCTTAACTTGTGCTCCTTGATGAACAAAGGTCTTACAGGTTTAGAACGTCGTAAGGGTGAGTAATAAATGACAGAATTTTCATTTTTGGATGAACTATCCTTTTAACAACCACTTAGCAACACTCTGGCAACCACTCGCACTTCTCTAGCACTGCATTGGTGTCTTTCGCTCAGGCAAGCACCACTCACTCTGTCTTCAGAAATTGTAAAAGCAGGAGAGCGTAGGGAGCTCTCCTAATGACTTTGTCTATAGATTCCTGTTATGAGCCAGAGCCTACAGCTGCACCAGCATACATCATCACCCCCTTAATGAAGGCTCCACTCCAGCTGTGTGTTTGTTTCTTTGTTTCTCTGCATTCGCACTAGAATTTGTTCTGCACTAGAGGGAATACATGCAAAAACACGACAACTCCTTGAAGAACCACAGAATGCTGTGCTAAATAAAAGCACCGCCGGCAAGGCCGGGCAGTCTGGAGTGGAGCTGATGGATGATGTCATAGTAAGTGATTGATGTCATAATGGTTGTGACACAATGTCGAGTGTCTGTTATTGACAGATGTTATCAGTGAGAGGCCGTATAAGGAGAGAGGGAAAGAGACGGCGAGACTATTGATGAAAGCGAGAGCCATTCGCTTTAGCTTTCCTCTGGGAATGGTACCAGAGGACTCGCTCACTCTTGCGCGCTTTCTCGCTTCTGTTTTTCAGTACTTTTGTGCTCTTTATTCCTATCCCTTGTCTTGTGACACAGTTCCACTCTGTCTGCACATGCTGTGAAATTCAGATCAAAATCTATGCCAAGTCAAGCAATTAATGAGCCAAGACAAACAGGCCTAGCAAAAGCAATTAAACCACTTTTTAATTGGCTAAAAAAAGTCTTTATTTTTCCACGCATTGTGAATACTAAAACTGCGATTCGAACGTTAAGGTTCATTTCAAGGGTGCAGCGTCCGTTTATTTGTGAGCTTGTAAAATGCATTTTAAATGCCCTTACCATTTAGTCAGGGTCGCATTCAAATTTCAATTTTGAAGAAACTTTTTACTGTTGCTTGTATTTAGGGTCACAGTCTTGAACAAATGTAACGTCTCACACAGACTAAAACTGTGTCGCTTGTTGAGGAAAAAGTAGGGTATTCGTTGGATTCCGTCTAGTGGACAATAAAACAGGCTGAAGAGTCACATTAAAGGAGAAACCAGGACCATATCTAGTGATCAAAATATCATTGAGACTCCAGTTAAATCCCAAATGATGTGCTTGCGCTACACCCTGTGTACACTGCTGTCTGTAAAAAATCTATCATCATTAAGTCATGGCAACATATGTTTTTTGCATTGCAACTCTTAAAAATAAAGTTTCCTAAAGGAGGCTTTCACAGCGATGCCATAGAAGAACCATTTTTGATTCAACAAAGAACCTTTCAGTGAAAACCCCCATGTCAACCAAGAGTTTCTTTCTTCAGTCGCAAAGAAATTAAGGTTTTTGAGGAAAACATTCCAGGATTTTTCTGCATATCGTGGACTTCAATGGGAGGCAATGGGTTGAAGGTCCAAATTACAGTTTCAGTTATCAGGAATAAGGGTCCTGTCTAGCAAACTGATTGGTCAAAAATATGAATTTTATATACTTTTTAACCACAAATGCTTGTCTTGCACTAGTTCTGCGATGTGCGTCTGTGACTTCATGCACTGCGTAATCGCATTGGAAAAGTCATATGCGATTAGTTCTTCGTCTATGTCAGGGGTCACCAGACTCGGTCCTGGAGGGCCGGTTTCCCTGCAGAGTTTAGCTCCAACCCTAATCAAACACACCTCAACCAGCTAATCAAGTTCTTACTAGGTATACTTGAAACTTCCAGGCAGGTATGTTGAGGAAAGTTGGAGGTAAACTCTGCAGGACACCGGCCCTCCAGGAACAAGTTTGGTGACCCCTGGTCTATGTACTCTGGTTCAAAAAGGTCGGGTAGGGCAAAAAAACCCCTCTTTTTCTTCTCTAACTTCAAAATCATCCAACATTGTTGTTTTACCCTTTTTCATAAGGATGTTTGACTTTCTTTGCACATTTGCTTTGTAAACACTGGAGCGGTACTTCCGCCTACATCACATGTGACCTTTTCAACACAACTATGGAAAGCATGAGGTTGAGCTAGTGCAAGATGAGCATTTGTGGTTAAAAGTATATAAATTTAAATTGTTTTTAGAAATGACTGATCGTTTTACTAGATAAGACCCTTATTCCTTGTGATCTTGTGAAGTCCTTTGAATCTGCATTAAAACTGCAATTTGGACTGTATTTAGAAATATTTTGTAGGATGTAGGACTATTGTAGTGCTATTGTAAAACTTTTGTGCTACTAATGTAGAACTAGAACTATTTGAGGAGAAAATGAGTTTTTCAACCTACCCTAGCTGTATTGACCCGGATTACACAGAGTACGCATGCGCATCGCAGAGCTAGACAAGACAAGCGTTCGAGGTTAAAAAGTATATACATTTATTTTTTTTTTTTTTTAGAAAATGACTGTTGGTTTCACTAGATAAGACCCTTATTCCTTGGCTGGGATCGTTTAGAGCCTTTTAAAGCTGCTTTTAAACTGCATTTTGGACGTTCAAACTCGTGAGCACCATTGAAGTCCACTATATGGAGATAATTCCTGAAATGTTTTCCTCAAAAAATAATTTCTTTACGACTGAAAAAAGAAAGGCATGAACATCTTGGATGGCAACCAGGTGAGTACATTATCTGTACATTTTTGTTATGGAAGTGAACTACTCCTTTAAGACACGGAGCGTCTTTTATCTGTCGTTCTTCAGACATCACAGTAGACATATTTCGGTTTACAAAGTGTATTGTTTCATCACAGTCACATTAGCCCTCGGCTAACTTATACACCATTATTGTTTTGCGAAGTGTTTACAGTTTAGCAGCTAAACTTTAGCTGTGGCCACGATTTGCTTGCATTGTATATGGAAACACCAATCACAACAGACTTGGCCAGCTGACCAATCAGAGCAGAGTAGGCTTATGAAAGTGAGGGGTTTACAGATTTAAAAAAAATGATTCGAACAAACCGTTTTGAAATCCTTGAGAAATGACTCTAATATTAAATATATATTCTGAGAAAATTACAATGTCTTCTGACCTTAGATGCATTTAAACCTGTTTTAGGGGACTCCAACACAATTCTAATATCTAATAATCCTAATACACTATAAAATGTCTTAAGTTTTTATTTTTCATGTACACTACGATGTTCTGATGCCTAAATTTCATGTGTAGCATTTCAACTGATTTATTTGACTTTTTTTGGTGAATCATTTTCAATTCACTTAGACAAAATAAGATCGAATTTTTACAAATCGCCCATTTATTGGTTATCGGTCATAACAGGAACATAATTATCCACCTTATATTTCCCGTCCGAGCGGGCATAGCCATTTGTAAATTTTATGGGTCTGGCTTCCGGTCACATCTGCGTTCAACTATTTTAAGCTGTGCAAAACAGCTCATTTTGGTGCTTGGTATTGCAAATTAGTGTGTCTTACCATTTTATGTATTATCTTAATTATGAACACACTGGTTTGTAGTGCAAACAGTTTTACCGTTTACTGCACATTGCTATTCTTCTAGTTATTTCTCTATAGCGGATAATAAATCGGAAGTCTCACCCCTTAGGCTATAAGGTGGATTGGTTTCGATCAAAATCAGCTAGCGCTTCCCATACCACAAAATGCCATAGAACAGTGCAGAAGTATGCAAATTGAGAAGAAACCCCTACCCAGAACACCTGCATAGCCGCATAGGTACCTGGCTGATACCCATAGCCGCAAAGAATCTTACACAGGCAAGCAGCACTCACATCCGCTTCAGAAAATGTAAAAATCTGCCCCGCTAAGTGGTTTGAAGTCCTTTTTCTTTCTGCTTTGGATGATTTGAAAGCCCACAGGGGTGTCTTACACACTTAGCCCACACCGACAGAAGAAATCTGAAGCAACATGTGTAAGTGTGTATGAGTGTGTGTTTGGACCTCTTTCTTAACATCTCTATCTTGCCCAAAACACTCTTTTAAGAGTAAGGGAGGAAGTCACCGCAGAGGATGGCGGCCACCATGAGGGTCTTAATTCAACTTCTCCCATACATCTTGAGTTTTTTCAAATTCCACCGGCTTTTGAACGCTTCTCAAGGTGTGGATGTGTTTCCCTCCCTGCCCTTGCCTGATCGAAGACATGTCAAGAAGTCTATGAAAATGCCATGAAAGACATGAAATGAGCCGGGCTCTGCTGCCTCTTTGTTCCTCAGCCAGGGAACCCAGCTTTGTTCTGTGGCTCTTTTGAGTTCTTTGCAATCTCTCCATTGCAGTCTCAGTGGAGGAAATAAGAGATATTGATATACATGGACTTCAAACATGAGCACCACTGCTTCCCTCATGCCTGCCTCCCTCATTCATTCCAGCCATATTTCCTTCCTTCCTTTCATCCGTTTTCTCTCCATCCTCTCACTCCGGTCCTGCTCGTGGTCTAGGTGACGGCTCACCCGGTGGCTTCTCACGTTTATCTCAGTAAGAGCAGTCCTGTGGTGAAGAGAAGGCTTTTTTTCTTTTTCCCTCTCCCCCTCTCGTTGAAGTCTTTGCATCCAAACGTGCTGCTTTTGAGGGCTGCATGTCTGTCCCGTGAGGCCGGGCGACTTGAGGGCCATCGTAAGACATTCCCTGCATAGCAATAGATGCTTCATAAAGTGTTGATTGTAAACTCGAGCGGCTTCATGAATAAGGATTGCCTGCAATATAACGCTGGGTGATGCTTCGGGAGAAACGCATTTACATATCTGGCAGACGGGACACGCAAGTGTTGCGTTGTTCTGCTGCAGCGATAGCTTGTAATCCTGCTGGATAGCTCGGTTTGATGTGGGAAGGTACTAGCTGGATGTTTACCGTGCAAATAATCAAGACGGACGTGAGGTGTGCGGCTACTGGAAGTGTAATGTCTAGTGAAAAGGCTGTTTAAAAATAGATCTGAGGCAGCAGGCTAAAATAACAGTCACCAGCTGACATTGGGGCATTGATTGCACCCTGTAGACACATTGATTTGACACCAAAAGTGTTTATCACTTCAGTTAGGACCTCATGTTGGTTTCTGGTCAGTTTGACCCAGAGTGTATTTTCTTTTTTTCTGAAAGTGCTATTTATATTATCAACTTGGACTAAAACCTACTGACTTTGCTCACAAAGGAAACTTCACAAAACTATTTGTGTTCCTGGTCTAAAAATGACATACAAAAAATTGCTTATAAATTTTTTGTTATCCTATATTATGTTCTAAGCTTATGCATCTAAGTTTTTCAGTGAATATTGACAATTATCCACAAATTGTTTTTTGATCAATGTGCATAAGCTCAGATCAATGAGGCCTATGATCCGTCAGTTACAATTCGGAGAAAATCTAAAATGAGTGATTTTTAAAAATCTCGTAAGTGTGAATTTGTTTCTTAGAATTGTGCATTTATATCACACATTTGTAACTTTTTTTTCCTCAAAATTGCGAGTTTATATCTTGTAACTGACTTTTTTCTTAGAATTGTGTTTATCTTATAACTGTGACTTCTTTTCTCAAAGTTGCGAGTCTCGCAGCTGTAACTTTTTCTCAAAATTGTGAGTTTATATCTCACAAACATGACTTTTTTTCTCAGAATTGTGAGCTTATATCACGCAATTGACTTTTTTTTTTTCTCAGGATTGCACGTTTATTTCTCATAACTATGACTTTTTTCTCAGAAATTTGAGTTTATGTCATGCAATTGTAACTTTTTTTTCTCAGAATTGGGAGTTTAAATCTCGCAACTGTGACTTTTTTCTCAGAATTGTCAATTTAAATCTCATAACTGTGACTTTTTTCTCAGAATTGGGAGTTTATAACATGCAATTGTGACTTTTTTCTCAGAACTGTGAATTTAAATCTCACAACTTTTTTTTTAGAATTGGAAGTTAATATCTTGCAAATATGACTTTTCTCAGAATTGGGAGTTTATATCTCGCAACTGTGACTTTTTTCTCAAAATTGGGAGTTTATATCTCGCAGCTGTGACTTTTTCCTCAAAATTGCGAGTTTATATCATGTGATTGTGACTTTTTTCTCAGAATTGCGATTTTTTTTATCTCATAACTGAGATAAAAGTTACGAGTTTACATCTCACAGCTGTGACTTTTTCTCAGAATTGTGAGTTTATATCTCACAACTGTGACCCTTTTCTTAGAATTGCGAGTTTATATCTTGCAATTGTGACTTTCTCAAAATTGAGTTTATATTTTGCAATTGTTAATTTTTTTTTTTTTTCAAAATTACGTTTTTTTACGAATTATGATAATTATATCACACAGTTGACTTTTTTCTCAGAATTGCACATTTATTCCTTGTAACCATGACTTTTTTCTCAAAATTGGGAGTTTATATCTCACGACTGTGGCACTTTTTCTCAGAATTGTAAGTTTACATCACGCAATTGTGACTTTTTTCTCAAAATTGTGAGTTTATATGGCGCAGTTGCCTTTTTTTCTCAGAATTGCAAGTTTATTTCTCGTAACTGAGTTTATTTGAGTTCAAGTAACAAAATTGTGACTTTTTCTCAGAATTGTGAATTTATATCTCGCAATTGTGACTTTTTTTTTGCAACTAACTTTTTTCTCAGTATTGTAAATTTATATCTTACAACTGTAACTTTTTTTTGAGAATTCAGAGTTTATATCACACAATTGTGATTTTTTTTTGTCAGAATTTTGAGTTTATATCATGCAGTTATGACTTTTTGTCTTAGAATTGTGCATTTATATCCCACAACTGTGTCTTGTTTTCTAAGAATTGTGAGTTTATATCTCACGACTAACTTTTTTCTCAGAATTGTTAATTGTTAAGTTTATTGTAAATTTATATGGAATTGTGATTTATTTATTATTATTATTATTTTTTTTTACTCAGAATTGTGAGTTTATATTTTGTAATTGTGACTTTTTTCTCTGAATTGTGAGTTTATATCACGATTGCGAGTTAAGTCAGAATTGTGAAATATATATTATATCTCACAATTCTGTGAAAAAAAGTCAGAATTGAGATTTTTAAAAAAGTCAAAATTGCGAGATACAGACTCGCATTTGTGAGAAAAAAAGTCAGAATTGCAGGTTTTTATGTCTATTTTTATTTTTTATCTTTATTTTACACAATTGTGAGTTTATATCTTGTAATTCTGAATTTATAATTCTGACTTTATAACTTGCAATTGTGAGTTTAAATATCACAATTCTGAGGGAAAAAAGTCAGAAGTGTGAGATACAAAAACACAATTACCTTTTTTTTCTTATTCACTGGTGGAAGCAGGCTTTCATAGTTATGTATTTATGCTACAATGGTGGCGTTGCAATATGTTGAGCCGACATAAATCCTAATATGTGTTGAGTGACAGTAACAATGACAGAGCTCATACTGTATATGTCATGTACATTATTTACACAGGTTATATATTTTAGACCTGGTCCTTTCTGAACACTAATGTGTATTTAAATGATGTGTTCTAGTTTGATACATTCTCTCTTCTCACTTTAAAAGGTAACCTTTTTTAAAGGTTTGGGGATACATCAGAGGAAACTCATTTAAAACCTTGCATGTCCAGGAGACAATTAAATTACATCCCGCAAGTCAAGTCTGCTATGAAAGATTAATGTTCTCATGTACTTTGTTTGTGCTAATGGGTGTCAGTAACTCAAAGACGAACGCGAGAGGAAATTATCATAAAGGAAGAGATGAAGTTCAGAGAGGCTGGTCGCCGGGCTCTTGGCTAATAACACAGCCGGAAGCATATGTTCAGGTTTAGCTGCGCCGCGTGTGCGCTCATGATTCCTGCAGACATGAAAAATAAGTGATTAATGGAGGTGACTGCGGCCTACAGTGCTCACGAGTTAATTAAAAGCTCAGCAGTGCTGCAGCTCTGCACTCTGCCCATCTAAAGTCACATCATTTTTCCTGGGCCAAAAGGAGTCAGGGCCAGATCTTTATTTATGGATGTCTGAGACTTTGCCCCACAACTTTTTAAATGACATGTCTCTTGTTTTACATATTTATGTGATACTTGAGGATTTTATGATTGCGATGCAATCTTCTCAATTTATAGTCAGGGTCTGATGGATGATAATTTAGCATTTTTAGGTAAATGGACATTTTGTACAGTCAGCAAAGTTATTGTGAGGCTAACACACACAATGTAACTTTCATTAGTTAGGTAGTTGTCTAGTACTGGACACTGACTATTGCAAAATTGTAAAGTTGCATTGTTCACAAACGAATGATTAGTTACCGTTACTTAACTACATTAGTAAAGATGAGCTAAGAATGACCAGTACTTCTACTGCATTTATTAATCTTAATGTTAATTTCAGCATTTACTAATGCACTATTAAAATCACAAATTGTGTTTGTTAACATTTGTTAATGCACTGTGAACTAACATGAACACACAATGAATGACAGTATTTTTATTAACATTAACAAAGATATATAATAAATAGTGTAACAAATGTATTGTTCATAGTTAATACATTACCTAATGTTAACAAATCACACCTTATTGTAAAGTGTTACCATTTCAGTAATAAATAATAATATATAATTTAATAATATAATTTTTCCAAATTTATATAATTATAAATTATAAGATTGCGGCTAATAATAATAATAATAATAATAATAATAATAATAATAATAATAATAATATCAAATTATTGAAGTAAAATATTTATTTATTTATTTATTTATTTCCTTCCTTCCTTCCTTCCTTCCTTCTTGTTACATATTGGAGCTAATAATAATAATACTATCAAATGTCAAAGTAAAATATTTATTTATTTATTTATTTATTTATTTACAAAAATAAAATATTTAAAAAATATGTTTTATTATAATGGTGTTAACGTATTGCAGCTAATAATAATAATAATAATAATAATAATAATAAAAATATCAAATTATTGAAGTAAAATATTTATGTATTATTTTTTAATCTATTTATTTATTTCTTTTTTTTTTTCATTTTTTGTATTCTTTTCTTTACTTCCTTCCTTCCTTCCTTCCAAAAATAAAATATTGTTATTTATTTTATTATAATGGTGTTACATATTGCAGCTAATAACAGTAGTAATAATAATAATAATAATAATTTATTATTTTTTTCCTTCATTCCAAAAATACAATTGTATTTTATTATATTGTTACATATTGCAGCTAATATTAATAATAGTAATAATAATAACAACAATAATAATTAGAATAATAATAATTATTATTATTATTATTATTATTATTATTATTATTATTATTATAACAATAATAATTATATAAAATTATTGAAATAAAATATAATAATCTTTATAATATTTTTTCAGTTTCATTCATTCATTCAATCAGATAATAATGAAATGATAATATTCATTCTATTATTATGATATTTTAATATTCTGATATTGCTGTTATTTGTTGTTGTTGTTGTTACTATTAATAATAAATAATAATAAAAATAGTAACAACAATGGTAATAATTATTATTATAATCATAATTTGAATGATGCATAATTAAAATACATAATCATATTGCACTCTTTGTTGTTGTTGTAGTGTAATGATCATTTGTATATAAAATACTATATTTAATATAAAATACTAATTAAAAATCACCCCATATTGGTAATTTACCAGTAAAACAAAACTATAAAAAAATCTCTAAAATAGAAACCAAATATTGTACGTACAGTAACTACTCTACTGTGTGCTATCCATATACTAACTAATAACAGAAACTGGATGTAGCTGGATTATCCAATAGGGAAATTATGTTTAATGAAGAGTATTTTTTTTAAATGCAGATAGATGATAGCATTAAAAAAAGTCTAATTTTTCAAGAAATCTTAAACGATAAGTGCACTTACAGTATACAAAATGCCCCTTAAATGCTCAGTACAGTAGGAAATAAAGACCTGTAAGGTATAATATTTGTTGGCTTTTTTTCTTGGGCAGCCATGGTGATTTCCTGGTGGTAATGTTATTTATTTATTTATTTTACTCTGTTTATATTCGTTATTGGTCTGCTGTTTGGGGTGTCTGTGAGGACAAGGCACTGTAAACACTGAGTTTCCAGCCTGTAGTCTCTTCTACTGGCAGTAAATAATATGGATGTTCTCCTGCTACCCAGTCCTCCATCTCTATCTCTGACTACACTCTCTCTAGAGTGTATCTTGCAAAAGATACACACTTTATAGTTTTATGTAAGCACATAAAGAAGAAAAACAATTGTGATATGATTAATATTGTTTTACGTATAAAAATAATCAGCAAGTACGACGGTTACTTGGTAGAAAATGCACCAAAATGCAAGCTATAATTATATTTTGAGTGTACTTCCAAGGGTTTTTGGATACTGTGGTGTAAATGTATCAGCTTGCAGGCATTTGTGGTTTGTATTCTCGCTGTGTTGGTCTGAGCACAGTTTGGTGCCGGATGCTGTTTGCCTAAAGCTGCGCCTTCACAAACACATTGAGTCGAAACGGGGGAAAGATAATTAGTCTGTGTGGTAATCAGAAAGCAGAAACTGAAAAGGAAACCTTCTCTTCCTCACGCCAGGACCGAGGGCGTCAAACAGAGGGTTAAGGACCCTCACTGTGCGCACTGATCAGCTTCCATTAAAATTTAGCATGCTAACTCGGCTTTTGATATGTAGTCTTTCCTTTTTGTGCTCTCCCCTGCTGAAAAGACTGTTTTAGAACAACATGAATGGTGACAGAAATTGGTTTTCTGTAGTAAAGCAGTCTGGTGGGAGCAAACTAGTACACCAGCATCCAAAACACATGTTGGTAAACAGCCATGTTTGGTCTTTTCATCGAGATCCCAGCATCCTGTCCTTGATCCAAAACCAGTAATTAATGCATTTCTTCCTTTCAGTGTTATTTAGTTATTTATCTTTATCTTATGCATTATATATAAAGGCTTTAAGTTAAAAAAAGTTTACTTACCAAAATGTTTATTTTATTTTATTTTATTTTATTTTATTCTTTTTCATCATACAGTACATTATAAGATGCATTACAAGGCATAATTTATGCATTAAAAATACATTTATGATGCATTATATATAGGATTGAAGTAAAAAAAAAAAGTTTACTCACCGAAAAATCTATTTATTTTTTACATTTCTTATACATATATATATATATATATATATATATTATAATTTTCTTTTTATTTATATAAAGGCTTCAAGTGAAAAAAGTTTACTTACCAAAAATTTAATTTAATTGAATTGAATTTTATTTAATTTTATTTTATTTATAATTGATTTTTAGGTAGTCAGAAACATCTGCATTATACAGTGAAGGACTGAAAGTTTTTTTGTTTTTTTTGAAAGTTTTTTAACTGTATGTCCAATATATATAAAATAAAATACATATTTTATTTTAATTATTCTACCTGTTTTTTGTCTAAAATAGATGGATTTTATTTTATTTTATTTTATTTTATTTATAATTGATTTTTAGGTAGTCAGAAACATCTGCATTATACAGTGAAGGACTGAAAGTTTTTTTGTTTTTTTTGAAAGTTTTTTAACTGTATGTCCAATATATATAAAATAAAATACATATTTTATTTTAATTATTCTACCTGTTTTTTGTCTAAAATAGATGGATTTTATTTTATTTTATTTTATTTTATTTTATTTTATTTTATTTTATTTTATTTTAATGATTCTGCCTGGTTCTTGCCTAAAATAGACCAATATTTGATTACATTTAATTTTATTTTATCTACTTCCTCAGGTAGTCATTTAGGAAAACATCTCAATTTATTTTATTTTGTTTACTTTAGTTTTTATTTTATTTTATTTTATTTTATTTTATTTTATTTTATTTTATTTTATTTTTTATTTACAATTTTATGGTTTTAGTTTACTATTATAACCCTGCCTCTTTTATGCTTTTCATATCTCATGTCATCTTAAACCCAATAATAAGTGAATACTCTCTCTCTCTGCATTTTATAAAATCCCCATGTCTCCTGCTCCAGACCCTCCCAGATCAGTATTATCAGGATTATTTGATTTTATTCTGACAATGAGGGATGAGCTTCTGCAGTGATTAATTGTGGGCCTGTGTTTGTGAGGACTGTGGAGATATTAATTGAATCTGATATTAAATATTACAGACAGAATTCAGCGAGACGAAGAGATGCTGGGCTTGATTTAATACTTCTCTGCATGCTGAGATACAGAGGAGAGAGGGATGGAGAGATAAAAAAAATGGCTTGTGGTCTGGAAAAGAGAGAAGCGGAAGGGTCAGAGTCAAGGTTTAACTGAATCTGACCTGTAATCAATGCAACGATTTCAGAACAGTCGGACACACAGATCCTGTTTATACTTGGTGTTTAGATCCATCTCGAGTGATCCGATCACAAGTGAACACCACAAAGTGCTGGTGGAAACGAGGTCCAAAATGTTTTGTGATCTGATCACTCGAGCCAGTTCTTCAGGTAGTCAATCAGAAACCACCTGCGTTTGCACACTGAAGAACCTGTCCACTTCATTCATTTATTCATTCATTCATTCATTCATTCATTCAAGTCAACCTTGTTCATCCTTTGTCTCTTTTGAATATTTATTTAATTTGTTTGTTATTTTTTTAACTGATTCTACCCAGTTCATGCCTAAAATGGGTTTTTAGGTAATCAGAAACATCTGCATTATACAGTGAAGGACTGCCTACACATCAAAAATTGTGCTAAAACAAAATATATCTGTTCATCTCAAGTCCACCTGAAATCATGTTTAAAGTTTTTTTTTATTATTATTATTATTTTTTAATAAAATTTTATTCAATTTAAAATAAAATAAAATTAATATTTTATTTTAATGATTCTACCTGGTTCTTGTCTAAATTAGATCAATATTAAATTAAATTAAATTAAAGATATTACTTTATTTTATTTTATTTTATTTTAACTGGTTTTTGCCTCAAATATTTGATTAAATTTAATTTTTATTTTATCATTGTCATTTTATTTTATTTTATTTTAATGATTAGACCAATATTTAATTAAATTAAATTACATTTTCTTTTTTCTTTTCTTTTCTTTTCTTTTCTTTTCTTTTCTTTTCTTTTCTTTTCTTTTTTGTTTTGTTTTGAACAATTCTGGCTGGTTCTTGCCTAAAATAGACCAATATTTTATTAGGTTAAATTAAATTAAATTAAATTAAATTAAATATTTAAATATTTATTTTATTTAACCACTTCTGTAGGTAGTAAATTAGAAAACACATTAATTATTTAATTTCATGTAATTTAATTATTTTTATTTTATTCTAATAATTCTACCTTGTTTTTGCCTAAAATAGACTAATATTTGAGTCTATTTGGGTTTAAGTTTAATTTAATTTTTGTTTTTTTCTTTTTTTCTTTTCTTTTCTTTTCTTTTCTTTTCTTTTCTTTTCTTTTCTTTTCTTTTCTTTTCTTTTCTTTTCTTTTCTTTTGAACAAATCTGGCTGGTTCTTGCCTAAAATAGACCAATATTTGATTAGGTTAAATTAAATTAAATTAAATTGAATATATTTATTTTATTTTACTACTTCCGCAGGTAGTAAATTAGAAAACACAATAATTATTTAATTTAATTTAATTTAATTTGTTTTAATTATTTTATTCTAATAATTCTGCCTTGTTTTTGCCTAAAATAGACTAATATTTGAGTCTATTTGGGTTTAAATTTAATTTAATTTTAGTTTTTTCTCTTTTCTTTTCTTTTCTTTTCTTTTGAACAGTTCTGGCTGGTTCTTGCCTAAAATAGACCAATATTTGATTAGGTTAAATTAAATTAAATTAAATTAAATATATTTATTTTATTTTACCACTTTCGCAGGTAATAAATTAGAAAACACATTAATTATTTCATGTAATTAAATTATTTTTATTTTATTCTAATAATTCTACCTTGTTTTTGCCTAAAATAGACTAATATTTGAGTCTATTTGAGTTTAAGTTTAATTTAATTTAATATTTTTTTTATTTTATTTTCCTCACAGTCTATTAGAAAACATTTATTTAATTTAATTTAATAAAAAATATGTATTATTATTGTATTATGTTTTGTTTTATCCAGTTTTATTTTATTTTATTATTTTATTTTATTTTGTTATTTTATTTTGTATATATGTTTTTTTTTTCATTATCATGAATATGGTATGCAGCCACAAAACCAGAAACATTCTCTTTAAAATCCAATCACAGTGATCACCGAAGACATGTTGCCACCATGTGTAGATTTTGATCTGTCTTGCTAAACACTTGTGATCTCCTCACCAAGTCAAATCTGTAGACCTTGCAAACAGGACACACACAAACATGGTTACATTCACACATTCTTATTTTCCCAGACTCCACTGCAATCTGGACTTGACCTTAACCAATCACAGTTGACTCCGGCCATTCCAGAGTGTGAAGTCAGCATGGCATTTTGTTGCCGCTGTTCTCAAGCAGTAAAAACATCCAAAGACCGAGCACGAGAGAGGTTTCAGCACAGCCCCGCGGTGCCGTGTTTTAATGGTGTTACATTCTTTGCACTTGACACTTTCCTACCGCAGGACTGTAGCGTAACCCTCATACATACTGTATGGAAAACCGAAAAACATGCTAACACAAATCTCGGCGTATCGTGCACACGTATTCACTCAGCTGCCAGCTTGTATACGTATGTTTGTGTTTTCTTGGTTGTGTGAGACCAGTAGTAGTTATCCGGAGGGGAATGTAGGAATCCATATTCAACACGTACCGCATTCCCACGCCTGAAAGGATTAAATACAAGCTCCTAGTGGGAACACAGCAGGAGTAGATGAAGGACATGCAATCATGCGGAGCGAGTGTGTGTGTGTCAATGGAGGCTCATAAATGATTCTGATTGGCCATAGAGCTGGAAGCGAACATGGGATGCGCGTATGTGTTTACGTTATGAGTGCGTTTCCAAAAACCGCTGGAGGGATGTGATTTAAAGTCGTCTTCAAAGCATGTTAGAATGGGACTCGGGCCTGTTTCGCACAGCTTTCACGAGAAGGACAAACAGACACTGAAATACATGCGAAAGAGGGACTCAGGTTCAGTTTCTAGCTGACATTCATTATCTCACTCGTTACAGATATTCCTCGATCCAGAAGTTTCATTATTGCCAAAACGGCAAAAATTCTGAAGTGCTCTGCTTTGTAGAGTCCCTGCAGATTTCCTGCTGAGCATTCACATTCGACATGGAAACCTTGGGCACTGTGGGCATTTCGGAGAGTTGAAAATAGATCAGCACAAACTTTACGCTAGATCAGCATAAATGACCACGGGGCTTCAGCCTCGTTCTGGCTTAGGTGAGCCCTTATATTAAAAAAGTGTTCTTCAAATAGTTTGAGAGCATGTAGCTCTCTGTAGTAGTATTGTGATGATGTCTTTTCATACTGAATCTCCTCTTTTAAAAACATTCAGCTCTAGGGGTGTGCGGTGTATACGATAATAACATAATAGTTGTTTAAACCATGTGCGATTTGACTATCGAGAATAATAAAAAAACAAAAAACAAAAGCACCCCCAGAGAGTGCACGCATACACTTTCACTGCATGTTTTAGTCTATTAAAATTAGGGCTGTCAAACGATTAATTTATGTGTGTGTGCTGTGTGTAATTATGTATATAGAAATACACACAAATTAATGTATATAGTTAAGAGAAATATGTTATTTATGTGCAAAATATTTATATTTATATATAATATAAATTATATAAAATTATAATAAATACATATACTTGTAAATATTTCTTAAATATAAACATGAATGTGTTTGTATTTATATATACATAATAATTATACACAGTACACACACATTTTTTAGGCAAACTCAAACTTTTATTTTGTATGCGATTAATCGCAATTAATCGTTTGACTGCCCTTATTAAAATACATTCTGAATTCGCAAAAAATTCATGATATGCCCCCGTATGACTTTTTATGTTTCTTTTATATTTATCATCTGATATAATTACTATAACACAAGTACAGTTTTTTCTGGTATTTATTTTATAGAACTGTTCAATAAACAAGAAGTTCATATTAACATTTTCATTGCATTTTAGAATTATTATTATTATTATTATTATTATTATTATTACTACTACTACTACTAGGCTACTACTATTAAAAATAATAATAAACATTTTCTCTATTACTATCATTATATAAATGTGTTTTTTTTAATATATTGGTCATTGTTTTTTTTCTCTTAGATTTCAATACTGTTTAATATATATTTTATATTATTTATTAATTTTATATTATTTAATATATATTTTATATGATGTTATTTATTAACCAAAACATAGCGCTGACAATAGATTACATTTTTAATCAGATTAATTGTGCCCTTTTCTCACTCTTTATCATTAAATGAAGCATACACCAATTATATTAACACATTAATTTTGTCATTTGCTATATTAAGCAAAGTAAATCAAAAGTTTGAAGGGTGATTCTCACAAAACTGTATTTTCTGCAAGCTTTTTTTTTAAGATAAATTTAGATATTTTTCCAAAAAAAGACACTTTCAGAATCCAAAAGGACACCAAAGAACCAAATGATGTAAGGAGTCCATGTAATTGACACATTTATGCACACCAAAGCACATATAAGGAAAATCATTGAAAAAAACTTTGTTTTGAATTGTATAGGTGTATGGGTACAATTGTTTACAGTATAGACAAATCAAGTTGCGACACCAAACAGGACCACATGGAGATCCCAAAAAACGCTAAACCAACCGCCTTGACCTGACTGCATGTAAATACTACAGTACACAGATCCATTCAGAATGACTAAACACAACAACACACACATGACAAATGAAAACAGTATCCTGAACGTGTGTGGAAACCATGTGAATGTACTGAAACGTGTCTGCGCGTGAATACAGCGTACGATCAGTGCGCAGAGAGCGCACATACTCTGTTTGTTTGTGCATCAGTATATAACATAAAATCAATATATCTTGGTAAGTGCCATGTGAAAATGCAAGGGAATTATTCAGGCGTCTATTGAAGCGTGGTATGTTTGAATTTAGATGTCTTGTCAATCATGTGGTTAACAGCTCTCCTCTATTATGCCCCACAAGCCCTTTTTTGCATGTCTATTTGCATTTTTGACCAAAAATGGGCAAATCGGGTGAAATAAAATGAGCAGTTTGAGTTGAAATTGAAGGGAGTCAGAAGTGTTCATTTGCATATTTATTTTCTGGTCTATACAGTGCACAAAGGCTGATGTTCAGACTTTGATTGACAGGGTAAAATTATGAAGACAAGCTGTCATTTCTTTTGTGAATAGGGAATACAGCTGTTGCTTGAGTAGCACAGAACATATATTACAATAGATTCAGCTTTCGATGATGTAACGCTCTTCCGCTTGCTTAACTCTACCATTGTCTCTTGCTTTTCCTCGCTCAGTCGCTTGTTTTACAGTGTGCACGACACACAATTATGTATTATGTCAAATCTGATTATTTTCATCAGCATGTCTAGAGTGAGCCGGTCTGCTGTCTGCTTCTGGGCCTGTTTCTACCCAGCAGATTTTGTCACGCTACAGGCAGGCTTTATAGCTTATTTCAGTTTATTAGTTTCTTTTTTTGGTGGTCAGAAAAATGAGTCTGTCTTACAGGTCCAGGTTATGCCATTTTCACTTTTTTTTAAAACCACTTTGACTGGTGTGACTAATGGAGAAACAGAGATTGGTGGAAAGAAGAAATGAGAGTAAGATCAAGAAATGTTGCCATTTGGATTCAAACCCACCTCACCTGACATTTTTCTAAATTTCCTTCCATATAATTATTTTTACTAGGGATGCACAATATATGTTTTTAATATATATTTTTATGGAATTTAATTTAATATACTTTTATATTCTAATTTTCTATTATATTATAATGTTGTGATGCTTGAATTCAGCATCATTATTAATAATACTACATTACTTTGTAATATATGAATATTATTATATTATATTACATTATTGAATGATATTCTACTCTCTATATATCTATCTATAAAATTATTAACAGTTATTATTATTATAATGATATTACAGTAATTTCAAATTATTTTATTTTACTTTTTTATTTATTATAGTATAAAAAGTTTATATCAACTATTTTCCAGTTGAATATAATGAATAATATGCATTATTTATATTTGTTATATTATTTCTCGTACTTGCATTTCTAATATTGTTGTGCTTAAATTAACATTTAGCATTTCAGGCAATTTTATTTGCTTTTTTATTTTTTTTATAGAATAAAATTTTAATATCAACTGTTTACCAGTTGAATATAATGAATAATATGCTTTATTTATTTATTTATTTATCGATTGATTTTTTTAATTATTGGCTTATTGTTTTTCGTACTTGCATTTCTAATATTGTTGTGCTTAAATTAACATTTAGCATTTCAGACAATTTTATTTGCTTTATTATTTATTGTATAAAATTGTAATATCAACTGTTTACCAGTTGAATATAATGAATAATATGCATTATTTATATATATTTTTAATTGTTGGCTTATTGTTTTTCATACTTGCATTTCTAATAGTGTTGTGATTAACATTTAGCATTTCAGACAATTTTATTTGCTTTTTTATTATTGTTTATAGTATAAAACTTTAATATCAGCTGTTTACCAGTTGAATATAATAAATAATATGCATTATTATTATTTTTTTTTTATTGGCTTATTGTTTTTTTGTACTTGCATTTCTAATAGTGTTGTGCTTAAATTAATATTAGCATTTTAGACAAATTTATTAGCTTTTTTATTATTATTTATTGTATAATTTTTTTATATCAGCTGTTTACCATGCATAACATGCATTACTTATATTTTTTTAATTTTTATTTTTTATTGGCTTGTTTTCATACTCGCATTTCTAATAGTGTGCTTAAATTAACGTTTAGCATTTCAGACAGTTTTATTTGCTTTTTTTATTATTGTTTATAGTATAAAACTTTAATATCAACTGTTTACCAGTCGAATATAATAAATAATATGCATTATTTATTTTTTTTTAAATTATTGGCTTATTGTTTTTTGTACTTGCATTTCTAATAGTGTTGTGCTTAAATTAACGTTTAGCATTTCAGACAATTTTATTTGCTTTTTTTATTATTGTTTATAGTATAAAACTTTAATATCAGCTGTTTACCAGTCGAATATAATGAACTGTTAAATTATTGGCTTATTATATCTCGTACTTGCATTTATAACGTTGTGCTTAAATTACCATTTAGCATTTCAGACAATTTTATTTACTTTTTTTTATTATTTATAGTATAAAATTTTAATATCAACTGTTCACCAGTTGAATACAATGAATAATATGCATTATTTATATCTTTTTAATTATTGGCCTATGCTTTATGTACTTGCATTTCTAATACTGTTGTGTTTAAATGAATGTTTAGCGTTTCAGACAATTATATTTTACTTTTTTATTATTATTCACAGTACAAAAGTTTAATATAAGCTACTTACCAAGTGAATATAACAGGTATGTGTTATTTATATTTTTACAATTATTGGCTTATTTTTCTCCTACTTGCATTTATAATTAACATATAGCATTCCAAGCCACTTAATTGTTTTTTAAAATATTTATAGTATGTTATCTGCTGGAGATATTATCACAAGCATAGACTTTGTACTATAATGCACTATTAAGTAAGATTTTGAGATTTTTTTATGTGAATGTCAGTGTGTTTACCTACGTTAACGTCATCGCACATCGAAAAAGATGTATGCCGGGATGTTGTAGGCGCTTGCCGAGAGCATTATGAGCAATAGAAATTGAGATGCTTACAACATAACAAGCGAAACGATTCATCATTTCGACACGCGTCTGCTTGTGCAGTGAAGATCCTATTGACTGTTTAATTCGCTAATCTCGCTGCCGATGCCCTGACCAAGCGTTGAGAGGCGTTCCTTTGATTGAGGCCGATTGCTATGTAAAATGTCCATTGATTTCTTTATGACCCAGCTAGATAATCCCTCAGCCTGATTATAAATCACCCTGTCCTCCTGCTTCCATGGCTGTTTCTGCAATATGATAAACCTCATGTTTCATTGGGCGAATGGGGGTCATGCTGAATAATATATCTCACAAAGCCGTGTGTGGTTGCTTTGAGTGGCTACTTTAATTTTTATTGTGTTTAAGAGGGCCATTCTGACAGCCATTTAAGACTTTGCTTGTATACGCACACCAATATAAAATCCAGGAGTCGTTGTTTGTCTATAGAGGATAGACGGTGTGTTTTACAGGTTTAGAGGCTGATTATAAGTGATCTGCTCTTGATGGCCGTGTCTTTGTTCGTCCCCTTGAGGACCAGAAGCCTTTGAGTAAACATCATTACTGCCTGCCTGCCTATAAACTTGCTTTTACGTTTCAAACCACGCAGCGGGCTTATTTACTATGAGTATGTTGATGGGCAGAACTGCTGTCTTAATGGTGTTGTTTATTTGAATGAGAGGAAAGGAGAGATTAATGACGTGCTCTGTGAGCGTAGCAGGCCATCCGTCCAAGCTGTCTGAGCTTCTGAAGCACAAGACTTGTGTGTCGACTAAATGGAAAGACAGTTTGAATTGGGATGTATCAGCAGAATTTTTCTCTCCTCACTGCTGTTTGTTTTTATCAAGAAAGAAGATTACTACTTGCTTAACATGCATCGTATTTGCATATTGGTTGGTAATTAGTCATTTTAAAGCACATATTAATGATTCAGCATGACCAGATTTTAGATTCTAAACATATCTACTAGAACACATTCATTTCTATCAGTAAGCAGTAAATTATAAGTTTATTGAGAGGAAATTCTTCATTTGTCACCCTTTTAATCAGCAAGGATGAAAAATTGATCAAACAGGACATTTAAAAACAAAACATTTTTATTGTTGCAAAAAAATGTCCTTGTACTTTTGGAAAAGAAAAAACTCTGGCTGCTGAAAATTGATTAGAGAAATAAATTAAAAAATAAAAAATCAATTAAATTAAATTTTGAAATATATTAAAGTAGAACACAGGTATTTTAAATTGGAATACTATTTCAAAATATTTTAAATATTTATTTTTTATTAATCCGTATTATTTATTTTCCTATTCTGCTGAAGAATTTCTGTAAATTTTAATTTAAATTTTCATCACTTTGGTGCAGAATTATTATAACAAACTAACATTTTGTTGCTTGAACTAAAATAAATGTTAACTGAAATATAGTAAAATATTAAATAAAAAATGTACATTATATATTTAAATTTATTTATTTATTTAATTATTTATAGAAGCATTTTTGTTACTTGAAATAAAATAAATGTTAACTGAAATATGCTGGAGTAATAAATATATATATATATATATATATATTGATAGGTATTAATTCATTCATTCATTTATAGAAGCATTTTTGTTACTTGAAATAAAGTAAATGTTAACTGAAATATATTGAAATATAAAAAATAATATATTATGTATTTAAATTTATTTATTTATGCATTGTTGTTATTTGAAATAAAATAAACATTAACTGAAATATACAGGAGTAATTAAAAAAAATTAAAATGTATTAATTAATTAATTAATTTATAGAAGCATTTTTGTTACTTGAAATAAAGTAAATGTTAACTGAATTATACTGATATATTTTGTAAAATATTATTATTATTATTATTATTATTATTATTATTATTATTTCCATGACATAATTTCTTAAACTTGATTTACTTAACTAAAACTAAGCTGAATTAAAATAAAATGAAACAAAATAAAAAATGACTGAAGCTAAACTTAATTAAAATGAATGTTTATATATATATATATATATATATATATATATATATATATATATATATATATATGAACATTTGCATTTTATATGGTTATAGTTAATAATATAGTTATGAAATATAGTTATGAAATAACTAAAACTACACTTTTTAAAAATTGTTATATAATAGAAGCATATTTGTTACCTGACAAAAAACTATAACTAGAATAATTTAATAGTAATAGTAATATAATATAATAGTAATAGTATCTCAGTGATACTAAAATGATACTGCTTCAGTGATTATTTATTTCTTAAAGATATTAATCTGAACTATTAGTCTACATTTCATAAGCCTGTGAACCCCTTAGAAGTAAAGTTAAGGTCCGTTCAACCTTATTTTCCACTTAATACTGCGTTTAAATGCATTGCATTGCTGAGGTTAAATGTGTTGTGAATGCTGTTTCACATTGCTGGAAGCGCTCCTGGCTTATTTCGGGGTTTCCCTGCATTTTGAGCGTGACATGTTGTGAAAGAGCCGTGCGCTCAGAGGAGCAGAACACAGCTGATGTCACTAATTCATCGTTTCACTCTCTGCTGTAGCCTTGCCTTCTTTCTTCTCTGGCTCTTTGAGGGCTTGGGTTTAGTCTGAATGTGGGTGGGATGCAATGTTGGCCATGGAATGACTGTCCTTGAGACTCTTTTAAGTGGGGCTGACATGACTTAGCAACTTACCTGTGAGTCTGTGCTGTTAGACTGAGCTGAGACTGAAGAACTGAGACACAATGTCCCAGATTATTTACAGCCACTGACCACGTCACTTCAGATCAGCCTCTCTCTCCTAAAACTCCCTCTTTCTCTCCACATCGTCCTGGACTAGAGACACCACCGTTTCACAATAAAACACTATGATTAGCTTTCACCATCTGATAGTGGTTCTTCATAACTATGTCTTACAGGTAATGAAACTATAATTTGTACACATTTTTGCACACATTTTTTTTTTAGAAAGCCAATGCAAGTCCAAAATCTTAAGAGTGGTACTTAAAAAATATATATATATATATATATATATATATATTAGTCTTTGTCATTCAAGTATAAAATATTAAGAGTGGTACTATCTAAAATACAAACAAACAAGTAAATAAATAAAATGTAATCTTTGTCATTCAAGTCCAAAGTATAAATAGTTGTACTAAATAAAATACGATAAAAAACGTTTTTCCCCCATTCAAGTCCAAAATAGTAGTACTAAATAAAATACAATAAAACGTGTTTATTTATTTATGGTTTTTTTTTTGTTAATCTTTGTCATTTAAGTCCAAAATATCAAGGGTGGTACTAAATAAAATACTATTATTATTATTAGTAGTAGTAGTAGTAGTAGTAGTAGTATTTTTATTTATTTATTTATTTATTTATTTATTAATTATTTTATCTTTGTCCTTCAAGTCCAAAATAATAGCAGTGGTACTAAACAAAATACAGTAAAATTAATTAAAATGATTTAATTAAAATTAATTAATTAATTTATTTATTAATGTATTTATTTATTTTTTACTATTTATTTATTTATTTATTTATATGTATGTTTGTTTGTTTGTTTGTTTGTTTGTTTGTTTGTATGTTTGTTTGTTTGTTTGTTTTTTCATTTGAATCCAAAATATTAAGATTGGTACTAAATAAAATACAGGTTTTTTTTATTTATTTATTTCTGTTTGTTTGTTTGATTTAGTTTTTTTTTTTTGGGGTGTTATTTTGTTTTTGTTTCTTGTTGTTAATCTTTGTCATTTCAGTCTAAAATATTAACAGTGGTACTAAATAAAATATATTTATTTAGTGATTCATTGATTTGATTGATTGATTGATGTTTGTTTGTTTGTTTTCATTTTTGTTTTAGTTGTTAATCTTTGTATTAACAGTGGTACTAAATAAAATAAAAAAAAACAATTTTTTTGTTAATATTTACAATTTTATGTCTAAAATATTAAGAGTGGCACTAAATAAAATACTTTTTTTTTTTTTTTTGGTTAACCATCAAAATGAAATTGCATTTAAATTTTTTTGTTTTATTTGAATATCTCTATTATATCTCAATCAAACATTGAGACACAAAATTATTTTTAATTAATTCATTTGTTCATTTTTTTTTTTTTTTTATTATTCATTCATTCATTCATTCATTCATTCATTCAGAAATTATTTTACTATTATTCTTGTACTTGGGTGGATTGACTCCAGGAATCATAAATTAAGAATTTTAGGAAGCCAGTGTATCTATCCATCTATCCATCCATCTATCTATCTGTCTATCTATCTATCTATCTATCCATCCATCTATCTATCTATCTATCTATCTATCTATCTATCTGTCTATCTATCTATCTATCTGTCTATCTATCTATTCAGAAATATTTTACTGTTATTTCTTGTTTTTTGTTTTGATTTTGTTAAAATGTATTGATGGCTTGTCAGTTAACTGGCCAGTAACTTTAAATCATTCATCAAACTCAGTTTTTACTCTCATTTCTCACTTGCTTCATGTTCATTTTTGACCCCAGACATACACTTGTGGGTTATTTTTTAACCCAAATACTGGATTCAGTCTGTTTGGGTCAATTTGCTGGTTCATTTTTTTTTTAAGCAGGTGCTGGGTGTACATGATGGACAAAGGCAGATGAACATGGCCATCACATGTACAAAGACACATTTTATTCTTAAACACATTTGCAGGTTCTCTCTCTCTCAAACACGCACACACATGCACACACACAGATGGATGGACGGCCTCCCACAGCCACAGTGTAGGTAATTGCCAGCATGCAGTGTGTGGGGACTGACCTACATTAAACCCAGCCGATCTTTAGGGATCCATTACAGCAAATGTTACTGCAGCTGCTGTATAACAATAAGATCTATTCCCAAATCCCCAACGCTGAACCACCCCTGCTGCTTTTCCCAAACCTCTGCGGTGCGTATGCATGTGACATTCTGCAGTCTGAAGTGTATGCATACTGTATCTTTCAGCTACGGGCTGCCATGTCTCATAACCCTGTCACCAGTAGTAAGGCAGTGGACTCTTTTACAAGAAAATAAACTTCAGACTCTCGAATATACTCTGACAGCTCGCCTTGGGACTCCACTTTGCACTTCTTTTTCTCCGTCTCTCTGTGACCCAAGATTGGGATTTCCAAAGATAGAGAGATTTTAAAGTAAGGTGACCAGATTTTGAAATTTAAACTGAGGAGATTTCAAGTTCAGTGGTTAATATATCATTGAAATATACAATGTTATTATTTGGGGGACATTTACAGTTTTGTTGATTTTGACATTGTTCAATGTAGTACTTTGATGAAAAATAGTATATCATTCTACGATAAATTGCATGTAGTCAACAATAGCACTTTCTTTTGTTCCCAATCACAGTTTAAAAGCTAAATTAATTTACATTGTAGTTGAAATTACATTTTTAGTTTATATATATATATACACGTATTTATAGAAATCTACAGTTTTATAAATATTTTAGTAAATTAAAAAAGTAAGTATTATTATGAAAAAAATAATGTGTGTGTGTATATATATATATATATATATATATAAATTTATATATAAATTTTTTTCAATATAATTCATTTTAAGGAAACATGAAAGTAAATATAAAAAGTTATTTTATTTAAACATAAAGTATAACTAATATCTAATATTTAAAAAAAATAGTTTATTATATAAATATTAAATTATAAAGTAAACGTATAAACAAGTTATTATAATTAAACATATAAAAACCTATAAATAAGATCTACTCATTAAAACAAAAAAGGTTTATTATTTAAATGTTAAAATATAAAATTTGAGAAACCATAAAAAAATACAATTATATATAGCTAGTTTATTCTATATAAATAACATATAATATAATAGTTGATTATATAATAATTAAAGTATATTGTAAACATATAAAAACATTATAATTAAACATAGAAAGTAGAAATAATATCTAATAATTAAAGAAATAGTTTATGGTATAAATATTGAATTATAAAATTTGTGAAACCACAAAACATATATAGCTAGTTTAATATATACATATTAAATTATTACATTATAAAGTAAACATATTAAAAATATTGTAAAGTATATTTAAATAGTGTATATATATATATATATATATATATAAATAATATCTAATAATTTAAAAATAGTTTATTATTTAAATATTAAATTACAAAATAAGTGATATTTTAACATTTTGAAAAAAAAAACATTAAAAATTATATACAGCAAGTTTTTTTATATAAATATTAAATTATAAAATAAACATAAGGTTATTATAATGAAATGTATAAAGTAAATAATTTCTAATTATTTAAGTAAAATATTAAATAACATTTAAATAATAATATGAAATAACATTTAAGAAACCATAAAAAGATGTATATATAGCTGGTTTATTATATAACTATTAAATTATAAAGTAAACAAAAAGTTATTATATTGAAATGTATAAAGTATAAATAATATCTAATAATTACAAATAGTTTATTAAATAAATATTAAATTATAACATTTGAGAAACCATTAAAAAGTTTATATATATGGTTTATTATATAAATATTACATTTTGTGCTGTCAAACCATTAATCACGATTAATCGCATCCAAAATAAAAGTTTTTGTTTACACAATATATGTGTACTGTGTATATTTATTATGTATATATAAAACACACACATGCATGGATATATTTAAGAAAAGTATGTAATGTTTATATATTAAATATGTTTATATATAATATTAATTATACAAATAAAAATATATACATGTAAATATTTTCAAAATATATATTTTGTGTTTGTGTTTTTATATATACATAATAGTAAACACATTATGTAAACAAAAACGTTTGTTTTGAATGCAGTTGTGCTAAAAAGTTTGATAGCACTAATTAAATTATAAAATTTGAGAAAACAAAAAATAAAATTAAATATAGAAAATAACACATTGTTCTCATCGTAATTTGTAAACTATCGATGATAACATGTTTAGTCTAAATAATGACTGCGTAAATCAATAAACTAAAGAATAACCGAAACTGATGAGTCATAATCATACTGCCTTTCCTTTCCGCATATAGCATGTACTGTCCCATTAGATATTATTAAGCGCAGTAAACAGCGGGGACATTTCCGTGGACAGCTTCAGCCGGGGACAGGACACTAAATTGCGGATGTCTGGTTACTCTAATGAGTTACAAAACTGAGATAAATGATCCTCCGGTGATGTGGGCATGTGTGACCATTAGCAACAGGATGTGAAGTTCTAGTCTAAGTTGAAAGGTTGCCATCTTTCCTTGAAACGTGCCATATAGGTGGAGAAAAACGTGAGGCGGTTGTGGGAGGGTGTGTGTGTGCCGTCTGTTAGTGGCAGAAAAGAATGTCTTCTCATCAGTGCCATAATGGCTTCTGTAGGACTGTGTGCGTGTGTTGTGTGCAAGTCTGCAGGCAAATGGAGGCAGACACAGAGCATCCCTGAAGGGTACACAAATAGACTGCCTGTTAGCTGTTTGTGCTCCATTTTGATGGAGTCCTAAAATTAAAACTTCATTTTTCATCTCAGGATGCAAGAAGGCAGCAATGCAGTCAAGCATGGCTTTCCTTCCTCTCCATAAATACTTCTCATCTGCATGGTTCCAGCATCACCCTCTTCACACTGTACGGAGTAAAAAATTATTTGGCTGTTGAGTACTTTTAGATTTGTGGGTGAATGTCTTTGTGTTTTTAATAATAGACTCATATTTGGTCACATCATCAGCTGGTTTAGAGTCTTAAAGGGACAGTTCACCCAAAAATGAACATTACCTCATGATTTACTCACCCCGAAGCCATCCTAGGTGTATATGACTTTCCTCTTTCAGACGAATACAATCAGAGTTGCTTTAAAAAATGTCCTGGCTTTTCCAAGCCTTATAATGGCAATGAATGGGTGGTAATATTTTTTTGAAGTCTAATAAAGTGCATCCATCCGTCATAAAAAGTACTCCTGAAGTGAATCGATGCATTTGTTGTAAGAAAAAAAGACATATTTATAATGTTTATAAACGCTCTCTCATGATTGCAAGTACGACAGTTAGCGGAAACTAGAGATTGTGGTTTATAAAGTTTTAAATATGGATATTTTTCTTATAAAAACGTATTGATTCGCTTCAGAAGGCCTTGATTATTCAACCGGAGCCGTGTGGAGTACTTTTTATGATGGATGGATGCACTTTTTTGGCTTCAAAATCTCACCACCCATTCACTGCCATTATAAAGCTTGGAAAGCCAGGACATTTTTTTTTGACATAACTCCGATTTTATTTGTCTGAAATGACAGCTGGGTCATTCCAGGTCAAATTTCAAAAACTATTTTTGATTTTGCTAATATTTTTTCTGAGGAAAGATAGACATGTGTAGTGATGAAAGCCAAAATATTAAATGTCATGGATGAATATTTACTGAGTAGTCAACTGTTTTGTAAATATTGGACAGAACACTTGCTGGTTTATTTTGACCCAGCTGGTTGGGTTAAATGTTTTTACCAAACATGCTGGGTTATTTTATTTAAGTCAATTACTGTTTAAAAATTATTATATTGCTGGTTTAAAATGGACTGGAACTTATAAAAACACACACTGAATTCTAGAGGCAACAGCAATGATCAAAAGATGAACATTTATTATTAAGCAAGAACACCAAATTTATTTGTATGAATACCACATGGCTTAAAATATTACATACATTTAAACTTGTTTAACAAGCATTTTAGATAGAATTCTAATTTCAACATTATTTCTTCTTTAGACATTGTTCTTTAGACATTATTTATTATAAAATAAATATCAGCTGTACAACAGTTGGTTTTCGACCACTGAAATACTAACATTTACTAACATTCAACAATCTGGACATGGAGCCTCGTTAAGATCCCCATATCTCTGGGTCTGAAATGATGTAGGACCTTGAAAATTGAGATTACAAAAGAAAAGCTTATTAACAACTAAAATCTAAAATTATATTGCAATATTTTTAATACATCTTGAGTTAAATGCAAGCAAACTTTGGAAAAAAAATATTTATGGCACTCAGACAGGTATGTTCAATGCAGTTGCCTTGACAGAAAGAAATGAGATACATCTCTAATTTTAATGTGATTTGTTCTTCAGACATTCCTCTTAAAAGAAAAGAAGTATCATATTTTTGCAAACTAACCCACATTTGGTTTTTGACCACTGAAAATGTGTACATTTTAACGATTTATTCCTGGAGCCGTATTTAAATTTTAGTATCTCTGGAACCGAATGTCATAGGGCATTAAAAATGAAGATGTCGGAAGGAAAGTTTGTTAACACCCAATATATAAAAGGGCATTAAAATATCTTTAATACTTCTTGAGTTACAGGCATGCAATCTTTGGAGAAAAACTTGAAAAGTGCTGTTTTCCCATTTTTGAATGGTCACCATTGGCACATAATGTAACTAAGATTGCTTAAGTCAACAGATTTTACTTTTAGAACTACCAATCTCTGGGTAAAAATAAGGTGAAAATTGCCATTTTGACCTCCCTCCACAAAACAGTGGATTACTCAGTAAATATACATCCATGACATTTAATATTTTGGCTTTCATCACTATACATGTCTGTTTTTCTTCAGAATAAATATTAGCAAAATCAAAAATTTGAGCCGGGGACCTCTGGTTGAGTTGACATGGAATGACCAAGCTAGGATGGCTTGAGGGTGAATAAACTGAGGTAATTTTCATTTTTGGGTGAACTGTCCCTTTAAGTCAGGATTTATCTGCTGTGAATATTAGTTGGCTGCTGTAAACGATGGCAATCAATGTGAAATCCCCATATTCTGTCTTCCCGAAGAGTTCTGTGGCTTGCTGAATTATGTATATCAGCATGGTTTGGCAATATTGTTCTCCACTGCTACTGACCAGTGATAGTCTCCATCTGTCTCTGATACAGATGCTTTTAAAGATACAAAGTGCACCGTGGCGGGCTGATTTTAATTGCTTGTAAAGGGGCCAGACGTTTCAGACTTGTCATTATTGCTTTAGCCTGATGCCTCCCCAGTGCGGCGCGTGACAGATCTGGGTTATCTGTAGGGTTTCAGGTTCATGTATTTTCAGACTTCAACATTCGTTAAATACTTAGATTCTCTTTTAAACGTTTGAAGTTTTTCTTTCTCTCCGTGCAAGTCCTTGATTAAACTTGCATCACATATCATAAAGAAATAAACCTTAAAAAAAATAATAGAAAAACTGCTGGTTGAGTGTTGGTAACAATAACATGCTTTCGCTGTGTTGTCTGATATTGAGCCTCTGATTTTTTTTTTTTTTGTTTTTTTTGTTTTTTTTGAATTGATCAAGAAAAATATTGCAGAAATGTTGCAGGTCAACATAAGCAAATATAGTGCACTAACATTTAAGCCTTGATTATTTAGTCTTTTCTGACCAAATCTATATTTTTAATGGTAATTGTGACATTTTTTCTTGTAATTCCGGGTTTATATCTAACTATTCTAACTATTCTATTCTGATATATATATATATATATATATATATATATATATATATATATATAGTTTATGTGGCAGAAACCAAAAGTCAGAATCACAGAAAAAATATGTTAAAGAGTGGTTAAAAAAGGACTTATTAAAGATATATTAGATATAATTATAAATTAGATATATATTAACTCCAAATAAAATAAAAAACAACCATTCTTGTGGTAGAATTTATTTTATTTTATTTTATTTTATTTTGACTGACTCATTTATTAAATAAATGTAATGTAAAATGAATAAATGAGACATGAATGTATTACTATTGTAATGCCAACTTGGAAATAAAATAAAAATAAATCATAATGATAATCATAATAATGACAACAATTTTTTTTTCATTTTTATTTATTTATTTATTTTTATATATTATTATTATACTGATAAGACTGAAATGATATATAATATCTAATAAAGTATAATATTTCATAATAACTAATAATAATAATAGTTATTATTATTATTGTTATTATTATTTGTATTATTTTTGTTGTTGTTGTTGTTATACTGGTAAGATTGAAGTTTTATATATATATATATATATATATATATATATATGATTGTATTATTTTGATGTAATTTAAAACAAAAACAATTGAAGTACTTCACATTTCATTTTATTTTATATTTTGATATATATATATATATATATATGCATTTATTTTATTAATAATATATAATTTAATTGTAGAATTTAATTATATATATATATATATATATATGTAAATATACAATTATTATTATATTAATATATAATATATTAATTATGTAATTTTTAATTGTAATTTAATATAATATAATTATAAATAACTATAATATGATATAATATTATATTAATAAATATAATTACATTTTATATATATCAAATAATATCAAAATAACATTTTTTTTATTTTATTTAATTGTATTTGATTATTTTTTATGTAATTCAGTACAAAGAAAATACATATTTTTTTACATTTAAATTGATGTGTTACCTGTCGATTTGTAATTATTTAATAAATGCACTTGCAATTTCTGAGTGAAATTTGTTTCTACATCCAATCATAGCTAGCAATGTCCTCATATCAGCGTCTACTCAGTGTACAGTTATGGGTATTTAGACCATGGAAACGCAGCATTTGGCACCTAACCCTTTCGTACATAACCGGGACGCCATGTGGCAGATTTTCCTATAGAAACAAAGTGCCCCCCTCAATTGAACTGGCAGGAGAAGGCAATTAAAGTCTCTGAGTTAAAGTCTCACTCTAATCAAGCAATCTGGAAGGAGTCCACTGAATCTAATTCCCACCAAGACATGAATGAGAGGGTTTGTATCTTATTCAAGACCTCAGAGTGAGTTATTCAAGATGCCCAGCGTTGGCAAGCAGAGAGTCATTGAGTTTTGGCTGAGTAAAGATACATTTCGTTCTTGTTAGGAGCCGCCGGGGATGAATGTCAGCATTTATACTATGGATGTTGTGGTAATGAGGTTAATATTGCCGTTAGTTGGGTCTAGTGTATGTGTAACGTATGGATGCGCAGTCTTGCGGTAATTGTTATTGATTTAGCTGCCGTTTTACTGCAGTTGATAGGATTATATTTGGCCGGCGTTAATTGTGTCTCATCTTTTATTCTGACTATGGCTGCTTTATTAGATTTGGTAGGGTAATGTATGTTTTATTGAAGGACAACTTTGCTTGGAGGCCCGTGTAGCGGATAGTTATCCGAGCGCTGCTGAATCTGATGTAACTAGGCTTTTCCAAATAGAGCAGCTGTAAAGAAGGGTGTAGAAGGTGTAGCGATCCATCTAAGTGAATTAGACTCCTCTAATTCTGTGTGGTGTCTTGATGGACCGTGGCCTGCTGTGATCTGAGAACACACACACACAGACACATTCGTCGCGGTCAGTCAAGACCACAGATGGTTTAGTGCGTCAGGCTTGACTGCTTTTATGGTGTCAAGTATTTACAAGGAGAGAATGGCACAAATAGCATTCATATGTACTGCTGCTGCTGCTGCACAGATGATCAAAATAAAATCGAATTTGTGGAATGGCCTAGTGCAGTTCATTCAGCTGTGAAAGACTGTTTATTTCAGTAAATGTAATGTAAAATGAATAAATTAAGACATAAATATATCACTACTGTAATCTAAAATTGGAAAAATATATTAAGAATAAAATAAATGATGTTGTTATTAATATTAACATAATAATAATAAACACTTCAAATATAGTATTGATGTGATTCATTTTAATAATATTATCAAGCTTATTAGTATTATTGTTATTAATTACAATAGACATTTCAAATGCATATTAGTATTATTAGTATTATTGTTATTAAGATGAAGCCTAATATGTATTAAAAACAAATAATAATAATAATAATTCTAATAATATTAATAATAATAAATACAACAATGTTGCTAGTAGTCATTTTAATGATACTATTAATCTTCTTACGAGTATTGTTAATAATTATGAGGATAATAATAATAAACAATAATAATGATAATAATATTAATAATAACAACAATAATGCAATAATGCATAAGATTATTGTTAATAATTATAATACACATTTCGAATCATTACAATTGTATTATTATTAATAATACAGTTATTATTATTATAAGACAATATAATATTTATCATAATATGAAGCATAATATTTAATAATAATAATAATAATAATAATAATAACAATAACACTACTGCTACTACTACTACTACTAATAGCATTATTATTAATTTTGTAATGTATTTCATATAATAATATATTCATTAATATATTATTAATGAATATAAAAATGATTTTATAGTATTATTATAAACAATAATAATAATAATAATAATAATAATAATGCTTTTCCAAATACAATATTATTGATAGTAATCATTTTAAATATATTATTAATCTTATTAGGATTACTGTTACTAATTATGAGAAACATTTCAAATGCATTATTGTCATTATTATTATTCATTTTATAATGTATTTCATATTATAAAATATTCAGTAATATATTCATTGCATCAGTATTATTAATTATAATATTGATACTACTAGTAATACACATTTCAAATATAATAATGTTTTTTGTATTCATTCTAATAATAATAATAATAATAATTATTATTATTATTATTATTATTATTATGCATTACAAAAGCAATATTATTGGTAGTAATTTTTATTTAATTATTAATCTTATGAAGATTATTGTTATTATTATTATTATTATTATTAGTATTGATTAATATTAATATTGAACATTTCAGACAAAAATATTGTATTAATTCATAGTAGTATCTTGTTGTTATTGTTATTATTATTTATGTTATTAGTAAAAAAAATAATAATAATAATAATGAAAGGAATCTTCACTTGCTAGTTTTTTTATTTTTCTTTTACTTTTTTATGCCTTTATCTAAATTTTTATCATATTGTGCTTGCAGTTAAAATCACAACAAAACATGCAACCCTATAATGCTATGCAGAACTGTTTTGTCCAGCCAAGATGTCACTTTATCAAATTTATGTCCCATAATGCACCTCCGTTGCCTCATTTTGACACTTGCATGCAACCTAGCATGCATTTGTCTCTGGCCATGTGCTCGTCTGCGCTTGCCAACAGGTTGCAATTAAAAGCCTTGTCACAGGTCTGCAGGCTCCTCAATCATACCGGTGGTTCTGGCTGCCGTGCTCTCTGGCGTCTGGCTCCGGCGCATCCATCTGAACAGAAGGTGTGTGACAGCATCTCGAGCTGAAATCTGCTAGGCCACGGAGTTCGTTGTGTGTTAAAGCCTTTTGGAAATGAAACCGCAAGCCATAAGGGGTGGAAGTGATTTGTTGGTGTGATGAAGTGTGTTTGAGAGACAGCCTATTTCAAATATTGGCCTGCTGTAAAATAATCAGCATTACACAACAGTTGACGCCGGCCCTCGCTTTTGATTGGCTCTAGGAGAGTCTAACGATCTCCTGAAGAGGAATGATCTAAATTGTCGCACAGGGTTTATGCTTCGACACCATTTTCTTTCAAATGTCGACAAAGCAACAGGACAAAGAGAAACATTTCTATTGAACCACTATTTCAGACACATTCATTCGTTCCTTCCGCACACGATTATATAAGTAGCTTTTGATTATTAGAACCATTTCCCATTCAAACAAGTCAACATTTTCATTATTCAGATGCCTCATGCATTATTTAAAGTGAAAAATCTGTATAAATAAGCAGTCGAAAAAATCATTTTGTCACTTTCTCCCATCCTTCGCTTATGAGATGCTTGGTCTCAAGCGCAAGTTCATAAGAGGTAATGTTTCCCCAAGCGCACTAGCTCTAGACGTCCTCATGGGGTTCACATAGAGGTCTTTCACTAAACCCTTCAGCAGAACTTGCTGTATGTGTAGAATTTGCCATCTCAGTATTTCTGAAGAAAAGCCTGATTTTATTTTTATTTATTTATTTTTTTGAGGTTGATAAAGCATACTGTATGCATAGTCCTACTTTTCACATGAAAGTTGAAGTAAGGGTTTTGTCTCAAAAGGTTTGATTAGGGATGGGAATCTTAAGTTAAGCTACTATTCTGATTCTTAAAGGGATAGTTCACCCAAAAATAAAATGATCACCTCACGATTTACTCACATTCAAGCCATCCCAGGTGTATATGACTTTCTTATTTTAGACAAATACAATCAGAGTTGTTTTAAAAATATCCTGGCTCTGCCAGGCTTTATAATGGCAGTGAATGGGTGTTGAGATTTTGAAGTCCTATAAAGTGCATCCATCCATCATAAAAAGTACTCCACACGGCTGTGGGGGATTAATATAGACCTAAAGTGATTTGATGTGTTTGTGTAAGAAAAATATCCATATTCAAAACTATAAACCGCAATCTAGCTTTCGCTAACTGTCGAACACGTGTTCACGAGAGAGTGGCGTTCCAGCAGATGGTGTAGGATGTAGCATAAGCTCCAGTGAGAATATGCTAGTTGCGTGAAAACCAAGTTTTGTTTATAGCAAAGGAAAACGGGAGTCTCCTCTTGGCTTACATCAAAATCCTCCGACATTTTTCTTTACGAATCCTCGTTTTGTACTTCTAAATCCTTATCAGTGTTTTGTTTTGCTCTCTCCTCTCGTCACCTCATTCACCTACGTCATCCGTTGGAGCGTTCGTACATATATTAGCAGAAGCTAGAGATTTTCTAGAGTTTAGAAAGTCTTATATATACAGTTGAGGTCAAAAGTTTACATCCCCCATTAAAAATGTTAACTATTTTACCAAAATTAGAGGGATCATACAAAATGTATGTTATTGTTTATTTAGTACTGACCTGAATAAGATATTTCACATTAAAAGATTTGAACCCGGTTCAAAAGTTTACATATTTGATTCTTAATACTGTGTTGTTACCTGAATGATCTACAGCTGTGTTTTTTGTTTAGTGATAGTTGTTCATGAGTTCCTTGTTTGTCCTGAACAGTTAACCTGCCTGTTGTTCTTCAGAAAAATCCTTCAGGACCCACAAATTCATTTTTGTGTATTTGAACCCTTTCCAACAATGACTGTATGATTTTGAGATCCATCTTTTCACACTGAGGACAACTGAGGGACTTATATGTAACTATTACAGAAGATTCAAATGTCTACTGATGCCTCAGAAGGAAACACTATGCATTAAGAGCCAGGGGTGAAAACTTTTTGAATTTGAAGATCAGGGAAAATTTTTACTTATTTTGTCTTCTGGGGAACATGTAACTGTCTTCTGTAGCCTCTGAAGGGCAGTACTAAATGAAAAACAATATGATATTTAGGCAAAATAAGAAAAATGTACACATCTCCATTCTGTTCAAAAGTTTTCACTCCCCGGGTCTTAATGCATCGTTTTCCCTTCTGAAGCATCAGTGAGTGTTTGAACCTTCTGTAATAGTTGCATATGAGTCCCTCAGTTGTCCTCAGTGTGAAAAGATGGATCTCAAAATCATACAGTCATTGTCGGAAAGGGTTCAGATACACAAAAATCCTGGAAAACCAAAGACCTGAAGGATTTTTCTGAAGAACAGCAGGCAGTTTAACTGTTCAGGACAAACAAGGGACTCCTGAACAACTATCACTAAACAAAAACACACAGCTGTGGATCATTCAGGTAGCAACCCAGGGGATGTAAACTTTTGAACAGGGTCATTTTTATAAATTCAACTCAATAGAGTTTTCTCTTGTGGACTATATGTAAGCACCTTTTATATGAAATATCTATTCAGGTCTCATTGTGGTAAAATAATTAACATTTTTAATGATTCTGAAAGGCGATGTAAACTTTCGACCTCAGTTGTAGATTTTTTTTTAGAAAAATGCATCGATTTGCTTCAGAATGCCTTTATTGTCTCCTTTTTTATGAAGGATGGATGCATTTTATTGGATTTCAAAATCTCAACACCCATTCACTGCCATTATAAAGCTTGGAAGAGCCAGGATATTTTAAAATATAATTTCGATTGTATTTGTCTGAAAGAAGAAAGTCATATACACCTGGGATGGCTTGAAGGCGAGTAAATCATGAGGTGATTTTCATTTTCGGGCAAACTATCCCTTTAACAGAACCAAGCATCATGAAAATCAATAGTTTGTGCTTTCTGTTATGAAAAGTGGAGAACAACAAAAACCAGCTCTAAATTCCCTCGATTCTTGTGATCTTTTATATACTTGCTGCTAGATTCACTATATGAAACAGGTCTTCTTCACAGCCTCAGTGTATATTTCTGTATTTTAAAGCATAAATAAGTGTTTTCACGTATAATCTCCTGCTACGTCGTCTTCTATGACCATGCAGGTTCTTCTGCATTGAGATTCTGAAATGACCCAGACGTCTTCTTTGCTGTTTATAGTTTATAGCTCGATCCCCTTGGTCCTTGAACAAGGACACACGCTGTAAATATCTCCCGTCACTCCAATGTCACCTCAGTCATTACCATTTTTTTAGGTATATGTTCCCAATGCCTGCTGTTTAAGGCAGCCGTAGGATAGAGTGAATGAATAAATGGCCATGATTGTCTGATGATGGGGGACAGCGGTGGGCAGCAAAAGAGTTTTCCGTAGGGGGTAGGACGTTTTGCTGGTAAACACACAGTGTTTTTTTTCCGTGACGCCTAGTGCAACGATTCACCGCTGATAAATAGACTTTTTTCGATGCAGGAAACCCTCTAACAGTTTGTCAGGCTGCCGCAGCAGAGGATCATGGGTCACAGCATGCTATGCCTGAAGGCGTCTATACAGTAGATGGGCAGTCAACCGCAGCGGAGCTGATTTTAGCCAACTCCATCCCTATTCTCTCTCTTTCTGTCTTTTTTTCCATCCTCTGGCCCAGCCAGGCTCCGGCAGCATCGATCACAGTCCAGGAAATCCAATATTCTGCCCCAATCTCATTCCCACCATGTGCCTATACGACGTCATTTGTATTCTTTCTCAGTATAAATAGGAAATCTTTATCAAAATTATGGTCTAAAGGGTGGGGAAGCGTTATCCCGCTTAACCTTTGATCCGACATCTGGGAGAGAGGGAAAATAAATCTGCATTCGTGTGAAGTGGCACCCTCGGTTCACCCCAACCTGCTGTAGTTTTCTCCCAGTGATGTTAGGTTGTTATGAGAGAAGAGTTGCTGGAGGTTTTGCAATTATTTTCTTACATCTCAGTTCTACTGTATCAGGCAGAGAGAAAGAAAACATCAAAGCTTGAATCATAAACTATGCATCATAGAGTATTTACACTATAAAAGTGAAAGTGAAGGTAATTGTTTGCATGGCTTTTGAGATTAAATGTCTTGACTAAACTTAATATGTGAAGTTGATATTTCTTGTCTTTTTTGTAAAGAGTCTATGCAAATTGTTCCTTTTATTTGCATGTTTTCATATGGTTTGTTTTCAATGAGAAAATGTCATGGGAATTGAAGTGTTGAAGTCTATTAACAATATCACATGAATACTCATGAGGGAAAAAAAAACACTTTAAAATGCCACACACAGACCTCAACACATCTGAAAGATCATTTTAATATGGAAACTCTTGACGTCACAAGTTAATAAATGTGAACATCATAAACAACAATCTGAATGAAATAAATGTAACATAACCATAACCAACCAACCGTGTAACTCATCAACTGGGGGTGTGCTATATATATATATAGTCTAAGATAATATGATGCTTAAACAGTATGCAGTTTACATTATCAAGTATGTTGCGAAAAACGAAAACAGTTTTAGTCTATTAAAATACATTTAGAATTCCCACAAAAAGGTAAGGGGGCAAATATGGCTCCATATGACTTTTATACAGTATGTCTTTTTAGTTTTTGCTGTATTTTGTCAGCAAAAATAGTTTCAAACAGCCACAACAGAACCGTTTTGCATCTCTGAGCTGGGTTGCCAGGTTTTCACAACAAAACCCACCAAATTGCTATTTAAAACTAGCCAGTGGCGTTTCGAAGGGGGTCCTTCCATTTGGTAGGGTAAAATACGTGTTTTCTGGTGGGGTTCCCCTTGTAAAATTTGCATTTCAAGGAATAAATATCACCTTTTTGGGGTCCCTTCAACCTGCGGATATGAAAAACAACCTGCAACTGTTAAAGAAGTCCATTTTCGCGGGAAAACCATGGACTTGGCAACACTGTCTCTGAGCAACACACGATAGTGTTTTATTACTGAATCAGTCAGCCTTTTGAACAAATAAGTTGAATAAGTGACTCAATGACTCACTCATGCAGTAATTTGCTGCCACCTACTGGCGATTTTAGGTTTATATCTAAAGTGTATTTCCACCTTTTTCCCAAAATCATTATCTGACATTGTCACACGAAGAGTACAGTTTTTTTCTCCAAATATAAGCACGATTGCAAATGTGATATTGATTTTGTAAAACAGTCCAATAAACAAGAATTTAATATTAACTGACATACATTTTGGACACAACAGTTCCAGCTTTTCTATATTTTGTCAACAAAAATGGTTTTAAACAGCCACAGGAGAACTGTTTTGCATCTCTCTCGCATGGTTGCCAGGTTTTCACAACAAAACCCGCCAAATTGCTCCTCAAAATTAGCCAAAAACTAGCCCAATGGAGTTTCGAGGGTGGTCCCCCTGTTAATTTGCATTGCAAGGTATAAATATCACGTTTTTGGGGTCGCTTCAATCTGTGGATATCACAATTCAGGGGATAAATATCACGTTTTGGGCTCACTTGAACCCGCGGACATGAAAAACAACTTGCAGCAACAGTGTTAAACTAGCCCAATTCTGCGGGAAAACCACAGACTTGGCAACACTGTCTGAGCAACACACGACAGTATATCATTACTGAATCAATCAGCCTTTTGAACGAATCGGTTGCATGAATGACTCAATGACTCATGCAGTGATTTGCCACTGCCTATTGGTGATTTTAAGTTTGTATTTGAAGTATATTTCCCCCTTTTTCCCAAAATCATTTCAGATATCAGTATTCAACATTTTTTGTAAACATGAAAACATTGACATTGTCTGTGTGAATGCATCTAAACGCCACTTCAGATGCGGTTTCTGTGCCACCTCTGCATTGTAGGATTGTAAACAACCCTATAGTGTTTAACTTCTTAAATTTATTGATTAAAGACTTTGACACAAAAGATGATACATACATTTAATTAGGTTAGAGAAAAATGCCCATAAAAGTTAAAAATTGATTTTGGAAAAGTTATTGGAAAAGTTAATTTCTGTTACTCCCACAAACTAACCACTGCACAGAATATGAATAATATCAAAAGCTAGGACTCAGCTGTCCACGGCAGTCCTAAACCTGCCAAAGTACCAGCACAATAACACGCTCAGCAAAATATCGTCTAATTATCGTTATTGAAAAAATTCCGGGAAATATCGAGATGTCATTTTTGTCATTATTGCACACCCCTATTATCAACTCACCTCTGCTTGTTTGTACAACTTAAAACTGTTGTTTTTCTCATTTGCAGTTCAGCCGATGAGCAGTATCGCTGGAATACCCAAGGTAAATGTCATATTTTTCAAAAGATTTTACAAATTTTGTTGTCAGGCCTTTTTGTGGAGAATTTATAACTAGATTGAATTAGTTGTGCTGCAGCATGCATGATCATTGCATCATCTTTATGAATTTCAGTATTCGAAAACAGTTGTAAAATGTGCTGTACACATTATTGGTCTGGATGGAAGAATTAAATAAGTTTTAAATATGTAGATTACAATATACACGTTTTAAAGTAACATTTTATAGTATAGATTATTATGATTAATTTAAAAAAAAAACTCATTGTTAACTATTTTCATTACCCATTTTTATCAGCTTTACTAATTCATTGTCGCAGTTCTACTATGCTTGCTGTAATCATCTTTAACCCAACACATTTGTCATCTGCTTCACTCTCATATGTGTCTAAAGAGTGACGAATCCCAGCTTAGCATCTTGCTCTCTGGCTGTGCGGGTGCTGCTCTAGTTGAGAGGTTAATCTTTATGTCTTAGGGAGCTTGTGTAACCCTTTATCCCTTGGCAAATTACACCACCCTGGCCCTGGAAAAGTTGGCAGTCCATTCTGACACAGAACAAGCAGCACGCCGGTTAACAGGGTCATCCAAACAGCCAATTAAGTTCAATCTCAGCCTGTTTGGATGCTTAGTGAGCAGGTGATAGGAAAAGGTCAAGAGGTCAAAGCCCAAGTGTGACGAATGAGGCTTCAGGAAGTATTTGCAGTGTACGCGTGATTAACCTCATCCCTGTTTTTTTCCCAGATGGACAGAAAGACATTGAGGAGGAACTAAACACAGGGCTGGAACTGGTGGATTCGTGTATCCGCTCCCTACAGGAGTCTGGGATCTTGGATCATCAGGAATACGCCACAGATAGTGAGTAGCCATCAAAATTGCTTATTCAGTTTTTTTACAGTGCCTGAGTTTGCTTTATGTTGGAGTGTCGATGCGTTATCCAAGAAACAAAGCCTAATCCTAGCAATTAGCGAAGAGATTTTCACCATTGATTTCGACTTGACAACCTGGCTGAGAGTCCCTTTATTGATGTCTACATTAATTTGAAAGAAGAGCATTTACTGTCAATCAACAGTGTAGCATATGTATAAGAGGGCAGGGTTTTGAAAAAGGGGTGTGTCTTTTCAGTGAACAGGGTTTTTTTAAACGGCAGCTGTAATGTTGACAGTGCATTTGATAACTGGAGCATCAAGGAATCTAGTGCTAGTTATTGCAATAATATGAAAGTATTTCCAGACAGGGCCTTTCGGAAAAAAAAAAGGCGAATGTTGACTCCGTACACAGTTGCAGAACATTTCTAATCTCAAAAATGGCACAGTTGTTCTAATTATGTTTGGGAAAATGTCTTTGTTCTTTCCTCTTACAAGGTGCACAAATGTATTTCAAATATGTTGTCATGCATACTATTTGTGGCTTATAAATGCTTGAAAATTGGAAAAGGAATAATTTTAGGAGTTTTCCACATTTATTGAGCAACTTAATGAATTAAATGTATTGATGCAAAAACATCTAACATGCAAAATAAATAATATAATATAATATATGAGCAATATCATACTCTTAGCCATGCGATATAAATGTATATCGGCTGTGATTCGGTCTTAGGCAGAGTGCTGTAGTTAATAACAGATAACAGTGTGCCGATATATCACACGGCTACAAGTATTTGTATAATAGTTTGACGACCCAAGTGTGTAAATACTAGGGATGTGTGTAACGACTAATTTGATAGTCGTTTAAATGAAAGTTTTGTATCCAACTAGTCGACTAGTCTAAAAGCAAGATACCTCCAAATAATGGTAAGAAAAAAACCTGTGTATGTGCATGTATATAATAGCCTTTGAAATACTTATCTATAAATCACACTGTCAAATCCCTCAATGAATTCCGCTTGCTGTACGTTTGCCTCACGTTATCATCATTTAATTTTAGGCGGTCGTTAAAAAGGAAACAAAAGCCACTGCATAGCTTATTTATTCAAACCAGCTGGGGAAATACAGAACAGTCTAAAATCACTCAATAGCCTGACAGAATTATTCATCTTCATATAATGTTAGACAACATATTAAAACACAAGTCAAAAACAATAGAAACATTTATCAAGGAATAGCATTAAGAAATGCTTTTAAAAACGTGTGTCATGCAGGCTATGTCGTTTAAAAACAAAACAATGCAACAATATCCATTTTACTTACTCAAGATCATGCGTTTTTGTTCAGTAAATTATCAAAGTGGTCTGGTGAACTACAAAAAAAGGCGCTCGGTGGGAACTGAAGTCGCAGGCACGCAGAGATCAACGAAAAGCAAGCCGATAGAGTTTTTAGAGAGTGCCTGGACATCCTGCACAACCACCGAAGTGAGTCTTCTAGCTAGCCTCTAAGCTAACGCCTACAACGTGCCTGTTACGTATTGATCCAGTAGAGCTATTGTAAGCCAATTTGATATTACACCATTTACACAAAACTTTTCAGATTCCTTCTAATTCAGAATAATCCCACACCTTAGTCTTTTGTGTGCTCATGAGGTCTTTATAAGGGCATGCGAGGTCGTAAAAACGTAGTTTTCACCCAGATACACTTTTAAAAATAATGTATTATTTTTCAAATGTCTAATTTTAACTTGTTATTTAAAATGTTAAATGTAACGTTAAAATTGTGGCAATTTCAATGGTGAAATCATGTTTGTTTGTTTTTCTGTCGTGTAGTCAACTATTGTTTTCAGTGTCGACTAGTAGGAGCTGTACCGTTTAGTCGACTAGTCAACTAGACCCGCACATCCCTAGTAAATACATAAAAAAAAGCAATGTAATCTCTTTAAAAACCCTCTTTTGTGCAAACTACCTCCGTCATTGATTACATTTTTGAATGGATTCATGTTTTTTACCACTAGAGAGACATTAGAGTCAGCGCCAAATTCTAGAATATCTGGCCGAGGTAAGGCTGCTCAAGGCGGGTTCATGAGTACTAATTGCCCGCTGACGCCCTGGAGCTCACATCTCTGAAAACATTGAAGCAAATTTTCAAATAGACGTTATCTTTATTAACAAACCGCATGTTTGTTGCACAAGTACATTCTGACCTAAAAAGCTCTTAAAACTATATTCCATGGCATAGTGTTATTTATACAATTTTGGTCGATTTAGGCATCCGGCTTGAATGAGTGATGCAAACGGTGAAATAGTTAGAGTTCCTATATTACTAGAACATCGCACTCCTCTCAGCCAATCAGATTCGAGAAACCAGACCAGAAAGAACTGTTGTATAAGTTGTAGGTGAATAATGTGCAGCAATTTTAACCATATCTCCTTGACACACTGAAAATCTGAAAATAGTCTTTCTCACATTTATAACTGTAAGTGGCAACTGTTTGTCTCGCTTTGTATTTGCGTTTTGAACATAACTGAGAACATCTGTCAAGATTAATGTTACATACATTGCTTTTACGATGTCAGTTCTGATAGTTAAGCCGCCTGTTATATTGTGCATTGCAGCTAAAGCGTTTTATTTAGGGATGGTAATAACTTTTATTTTTGTCATTTTTCTGAAACTACATCTGGCGGTATGCCATATTAAATTAAGACAGCAGAACTGGAAGGTGTGTGCCAGAACAAGCGGACAGAAGTCTGTTGTTATAAATATACTTAAAATTCTGTCATGGGCAAATAAATCTCCATTATATGCAAATCAAGACCTGATAAAGAAATAATTCATCCAAAAATGAAAGTATGTCAATCATTTACTCACCCTTGTGTTGTTCCAAACCTTTATGACTTAATTTCTTTTTCTCAGAACACAAAAACATGTATAATACAGTCAAAATCCAATATTGTTTGCAACACAGCATTCTTTAAAATATGCAATATTTGAGAAGAAACAAATGTACTGTTAATGGTTAGAGTGAGTAAATGATGAAAAAAGAATTCTTCTGTTTGCTTGGTGATCTCTCGATTTTAATAGATTCTTATTTTTCCAAAACAATGTTGAATCTTAAATCCCAAGAACTGATTTGTCTAAGTTTCTGAATACGGTGTTTCATTAAAGCCTAATTTGCAATTTATTCTATTGCTTCTTATGTTCCTTCACATTTATATCACAATATAAACTTGAAATAAAGAGGTAAAACACATTTATAATAGTATTTTATGGTAAAACTGACTGAATTTACATGCTACAAATAATGAATTAACGCTGTTAAACACTGTTATTTCAAATCATTTACTGTAAAAGAAAAGACAACAACATTATTGCAAGAAACTTTGTTTGTATTTTGCTAAAAACTGACAGATTTTGAAAGCTGATCTTTGTTTTATATTAAACATACCAAAAGCAAAATTTTGTGCAAAATTGCTATTATTTGGTAACTGGCACAATACAAATAGGCCTAAAGAATGCATTTGAAGATGTGAAATATTATTTCCAAGCATACTGTCCCTGTGAGTATAACACATGGTGTGATTTCTGCTAAGAATGACTTCATTCTTGTAATTTCAAATTTATTCTTGAAATAATCTTGAAATATTTCGACTTTATTCTCCTAATTTTGTCTTTGTTCTCTAAATATTTTTACTTTATTCTCAAAATATTGACTTTAATCTCGTATTTTCGACTATATTCTCATAATTTTGACTTTATTGTCAAAATATTATGACTTTAATCTTAAAATGTTTGACTTTATTCTCAAAATATTGCAAATTTAAATTTCGTAATTTTAGATTTTCTTATTTTTTTAGCGTGCACTAAAACGCAGTTATAATAAACATCCGAAGGTATGTTAAAAGAAAGAGTACAGCTTACCGAAATCCGTATCCTGTCTCATTTAATTGCTCGATCAGTGTTTCAACCGTGGAAAGACGTCAATATAACAGCTTGTGAACAATATATCATGTAAAGTCAATGACTTTATTCTCATAATTTCTACTTTATTCTCAAAATATTTCAACTTTATTCTCGTAATTTTGACTTTATTCTCAAAACATTTCGACGTTAATCTCATAATTTCGACTTTATTTTCAAAATATTGACTTTATTCTCAAAACATTTCGACATTATTTTCGTAATTTTAACTATTCTCAAAACATTTCGATTTTATTCTCAAAACATTTTGACTTTATTCTCAAAATATTTTGACTTTCGTAGTTTTAACTTTATTCTCAAAACATTTCAACTTTATTCTCAAAACATTTTGACTTTTGTAGTTTTAACTTTATTCTCAAAACATTTCAACTTTATTCTCAAAACATTTTGACTTTATTCGCAAAACATTTCAACATTATTCTCAAAGCATTTTAGCTTTATTCTCTTAATTTCAACTTTATTCGCAAAATATTTCGACTATATACTCAAAACATTTCGACATTATTCTCAACTTTATTCTCAAAACATTTCGACTTTATTTTCATAATTTCAACTTTATTCTTAAAATATTTAAACTTTATTCTCAAGATATTTAAACATTATTCTCAAAACATTTTGATATTATTTTTAAAATATTTCAACATTATTCTCGAAACATTTAGACATTATTCGCGTAATTTCAACTTTATTCTCAAAACATTTCGACTTTATTTTCATAACTTCAGCTTTATTCTCAAAATATTTTGACTTTATTCTCAAAACATTTCAACATTATTCTCGGAATTTCAATTTTATTCTCAAAATATTTCAACTTTATTCTCGTAATTTCAGCATTATTCTCAAAACATTTGTACTTTATTTTCAAAATATGACGACTTTAATCTTGTAATTTTGACTATATTCTCATCATTTAGACTTTATTCTCAAAATATTGTGACTTTAATCTCGTAATTTTAGATTTAAAAAAATTTTTGTTAAAAGAAAGAGTACAGCTTACCGAAATCCGTATCCTGTCTCATATAATCACTCATTCGGTGTTTCAGCCGCGGAAAGACGTCGGTATAACATCTTGTGAACAACATGTCACGTAACGTCACATTTACCCACAGGAAAAAAAAAACATGTTTGGTGACCATAAACACCTGGGCTATTTAACTTCACCACCCTCTCCCACATTTGACTTTTTCTCTTCTTTTTTTGTGGCAGAGATTAACAACACAAAAGCTTAAGTGTCTGTTTTATGGAGGATATATTACTTCACCGAAACTGTCTTAATCTCCTCCCAGAAAGTTGCATGTCATTGATCTTTTACAGAGTTCAAAGTGGCTTTTAAATAAGTTATTGACTTTGTGCTTTCTGTTGCGGTCGGTGACAAGAGAAAAATGCCACAGGTTTTTGCAATGCAATTCCAGCTTTAAAGTCGAAATAATCAAAACAGATAACGCCTCCACTGAATAGACATCCCTACCACAACATTCTCTGAGCTTCAGGCGTTAGAATACCACAGCTGAACATAACAGCCCATGAATTATGTATTGAAACTAAGTATATTTACTATAACGGGCTGGAATTACAGTGAGCTCTAACGTTTCGCTAAGGACAGAGTGGCTTTCAATAATTTATCTGATAGCAGGGTGAGTCAAGATAAAGTAGCTGGAGCGCTGTGGAGGTGTCTGATGTGGACACGCTTTTACGTATTATCTGACGGCCAACAAACATTGGCCTTTGTGATCCAAAGGCTTTATTCTTTAAAAGGAGCTTGTCCCCGACTCGTTCAGAATGCATTGGTGATCTAAGCATTACAGGAATAAGAAAGAGATTGATGTCTTGAAGGCAGCGGTCTCAGTGCCTTTCCATAAGTTTCTTCTGATTATACTACATGTCCGTGTCACACTCTTTCTCACACTGCGTCAAAGCAGCATGATTATTTTGCTGTTGTGAGTCTTGTAAAAGAATATAAGAAATAGATCCCTTGTGAAATGTTTCATCATATAGGAAGCAAAAAAGTAGAGCTTCTGGTGATATTTTATATAGTGGTTCAACAGTCCATGCACTTCTGTGATGGGATTATATATATCTAGTGCAAGTTTGTTCCATCCATTGGTTAACTTAACAGCCTGGAATTATGTGAAATGAAGCCCCTTCATGATGGGAAGACTGTAACAGCTATAATTTATCCAATTTCCTTCCATTGTCTTTTGTGTTTGTTTATTCTGATTTTTGGGGTGAATTTGATTGAGGGTTTTTTTTTTTTTAATTTCTGGCTAAGTTCCCTGTTTGCATGCTGGTTACATTAGTACTAAATGTGTAATTAAAAATATTACCAGTGGAATTTCCCAGTATCACAGCAAACAATAATGTGCTGTTGGGCACACTGCTTTATTTTAAATTAATTAAACATTGAAATAATTATTAACCAAATTAAAACAATGGCACGCTGCCTTCATTTTTTTTTTTTTTTCCATTTAGGTAAGCATTGCTTAATTTAATTATTCGAGTAAACAATCAGCAATAATTACCAAAGAAATAAATTAAGAGGAGTGTTTGTTTTTTGTTTGTTTTTCTTATTAAATATATTATTTTTTTATTTTAGTTTGTTTTTTATTTGTTTTATATTCTTGTTGACAGCATAATGAACTGTGACAGGCCTAAAAAGGGGTATTTCTGTATCATTTCGTTCCAAACTTGTATGTATTTTTTTGTTTTTTTCCCCCAATTAAATACAAAAGAAGATATTTAAAGAATGTTGGTAAACAAGTAGTTTCACAACTGCATTTTCTGTTTATTTTATTTTATTATTTATTTTGAAAATAACTACATTCATAAATACATTTCCGGTTTGGTTTGGTTTTATTTTAGTTTTTATTATTGTTCATCCATGCATACATAGCATACATGCATTTTCAGTTTTTAATAATTTATTTATTTTATGTGTGCATACATAATTGTGTTGTATTTATTTATGCACAATTGCATTTTCAGCTTTTAGATTTATTTTTTTATTTATGCATGTATTCATAACTGTATTTCCTGTTGTATTTTATTATTTTATGTAAGCATGCATAATACATTTATTTAATTAGTTATTTATTTTAATTGAGTGTACTTAATTTTTTATTTATTTTTGCATGCATTTATAACTGCATTTCTTTATTTTATGTTATTATTTTATGCATCCAAGCATCGACAGTTATATATTTTATGATTTATCAGTTTTTATATTTTTATTTTTTATATATGCATGCATTCATAACTGCTTTTCTGGTTTGGTTTTATTTTAGTTTATATTATTGTTCAACCATGCATGCATAATTGCATTTTGAGTTTTTAATAATTTATTTATTTTATGTATGCATTCATAATTGTGTTGAATAAATTTTTTTATTTATGCACAATTGCATTTTCAGCTTTTAGATTTATTTTTATTTATGCATGTATGCATTACTGCATTTCCTGTTGTATTTTATTATTTTATGTAAGCATGCATAATGCATATTATTTATTTATTTAAATTCAATTTATTTATTTTTTATTTTATTTATTTATGTGTACATTTATAACTGCATTTCTTGTTTTATTTTATGTTATTGTTTTATGCATCCATGCATCGACAGTTATATATTTGATATTTTATCAGTTTTTGTATTTTTATTTTTTATATATCCATGCATTCATAACTGCTTTTCTGGTTTGGTTTTATTTTAGTTTATATTATTGTTCAACCATGCATGCATAATTGCATTTTGAGTTTGTAATAATTTATTTATTTTATGTATGCATTCATAATTGTGTTGTATTTATTTTTTTTATGCACAATTGCATTTTCAGCTTTTAGATTTTTTTTATTTATGCATGTATGCATAACTGCATTTCCTGTTGTATTTTATTATTTTATGTAAGCATACACAATGCATTTTATTTATCTATTTATTTATTTAAATGCAATTTATTTATTTTTTATTTAATTTATGTATGCATGCATTCATAACTGCATTTCTTGTTTTATTATATGTTATTATTTTATGCATCCATGCATGCGCAGTTATATATTTTATATTTTAGCAGCTTTTATATTTTAATTTTTTTATATATGCATGCATTCATAACTGCTTTTCTGGTTTGGTTTTATTTTATTGTATTATTTTTCCATGCATGAAAATTGCGTATTTAAATATTTATTTAATATAATTTCTATATATGCGTAAATAACTGCATTGTTTGTTTGTGTTTGCACAATTGCATTTTCATTTTTTTACTTTTTTTTATTTATGCATGCATGTATTCATGCATTTTTTTTATTATTTTATTTTAATTTATTTATTTATTTATTTATTTTCTCCATAGAATATAAGTCAAAGGGAACCAAAACTGTATGGTTACCAACATTCTTTAAGTGTTTCCTTCATGTTTCACAGAAGAAAAATATACAGGTTTGGAATGAAATGAGGGTGAGTAAATAATGAGACAGTTTTCATTTTTAGGTGGACTGTTGCTTTAATGCATATGGATGCAATATTCCGTTTAATTATTTAGTTTGGCTTGGTATCGAAATGTATGGTACTAATGATTTATTACAGGTGAAAAAAAAAGACTTGCAGACTGAGACATGGGAAAAGAGGAGCATTCCCATGAATTCCACCTCACCACAGAAGCTTTTGAAATCATTGATCCCGGTGTTTGGAGCACTGTACATTGGGGATGTGTGATTTATTCTGTGTGATATAGCATGCAGTGCTGCCTGGCTCTTTGATGTTGGGGTTTCATCTATGCTGCTTTACATGTATGGAGGTGTTATCCTCAGTTAAACTGATCCAGCTGCTCTGTTTTAAGGAGGTGAATGAGAGCGCTGTGGATATCTTGGGCAGGCTTGACTGAGGATGGGGGAAGTCAGATGTGTAAGTGTCTTACACTAGGTGAGGAGCTATATTTAGTGTCAGTGCTGTGATGCTGTAGCTGCAGCTCCTTTAGACGATGCTGATTCAAATGAGAGAATGATCCCAGGAGGGTGAAAACAACATGCACAAAAACATACATACAGTATGCATACAAAAGAGAGGGAACACGTACCACATTAGAATATTAGCACGGGTGACAGTGATATATCGGCCTGGCCGATTGTTAGTCATTTAATTATCCATGCTGGCCAATTACACTGACCTCCTGGTCAGTGAACAGAAATGGTAGTGCACCCATGTCAATTACAAAGGCTAACATTAACTATTTGATTCGATTATATTTCTTTTAATTATTTATGCACAATTGCATTTTCTGTTTTAACATTTATTCATTCATTCATTTCAGTTTTTATATTTTTATTTTTTATGGATGAATAATTGCATTTCTTTCTTTCTTTCTTTCTTTCTTTCTTTCTTTCTTTCTTTCTTTCTTTCTTCCTTTCTTCACAATTGCATTTTTAGATTTATTTATGCATGTATTTATAACTGCATTTATTATTTTAAATAATTATGCAAGCATGCGTAATTTAATTGTGTTATTCATTTTTTATGCATGCATAATTGCATTTTTATTATATTTTATTATATGTGTGTTTTGTTTTGTTTTATTTGTCTTATTTATTTATGCAAAATTACAGTTTCTGGTTTAACATTTCATTTTCATTTCATTTATTCATTTATTCATTTATTCATTCATTTTTATATATTTTTAACTGCATTGCTTGTTTTAATTTATGCTAATATTTTATGTATCCATGCATGCACACTTACATTTTCAGCTTTTTATATATTTTTTAAATTTATGTATGAATGAATAATTTCATTTTCTTTCTTTCTTTCTTTCTTTCTTTCTTTCTTTCTTTCTTTACAGTTGCATTTTCAGGTTTTAGATTCATTCATTATTTATTCATAATAGCATTTCTGGTTTTAATGTATTATTTTATGTAAGCATGAATAATTGGATTTTATTCTTTTTTTATATATTTGCGTAATTTATTATTTATTTTATTAATTGGTTTTGTTGGTTTTATTTATGATCAGTTGCATATTGTAACATTTATTTATTTATTTTATGTATTTTTTCTTTCTTCACAACTGCATTTTTAGCTTTTAGATTAATTTATTATTTATTTATTTATTCATAATGGCATTTCTTGTTTTAATTTATTATTTTATGTAAGCATGAATAATTGTATTTTATTCTTTTTTATATATTTGTGTAATTTATTATTTATTTTATTTTTTTTATTGGTTTTGTTGTTTTATTTATGATCAAGTGCATATTTTAACATTTATTTATTTATTTATTTTATATATGTATTCTTTATTTCTTCTCAACTGCATTTTCAGCTTTTAGATACATTTATTATTTATTAATTTATTCATAATTGCATTTTTTGTTTTAGTTTATTATTTTATGTAAGCATGAATAATTGCATTTTATTATTTTTATTCTTTTGTATTCATTTTGTTTTATTTTTTTGTACTGTTTCATTGCTTTTATTCTTTCTTTTTTTCTTTCTTCCATTTATTTTATTTTTTTATTGTGTTGGTTTTATTTATTTATACTTTCTTTTTTCTTTTTTCTCTTTTTTTATAATTGCTTTTATTTTCTTTATGTATGCATAGTTAAATTTTTATTTTGTTTTATTCATGCATTTTGTTTTATTTTATTGTACTGTTTTATTGGTTTTATTATTTTTTTCTTTCTTTCTTTTTTTTAGATTTTTTATTTATGGATGTGTTCTTAGCTGCATTTCTTGTTTTAATGTATTATTTTATGTAAGCATGCATAATTGCATTGTTGTTTTCTGCATGCATAACTATTTAATCTTATTTAATTTTATTTATTTTTTTATTTTATTCATGGTATGCCATATGTGCAGTACCTATCTGGCGCAATAAGAAATGAGGATGATAATTTTTGTGACATCATTAAAGGGATAGTTCAGCAAGTGGACTCTCACGACCATTATTTCTGCTTTGATCATCTTTATTGGCATTTAAGACTGCACCTCACAATGCCATGAACTCTAATGATGGTAGGGTCCAGAGCAGTGAAAAGGTTTAGGTTAACCAAAGCTGCATTGCATTCCCTACGACTGATCAGGGGTTTTCAGATCAATGGGAACATAAATGAGAGCAGCAGGCTATTATGGACTCGAATAATGCACCAATTTTCTTATCTCTCCAGGCCAGCTTGATGGATCTGTCTGATACAGGAGTCATAGATTATTGTGTAGCGCAAAGAGAGCAGACAGCATCCTCCTCCTGAGAAACCTGAGATGCCTTAACTCGAGCTGTTTTTAAAGGCGCAGCGTTTTGTGCGGGGAGGGAAAAAACAATCATTATTTTCACAGTATGTTTCAGGAGCAGCTAATCTCTGATTGAGATTGATAGTCCAAACATTGGCTTGCTGAAAGCTACATGAGGGTTGGTAGCATCTTGACAAACTATGAATTGTTGATAGAATCTGGTATACTGTCAGGATGGCCCAGAAACGACTCTCCAAACACGTAGTCAGGCGCTGCTGATTATCTGTGTAATCTGACAGGAATGGACATTTTGGTCATTATGTTTACTCAGGTTTTTGACAATTAAATCAACTCGGGAGAGGATGTAGGGGACACCCTACACAGTAATTAAAATTATTAGGGATGTAACAACACATCCATCGTGAGGTGGTTGAAAATCAGTACAAATTTGTGACGATTCAAACCGGTTCAGTTGTTAAACAAATCGTGATACACTTGGGGGTTCAAGTTTATATAAATGTATCTCTGAGGGGAACTGACTGTCTTCAAAAAAGTTTAGATGGTATGTTCTTTTCATTTTGACTCTTTATAATGCATATTTGCATATTTGTAATTGCTGTTGTTCCGTAAGCGCCACCTGCTGGCAGAGAGTGAATTTGTGATCTCATTGTGTCAATTTTTAAAAAAATTGAGATCTATACATCATCTGAAAGCTGAATAAATAAGCTTTCCATTAATGTATGTTAGGATAGGACAATATTTGGCCAAGATGCAACTATTTGAAAATCTGGAATCTGAGGTTGCACAAAATCAAAAATAATTTACAAAATCGCCTTTAAAGCTGTCCACATGAAGTTCTTAGCAATGCATCCAAAGTCATATAGGTGACTTTGTTTCTTCAGTAGAACACAAACAAAGATTTTTAACTCAAACCAGTGCAGTCTGTCAGTCATATAATGGCAGTCAATGGCATCCACGGCTTTGAGAGTCAAAAAAACATACAGAGACAAAACCAAATTAAACCTAAACTCGTGATGATACATTGAGGTGTGAAGACACAAAACAGTCGGTCTGTGCAGTATTTTTATCATTTTTTTTTACCTCTGATCCACCGCAATGTCCAACTGTCCAGAGCATGTTCACAACAGCCCGTGCATGACGCGTCAGCATGGTGTGCCATGGTAGACGCATGTGCGGAAGCGATCTGTTGCCCATATACGTCATACACTGAGATTGTGGGTATGACAGCTACTCGAAATTGTAACTACTTGTGCTTATCCTGATTGTTGCAACCAATTAAAAGATTACGTTTGCTTGCGCAAACTCATCCGGGAGTGTTCTTTTCACCAACTCCTAACTTTTGTGCTTGATCGCGTATGCCAGAGCACATTGACGCATCACGTGCCGGCCGTTGGGTAAAGGGTAAAAAATGATAGAAATACTGTTCAGTTTCTGCACAGTCCACTTCCAGAACAAAGATTTACAGATAATGTACTCACCCCCTTGTCATCCAAAATGTCTTTCTTTCTTCAGCTGTAAAGAAATTATGTTTTTTGAGGAAAACCTTTCAGCATTTTTCTCTATATGGTGGACTTCTATGGTACCCTGAGTTTGAACTTCCAAAAGACAGTTTAAAGGAGAAGTCCACTTCCAGAACAACAATTCACAAATAATTTACTCACCTCCTTGTCATCCAAGATGTTCATGTCTTTCTGTCTTCAGTCGTAAAGAAACTATGGTTTTTGAGGAAAGCATTTCAGGATTTTTCTTCATATAATGGACTTCATTGGTGCCCCGATTTTGAACTTCAAAAAAACGTAATTTAAATGCAGCTTCAAAGGGCTCTAAATGATCCCAGCCGAGGAAGAAGGGTCTTATCTAGCGAAACGATCAGTCTTTTTTTTTTGGAAAATAAAAATGTGTATACTTTTTAAGCACAAAAGCTCATGTAGCACAGGTTCTGGCATACGCGTTCACAACACTACGTATTGAATCATGTCGAAAGGTCACGCCGAACGTAGGCAGAACTACAGATCCAGTGTTTACCAAGTGAATGCACAAAGACAAAGAAAGTGCAAGTAAGTCAAACGCTGTTTACAAACAAAAAGGCACAATGTGCCGGACGATTCTGAAGTTGTAGGAGAAACTAAGATGGAGTTTTTCGCCATACTCTACCTTTTTGAGCCAGAGTACACAGATGATGAACTTAGACATGATTCGTAATAGTGATGGGAAGTTCGGATCATTTTAACGACTCGGACCTTTAGGTCTTGTTCAGCAAAATGAACAAATCTTTTTTCGAGTCATTTCGTTAATTTTAGCAAAATCAGCATCACGTGACAGCCCCATAAGATGAACGAACGATTCGAAAAACCCAAAGATTCGAAACAGGTGAACTAATTCCAGTACAGAACCTAATAGGATGTTGCGCATGCGCGACTGAACGAATCACTCCCAAGACGACTCGTTCTTCGCGAGTCACAAATGCGGTTGTAAACGATCTCAGCCGAGGAAGAAGGATCTTATCTAGCGAAACGGTTATATAATCGGTTATTTTCATAAAAACATTACAATTTATATCATTTTTAATGTCTGAACTAGAACTTTTTTTCTGGTTCATGACAGTTAGGGTATGTGGAAAAACTACCATCTCATGTTCTCCCTCAAAATCATCCGATATTGCTGTTTTACCTTTTTTGTTAAGGGTGATTGATCTTCTTTGCATGTTCACTTTTCAAAGACTGGGTCAGTACTTCTGCAGCGATGTTGGATGATTTAGAAATGATTTTTGAAGTTAAGGGAGAAAATACAATTGGAGTTTGTCAACATACCCTAACTGTTTCGAACTAGAATTCAGGCAGAGCAAGAGAAGACGAGCGTTTGAGATTAAAAAGTATTTCAATTGTATTTGTTTAATGAAAATAACCGAACGTTTTGCTAGATAAGACCCTTCTTCCTCGTCTGGGATCGTTTACAACCACATTTGGGATCATTTGAAGCCGCATTTAAACTGTATTTTGGAAGCTCAAACTCGGGGCACCATAGCAGTCCATTATATCTTTTCCTCAAAAAACAAAATTTTCCTTACGACTGAAGAAAGAAAGACGTGAACATCTTGGATGACAAGATGATGAGTACATTATCTAACATTTTTGTTCTGGAAGTGAACTTCTCCTTTAACACCTCAATGTATCGTCACAAGGTGCAAGGTTTAATTTGGTTTTGTCTGTGTATGTTTTTGTGACTGACAGACTGCAACGGTTTGAGTTAAAAATCTTCATTTGTGTTCTATTGAAGAAACAAAGTCACCTACATCTTGGATTCCCCAGGGAGTATGCAGATAAACATCAAATTTTCATTTTTGGGTGAACTATCCCTTTAAACATAGAAAAAGTCAGATTTTCATAATATGTCCCCATTAAAGTTTGATTATTAAAGTCATCACTGTTGTGTTTTGAGGATTGTTCCTAATCGATTGTCCTCATGCCCAACCCTAGTTCTCCCAGCACTTCAGCTGTTTGCCAACACCCCCACACAAACATTAAAACACTTGATTTTTCTCGCTTTCTCTCCCCTCGCACATTCCTCTGCTTGGGTTTTCTCTTGTCATTTTAATCCCCGTCTCTCGCGCTGTCTTTCGCTCGCTCGTTCTTTCCTTCTCTCTCTATTTCACTCCTCCCCTTCTAATAAATTATGTATGCCATTTCTGCCAGGCTGAGGGCTGCATCGCTGCCTTGCTGAAATTGCTCTCTCTCTTTCTCTCCGTCTCTCTCTCCCTCTCTCGCTCTGGCGCTCTGCACACAGGACCGAGTCTGCTCTCTCAGAGCTCACTGCAGCTCAGCTCGAACCCAGAGGGCTCCCTCCAGTACTCCGCCAGCTACCATAGTAACCAGACCCTGGCCCTGAGCGACTGCTTGTCCGCACCACAATCTCAGCAGCCTCAGCCCCCTCCGCGCTCCAGCGGCCAGCCCGGAGGAGCCGTGCACAGCTACAACCAGGTGAGCGCTGCTGCTTCCTTTTCTCCCGCTTTATATATCCATCCTTTCTGTCCAGAGACTCTGTTCTGCACCTCAAGTCTCTCGTGATCAGATCTCGTGATTTTTTTTTTTTTGAGGGGGGTTGGCTGGCACGAAACAATTTCCCGGGCTCCAGCTGGGATCATGTTTCAAGCTGCTGCCTAAAAAGTGATTTCGAGACCTGATTAAAGCAATTAACTGCAAGACCGAAGCATTTGTTAGCAGACGCCGGCGGTACTGCATTGCATCGGGCGGCGAGCGTGTGCGAGACAAACTTTGTCATTATCTGGGGAGTTAAATCGTGCCCTGTTGATGAGACTGTAATTACAGCAAACCCTGCAGGGCGGTTTCTCCCAAACTTTCATTTCTTTGAAACGAGTCTCGAGCACCTGCAAACGTTTCTGTAAAAGCCGCTAATATTTTATTTTCTCCATGTTTGCTAATTAGCCGAGTGTTTAATGCATGCAAATGGAAGAAGAAGAGCTTGAGCGGTTGGTCACGATAAAGCTGACATTGGCACATCCTCTCTCGCTTGCTCACCCTCCCTTTCTCTCCCTCATCCTTTGACACTTTTAATGAACACATAGGCCCTCTGTGTTTTAATGAAAGATGCCCAGCATCCTCGGCCTTCCGGACTTGAGTCGAGGGGGGCCTCGCTGCAAAGGTTCTTTGAAATCATTCTCATTTTCTCAGTCAAAAAAGCCTTGCAAGCTTGCTTGCCTTATATTGAAAGCAGAAACTGCATTGTGCTTCTTTCTCTCCCGTGTTTGTGCGGACTGTCGGCTTGATTCAGTGGAGGGTAATCTGAAGAGGGCTTGTCTGCTCTAGGATGGGTTTATATAACACAACACATCAGTTAGGTGCTTTTATGTAGATATTTTTAACACCGTAAACCTCTTGTTCCCTAAATAATTCATCCACATCAGCAACCAGTAACAGTCTCTTCAAGTAGGTGTTCCTCTGCTCTCTATGCCGGGATGTGGTTCCCCCTCTCAGCAAAAGAGAGATGGAGAGATGGAAAGATAAAGCATTTTGGCAGAGGAGCGATGGTATAATTGCATTACACCTTGGTATAACATGATATCGAGCTATTAAAAGCCTTTTTAAATCTTCACAATCGTATCTTCAGTTTTTTTTCTACTTTAGAGGATTCTTCCATCTCTACCATCTCATTCATTAAAGTCTTATCAGGAGAAGCTGCACGACGCTGAATATAAAGATTAAAGTTATAAGCGAAAGGCGTTTTGCAAACTGAAAAGCTGCTTTTCACAACGTATTCTCTAGATCTTGTAGTAAACCATTTCCAAATAGGGCTTCAGGATAGCTAGAATCAATATATGCTGCTCTAAAGTGACTAGATCAAGAATGAGGTGATTAAGATTCGGGCGAGTTGGTCAAGCGTTTTATACAAACGCTGTCCCATGTGAAGCTTGAGCTCACAACCATCAGATTATGTGAAGACATTTATTTAAATTATTTATTTATTTATTTATTTAGAAAATATAAATAATGCATACATAAATATTTTTTTAATTTATATTTTATTTATTTATTTATAATAAAGTATAAATAAGACATGCATATAAATAATACATTTTTAGCATTATTTATTTATTTTTTGCATTTTTACAGTGTAGAAAAGTCAGTGTGCAGTCATGGGGGAGAGTTTAAGTTTATGTTTAAGTATTTATTATGTATATTTTATGATGTGTAGGCATTATTGCCTTTATTAGTTTTGCTAAAAATGCTGACATTCAAGGTCCAACCTGGCAAAATCATAATCACCAAAGATTTTTACCGTGAAAACAGGACAAAGGACATCAAAGGATTATTTATTTATAAGCAAAAAATTATAAATACTTATTTATTTATAATTATAATTTATTTATAATTTATAATTATAAATTGGGGGAGAGTTTATGTTTGTTCAATGTTTATTATTTATATTTTATGATATACAAGCATTATTGTCTTTATTGGTTTTGCTGAAAATGCCAACATTCAACCTAGCAAAATTGTAATCATCAAGATTTTTATGGTGAAAGCAGGACAAAAGACATCAAAGAACATTTATTTATTTATTTATTTACATATAATTAATGCATTTTTAGCATTTATATCTATTTTATTTCATTTATTTTTATGGTTTATTTATTTTAAAATATAAATAAATAAAAAAATACATAAAAAATAAATATTAATTTCTTTATTTGTAGAATTTATTTATATTTTGTTTTATTAATTAATTTATACATTTTATTTTAATATTTTAAAATATAAATAATACATCTTTATGATGTATACACATTATTGCCTTTATTAGTTTTGCTGAAAATGCTGACATTCAAGGTCCTACCTTGCAAAATCATAATCACTGAAAGCTTTTATAGTGAAAGCTGCTCAAAGGACATCAAATGGCTTTTTATTAATTCATTCATTCATTTGTTCATTTATAACAAAATATAAATAATACTTACATATAATACAATTTTAGCATGTATTTATATTTTTTATTTATATTAAAATATAAATAAATGCTAAAATGTATTAATAAATAAATGAATAGTTATTTATAATTAATCTTTTTATTTGTAGAATTTAATAAAATATAATAAAATATAAATAATACATACATATAATACATTTTTAGCATTAATTATTTATTCACTTCTAAAAAAAAAAAAATATGCTAAAATGTATTATTTGTTTATTTATTTATTTGCATTCTTACGGTGTATAAAAGTCAGTATGCAGTAATGGGGCAGAATTTGTGTTTATGTTTATTCAATATTTATTTAAAGTGAATTCAGGTGCTATAAATTGTAGCACTTTGTCCCTTCCATCTCAATGACGAAAGTGGCGCGATTTTTCTGAGTTTGGCCTATAGCCAGCTCAACAACTCTATACAGCGAACACTCTTCTTGATAAGGGGATTGTTCTTAGGTGGTGCACAGCGATCTATTTGTTTATGAACGTAGTGTATAGGCAAACAGAGCCAGGTTTAGTTTTAAATGTCATTCTCTTTTCCAGCACAATCATTCTCTGCATCTTCAAGACCTTTGCTTCATATTTATTCAACTTTCCTGACTATTTGAATATTATTACCTGATATCAATGCAATGAAGGGGGAAAAAAACTGCACTGACTGGCAGTTTAAAAATAACCTAATTTATTCTGAATAAGAATAATCAGGTTTCATGCTTTCTGTAAATGAGAAACAGTGGAACCAATGTTTTATTGTAATCACCCACAATCGTCATGGTGATTATGAGGAATCTAAAGGAAGAAATGTTTATTCACACGCCAAAGCGTCTTTCGAAATGACTGGCACTGCGCCAGCATTAATTTGCCGGGTTTATCTGCGCACGCCTGCCCTTCTGAAATACGGGCGATGCAACATCCATTGACATAAGGGGTGGTGATCCTGTGAGGAAATGCAACATATGGCCGTGCATGTATATGCAATAACTTCCGTTTACAGGCTTTTTTTATGTGTTCAGGATACATGCTTCATCTGTTACTTTCAAATGAGTTGTTTTTAAAGCTTACCAAGAAGAATTCATGCCCTTGTCTCATATGTTACCATCTATCATGTAAACCACCTTAAAGGGATAGTACACCCAAAATTGAAAATTCATTTGCTCCCCCTCATGTCATGTCAAACCCACGGAATCCTGTTTCCGTCACTAAATAAAAAAAAATTAAAAAGGTAACTGTGACTTTTTATCTCGCAATTCAATACAAACTTGCAATTCTAACTTTAAAGTCAGATATGATGTGATATGATTTGAACTCGTAATAGTGAGTTATAAAGTCAGAATTGCGAGGTATAAACTTGCAGCTCTGACTTTTTTCTCAGGGTGTACTCACACTAGGCATGGTTGCCGTGAACCGGGCCCGAGAACGATTGTCCCCCCTCCCCACTCCCCCTCTGGCCTGCACTCACATAGGGTTTCTGCATTCGTGCCGGAGCACGCTTACGTCATTATGGTACGACGGTTTCAGGATAAACAGGAAGAGCGGCGCTCTCGCTGAACGCAGTGGAGTCCATCGCTCTGGTTACTTTGTGGATAGTAATTTTGAGTCGTTTGGTCCGCGGTTGTCCACAGCCCTCTCACAGCCTGTTGCTAAACACGAAAATTTTCACGCAATCGTGCTGCTCGTATGAGGAGGTTTGCAAGGTACCAGCTGAAGTGCAGCACGGACTTTGCAGCTTTGATTACCGACTACAGTTCCCGTACATCGGAAAAAAAACGTAACGTCACGTGTCCTGTTCCGTGCTCTGGCACGGTTAGCACTCACACTACATGCGAACCGCGCCCGAGTCCAACTGAACCGTGCTCTGGCACACCTCTTCCAAGCGGGCTAGGGACGGCTAAACGAACCGCGCCCGGGCATGGTTCGGAGCACTCACACTAGTCAAACGAACCGCGCTTTGGTGGTCAAACGCACTCGGGCACGGTTCAAACTGCCTAGTGTGAGTACACCCTCAGAATTGTGTGATATTTACTCATAATTGCAAGTTGTAAAGTCAGAATGGCAATTCTGAGAAATAAAGTTGCAATAATAAAATCAGAACTTTTTTCTCAGTATTGCGACATTATATCTCAAAACTGTGACTTGTCATGTGACTTTTTTCTCAGAACTGCGAGTTTATATCTCAAAATTGGGACTTTTTTCAAAATTGTGAGTTTATTTCTCGAAACTCTGGCTTTTTCCTCAGAATTATGAGATATAAACTCACAATTATGAGAAATAAAGTCTGAATTGCAATTCTGAGAAATAAAGTTGCAATAATAAAGTCAGAACTGCAAGTTTTTTTCTCAGTATTGTGACATTATATCTCAAAATTGTAACTTGTGATGTGACTTTTTTTCTCAGAATTGAGACTTTATATCTGAGAATTGTGACTTTTTTTCAAAATTGTGAGTTTATTTCTCGAAACTGACTTTTTTTTCTCAGAATTGCGACTTTATATCTCAAAATTGTGACTTTTTTCTCAGAATTGCGAGTTAATATCTCAAAATTTTGACTTTTATGTCAGTTGAGTTTATTTCTCGAAACTGACTTTTTTCCTAGAATTGCAACTTTATATCTCAAAACTGTGACTTTTTTCTCAGAATTGCAAGTTTATATTTTGAAACTGTAACTTTTTCTCAGAATTGCTAGTTTATATCTCAAAATTGTGAGATTTTATCAATATTTTTATTTTTCTTCTCAGAATTGTGAGTTTATTTCTCAAAACTGTTTTTTTTTCTCAGAATTGTGAGTTTATTAAGTCAGATTTGTGAGATATTGTGAGTCTTTTTTCCCCTCAAAATTACACTTTATAACTCTCAATTGCAAGTTTATATCTCACAGTTCTGAGAAAAAAAAGTCATAATTGCAAGGAAAAACAGTCAGAAATGCGAGATATAAACTTGCACCTGCAAGAAGAAATTTGATAGTTTTTCATATTGCAATTCTGACTTTATTTCTGGCAATTGTGGGTTTATATCACGTAATTCTGACTTAATTGCAATTGCATGTTTATATCTCGCAATTCTGACTTTATAACTCACAATTGCGAGTTTATAGCTTACAATTCTAAGAAAAATAAGTCAGAATTGCGAGTTTGTTTCTCGCAATCCTGTGAAAAAAAAAAAAAAAGTCAGATAAAAAAGCAATAACCTTTTTTTATTTATTATTTTATTCAGTGGCAGAAATGGCCTTCCATACAAACCTGTATGACTGACTTTCTTCTGTCGAACACAAAATGTTTTAAAGAATATTTTTGAAGGTTTTTGTCATATTATGAAAGTTTACCAAAAGAAAAAAAAAGTTACCAAAAGGTCATAAAGACTACATCAAATACGGCAACACAAACCTCAAATGCCATGATGTGTGATCACATGACATGCAAGAACCAATGTTTTTATTTTATTTTATTTTAGCAATTATGAGTTTATATCACACAATTCTGACTTTATAATTGAAGTTGCATGTTTATATCTCACACTTCTGACTTTATAACTCGCAATTACGAGTTTATAGCTCACAATTCTAAGAAAAACAAGTCAGAAATGCGAGTTTGTGTATCGCAATTTTGTGAGGGAAAAAAAAAAGTTTATTGATTTATTTATTTATTTTATTTAATCACAATACACTGAAAACAGCAATGTTGTGAAATATTATTACAATTTAAAATAACAGTTTTCTGTTACAATACATTCAAAAATGTTATATATTCCTGGGATGTCAAAGCTGTATTTTTTAGCATCATTACTCCAGTCTACAGTGTCACATGATCCTTCAGAAACCATTCTAATATGCAGATTTTCAGTTTAAGAAACATGTCTTATTATTATCAATGTTGAAAACAGTTGTGCTGCTGAATATTTTTGTGCAAATCATTTTCATTTTCTGTCTGGACGATATGAGGGTAACATAACTTTTTTTTTTTCATTATTTTTTCTTAATTAATGTCTGTATTGATTAGATATAACCTCTATCTTTCTCTTCCCACAGGTGACATCTAACCGCGCTGCCCAGCTCGCGGCGGGCGACTCTTGTCAGAGCCATGGCGGAGCCCTGCTGTCCGATTCCCAGCACCCCTCTGCAGCGTCCGGCCCGGGCCTGTATTACTCCAGCTCTACTCTGCCTGCCCAGCGCGTCAGCTCGCCCCTGAACTCAATGCAGTCCACGGCGGCCAGCGGATCCCCGACTAAACTGCAGCGTCTGGGCTCGGCCTCCGACACACCCGGCTACGCCACAACCCAGCGCCTGCCCTCCTCGTCCTCCTCGGCCTCCCCCAAGCCGTCTCCAGGCAGGCTTGCGAAATCCTATAGCAGCAGCTCACCGATCAATGCGGTGGGCATCGGAGGATCGCCCGGTACTCACGCTTCAGGCTCCCCTCACCGGTTGGCGTCTCCGCCCAATAACGCGTCGCCTATCTATCAGCAGCTGCAGACGGCGGGAGTGTCGTCTTACGCTACGCTTTCACCCACCAAAAGGCTGGTGCACTCGTCTGAGCAGTACAAGATATCCCACGATCTCTACGCCACCGCCACTCTACAGAGACCAGGCAGCCTTGCTGGTGAGTAACAACTCTTGACCTGCCTTTGACTCACCAATTGGGATTTAACAAACATTGTGTGGGTGTTTCTGTGGGGATGTATTTGAAGCGTGAAATACTTTCAGGCACCCAAGAAAACAGTACAAGTCCATTACTTGCTGTAATCTGGGAATGTATTTTCTTTGAAACGCTCAGCTATAATCTCATTTCAAACAGCAGCAGGAAACAAAACAAGTACAGAGAAACTGTGCTAGTTGGTGACTAGCTGGCAGACTGTTCGAAACATGTTTAATTGATTTTGATCAGCTTTGAAGTGAAGGAGCACTGGCAATGACAGCGATTTGAAGCGACTGGAAGCCATTCGTTTTCACTGAGAGCTGAATTGAACATGAGTGACTGTGCAACAAATTTTTAACTTTTTTAACTTTTTAAGAAAGTGAAATACAATTCAGCATCTACCAATGAGAACATGATTCTCTGTCTGATACATTTGGATACTACGGTCGAGTAGGAATGCCTACTAGCAAGCAAAAGAATAGTGACTTTATTAAAGTAATTTTATAAAAAAAAAAAAATATATATATATATATATATATATATATATATATAATTATATATTATATATATATAAGTTGAAATGCTAACATACTAAAATAAAAATAGATTACATACAAATAAAATAAATGAAATAAAAATAGATTACAGCTAAATGTAGATATAAAAAATAAGCAAATAAAAATTAAACAAAAATAAAAAATAATCAAAAAATAAAAATAAAATAGCTCAATTGAATTATTTAGACATACTATAATAGTATACAGCTGTAGAAGAAATTAAGAGACCAATTGAAAATTCCCAGTTTATCTGTATTTACTGGATTTACTAGGTATGGGTTTGAGTAAAATGTTTATATTTGTTTTGTTTTATTTTATAAAGGTCTGATAACATTTCTTTCAAATTTCAAATAAAAAATACTTATTAATTTAATTTAATTTAACTTAATTTAGCAGAATATGATAATTGGCTAAAATTACTTTTTTTTTTCATTTGTTGATATTGAAAATCTGAGAATTTTCAAGTGGACTCTTAATTTTTTCCATTGCTGTATAAAAAAATATTAAAATACTAAGACTAGGTCCCTATAAAATCCATTCTGTTTTTCCGCAAATTCTGTTTTTTTTTTTTTTTTTTCTGTTTTAATATTTCTGGATTCTGTTTTATTCAGTTTTTTCTAGTCTCGGTTTTAATGAATAAATAACATTTTATTCATCAAAAAGCATATCTTAGTAATTGAAATCATAAAACTTAAAATAATTTAAAACAATTTATTAAATGTTTAATAAAAATGACAATTTTAAGGCTCTATGAAATAAGTTTTATTTTTTCTCAAATTCATTTCTATTTTTTAACAAATTCTGTTTTACATACATTTTCTGGATTCTGTTTTAATGGTTTATTTCAATATTAACAATAATTAAAAGCACTGTTTTTTTTAAAACTAATTTATTATTATTTTATTTCTTTTTTACCAAAACATACTGTTTTGTGTATTTACATTTTTTTCTGCTAAATAAATTCTGGTACATATTTTTTTCTGGTAAATATTCCTTTAAATAAAATATTTTAATAATAATTTTATTAGTACAGCGTAAAAAGTTGTTTCAACTTAAAAAAAGAAGTGTTCGTGCTGCCTTAAAATTTTAAGTTTAGTCAACATGAAATGTTAAGTTGTAGTACATGAACGTAGTACATGAGTGTTGAGTAAACTTTAAGGCAGCACGTTAGTTGAGTTGAGTAAATTTTAAGGCAGCACAAATGTGAAAAGTTGAAAACTTTTCAAGTTGTTTGTTTTTTTACAGTGTAGTAGTAGTACTGTCATTGTGCTAAGTAGTATTTGTGTCACGCTTCCTTCAAGCTAAACCAAACTTTTATTTTGACAAGTTGTTCTGAAGACCTTCAGGTTTCTGTTTGTAAATGATATGACGATTGTTTTTCTCACAAGAATTGGTAAAACTCTCATGAAGTGACTCTCAGATCAGTTCTATAGAGGTGGCAGAATCATTCATTCGGTGATTTGATCAGCACTGATTCATTCAGGAATTATTAAAAGGCATGTTTAATGAGTGAATCAGTGAATCATTCATATTCATTCAACTTATTTGTTCAATAACGTTTAGTCATTCCAGAAGGACACAAATGAATGTCTTTATGACTGATAATAAAATTCATTCAACCGATTTGCTCAACAAATCTGATTCATTCAGGAAAAAAGTGAATGTTTATTCAAAAACACAGATTCATTAACAAAGGAAATGCCACTACTTTTATTCAGAGAAATGCAACAGTTGATTATGCTTTGACTTTGTTTACATTAACATTAACCTAATTACATTAACCTGATTGGCTGAGAACATTGAATTGAATGAACCAATTAGAGCGCAAATAGAGTTTCATGGCTGAACTAATCATATATACACATACAGTCATGTGAAAAAGTTAGAACACCCTATTGAATTCCATGGTTTTCTGTATCAGGACATAATAAAAAATTATCTGGTCCGTGGCAGGTCTTAAAATTTGGAAAATAAATCTTCAGATAAACATCATCACATGACATATCACACGGTGTCATTATTTATTTAAGACAAAGTGACAAAGTTAGGACACCCTATGCAATTTGTCATGTGTTGTTCTTCATCTGAGGTTTTATTTTTCGAAATTTTAAGACCAGCCAAGGACTAGTTTTTTTTAATGATGTCCTGATACGGAAAACCATGGAATTCAATAGGGTGTCCTAACTTTATCACATGACTGTATATATATAGCTCAATTGCTTCTAAAATTGAGAGGACTTACTATCAAACATCAAAGTCCGAACATCAATGGCTTCTCTGTTATCAGAATGAGATAAATCCCCAATGGACCTGGGTAAATAAACACGACTCTTATGGCAGACAGACAAATCTGATACTCGTATTAGTTTTCACATAGAAAGCACCTAGGGAACCAGATTTTTTTCCTATGCATGCTTTCTCTGCTGATCCCTACATTCAGCCCCTTAAGTCTAGAGACTTCAACTCTTCCTTTGAAGGAACATAGCACTTTGATATCAAGACTCGTTCTCGCTCCACAGTTAGACATCAAAGAGGTGCTGTAACAATTCATTTATTCAGTTATATACCATACGTGGCTGATATTGTAATTAGTGTTGCTATTTTTGCATGTAACATGTTACTTTTTCCATTATTCTGTTGAAAATAATCTCGATCAATCTTAGGTCAAAGATGATAGGCTTTGATTACAAAAAACACACATACCTCCTGCTGATGCTTTTAAAGCCAAATGCTTTTAGAGTCCTCAATGTTTTTGGTTTAATAGCTTCCTTAATTGCTTTAGCCTGTTAGTTTTCAATTTTCGTTCATCACAGTACACAAAAAAAAAAAAAAATCTGTTTATTAATTGATAGCATCCCATTTCGTACATCCAAGGTCATTTGCATTAATTATTTCGTTAAAAGGCGCAAATTATAAAAACTGTATAAAATTTACGATTTTATTTTTAGCATTACTACTCTTCAGTATCACATGATCCTTCAAAAATCATTCCGATATGTTGATTTGATGCTCAACATTTTTTTTTTTTTCCTGGATTGTTTAATGAAGAAAAACTTCAAAAGAACAGCATTTATTTGAATTAAATATAATTTGTAATGTTAGGGTTATTAATAGTTTGGTTATTATAGTCAACTAAAACTGAAACTAAAACTTAAACCAGAAACAATTTAATTTAATTTAAAATTAAAGTTTTGAAAATTAAAAATTAAATTACATTTTAAATTAAATCAAATTGAATATTAAGTTTTAAATTAAATTTAAATTAATTTAAAATTAAATTAAATTAAATTAAATTTTAAATAGTTTAATTGCGGCTAGTTGCAAAGGCAGCACTTCTCATTTTAATTTAGTTTAAATTGATGTTCTAAAATAAATTTTTAATTTAAAATTTTAAATTAACTTTTAGCTTAAATTAAGTTACATTTTAAATAAAATTGAATATTGAGTTTTAAATTAAATTAAATTACATTTTAAATTTAATTTTTAATTACATTTTAGCTTAAATTAAATTACATTTGAAATTAAATTAAATTGAATATTAAGTTTTAAATTAAATTTAAATTCATTTAAAATTAAATTACATTAAATAACATTTTAAATGAAATTAAGTAGTTTTATTGCGGCTAGTTGCAAAGGCAACACTTCTCATTTTAATTTAGTTTAAATTGATGTGCTAAAATACATTTTTAATTTTAAATTTTAAATTAACTTTTAGCTTAAATTAAGTTACATTTTAAATAAAATTGAATATTGAGTTTTAAATTAAATTAAATTACATTTTAAATTTAATTTTTAATTACATTTTAGCTTAAATTAAATTACATTTGAAATTAAATTAAATTGAATATTAAGTTTTAAATTAAATTTAAATTCATTTAAAATTAAATTACATTAAATAACATTTTAAATGAAATTAAGTAGTTTTATTGCGGCTAGTTGCAAAGGCAACACTTCTCATTTTAATTTAGTTTAAATTGATGTGCTAAAATACATTTTTAATTTTAAATTTTAAATTAACTTTTAGCTTAAATTAAGTTACATTTTAAATAAAATTGAATATTGAGTTTTAAATTAAATTAAATTACATTTTAAATTTAATTTTTAATTACATTTTAGCTTAAATTAAATTACATTTGAAATTAAATTAAATTGAATATTAAGTTTTAAATTAAATTGAAATTAATTTAAAATTAAATTACATTAAATAACATTTTAAATGAAATTAAGTAGTTTTATTGCGGCTAGTTGCAAAGGCAACACTTCTCATTTTAGTTTAGTTTAAATTGATGTGCTAAAATACATTTTTAATTTTAAATTTGAAATAAATTTTAGCTTAAATTAAGTTACATTTTAAATTAAACTGAATTTTGAGTTTAAAAATTTAAATTGAATTTTCAATGTAATTTTTAATAAAATTTTAGCTTAAATTAAATTACATTTTAAATTAAATTAAATATTAAGTTTTAAATTCAATTTAAATGAATTTAAAACTAAATTACATTAAATTACACTTTATAGTAAAATGTGATTAAATTACAATCACGTTTTGATGTGCTAAAATAATTCAAACTAAAACTTGAATAAAAATGGACATACTAAATAGTTAAAATATATACTAAATATACTAAAATAACTCTAATATACACTAAAATAACACTGTAATATTAAAATGTTTTAATACCTGAACAAAAGTATTAATTACTTTAAAAAAAAAAATCGTACCTGAACCCAAACTTTTAAACGTATGGTTCAAAATGGTATTTAATTATTTAATTTTAAATATATAATTATTAATTTAATGCTTAAACACCACTCTAAAAATAAATCTTCGCAGTTAAAAATAAAACAAGATTATTGGAGTACGTTTTACAAGAAAGTACTATTTTAGTCATTCTTCTTGCCATTTCTTTGTAATTTTTGTGAAATTTAATCAAATTCTGAGTGTAAACTGTAAATCGTACACCAATTTTCATTGTGCATTTCTATGCAAATCATTTTATTTTGAAATCAAGTGACGATGCCTGTTTTAAACAAGCAATGTTTAGAGACGTCCTATGTACTAAAGCCTGAAAACGCAACCTCATTCGAAGCGGAAGGCTTGTTATCTAAATCACCCGCTTAACAGGCCGATTGTGGGCCTTTGTAAGGTATTGTTGATTACAGCCCTATATTACCTGCCACATTGTCAGCCCTTCATCAGACCCGCTGAGGGAAACAGTCGCACAATAGGAACCAGCGGGCCGGTGCCAAACTATCGCTCAGCCCGTGCTGAGCCGTCACCAGCTCTCCCGCTTGTCTCTTTGATTAAAGTCCGGCATCCCGTGGCCGTACACCTCCACCATGGTAGTGGTCTGTACAATGGTAGTGGTCCAGCATGCGAAAAACCAGCCCGGCGCACTGACCGAAAGCTGATTAGATCTGAAGGCAGTTACGCAGTGTAGACGGGAGACTTTGTTTGTGAGGCTTCCCTGATTTCTGGAGGGGATTTGATGCGTTTGGCGAGTCTGTCTTTCGTGATGAAGTATTCAGAGGCATTGTTGGTGAGGGGCTGATGATGTGTGTCATTACAGCCAGAGGCCGTGTGAGAGAGAATAGTAGAGTTGGACTCTTACTGAGAGTGAAGAAGATGGACTTTAGTGCTTGTCTTACTTCTGCAAAAGCACAGAAAGGAGGTAAACAGCGCACAAACACGGTGTTTTGGGGAAAAACATTATTTTCTCATCTAACGTGAGTGGTTAAAATGACTCTTGAAGAAGCTTATCACTTCACATGAGCATCAGCGTGAAAGCACTATGAAATACAAGCCTATTTAGAGCGAATCTAATTGTAGAGGTGGAATTTCTTTGCCTTTTTGAAAGTACAGACATAGATGATGTACTCTGTACTTTGCTGTTATTTTTCTTTTACTTTACTCCTTTGTTTTATCTTTTTTTAATCTAAAGGAGATGTTGCTTTCAAGCTTGGTAGATGATTAGTTCATGATACTGTTTTTTGTGAATTTTGTAAGACAAAATTGCAGGAAGCCACTTGAGGACTCATAAAAGTTTTATGTTAAAGTCCATTTCCTTAGCTTTTTCTTTAGCTGTTCGCTAAATATACAGTATAACTCGTGCTCAAATTTAATTGTATATACAGTATATACATACACAGTGGAGATCAGAATTTGTGAACAACCTATAAATATCCTATCCTAACAGGAGTAGAAGTAAATTAATTGTATTCTGAAGCACAGTACAAAAACATGAGATACTTGTAGTGCTGGGCAACGATTAATCGCAATTAATCACATCCAAAATAAAAGTTTTTGTGTACATGATATATGTGTGTGTATTGTGTATATTTATTATGTATATATAAAGACACATACAGTGTATATTTTGAGTGTTTACATGTATATATTTATATTCATATAATTTATATTATATATAAATATATTTAGTATATAAACATAACATATTTTCTTAAAATCCAAAACAACAATTTACAAATAATTTACTCAAATTTTGAAGGGTTACAGATGTCATAAATTAGAGGCTCTTGCTTCAAATAATTTCAGCACATCTGTGGACACAGGACATCAGTAGTTTCTCAGACTGTGCTGGTGTGATATTGGTTCAGTCTTTTCCACTCTCTTCCATAGTTTGGTAACTGTAGTGGGTTTTTTAGCCATAACCTTGTGGCCAGAAATTTTAAATCGGGTTTAGATCGGGAGTCTGGCCCGGCCTTTTAACATTTCAATGTTCTTAGCTTCAAGGATGAGCTTTACCTGTTTTGAAGTGTGATGGGGCATTGTTTTGAATGAAAATTGCAGGATGATTGAGAGGTTCTTGCAGGGGATGAACTGCATGAAGGTTCTGATAAACATTTCCATTCACCCTGAGGCCAAACTCCTGCTGCAGAAAACATCCCCCAAATCCTCCTCCACCTTTCACTTTTTCTTTACACACATGGGCTTTAGTCTTTCCACAGTTTGACACTGAACAAAACCTTCTCAAACATGCCGAGACAGATCTTTACCCTGTACAGCGCTGAACTGGCAAGCAATTCCAGCTGCAGTGCTGAACCGATTTCCCATTGGCAGTCTCCACGTTATCCTGTCTTATTGTGTATTTGTTTTACGTGGATGACCAGCCTTTTTAGGGAACTTGAATTAAAGGGTTAATTCACCCTAAAATTTAAATTAGCCAATGATTTACTCACCCTCAAGGCATCCTAGATGTATATCACTTTCAGATAAATCCAACTGAAGTTATTAAAAAAATTATCCTGTCTCTTCCAAGCTTTGTAATGGCAGTGGGCGGGTGTTTCCGTTCAACAGTATAAAAGAAGTCCAATAAAGCACCTCACACAGCTCTGTGGGATAAATAAAGGCCTCCTGTAGTGAATCGATCGTTTTGTAAGAAAAAACTGTCATACGTGCAAGCCGTTCTGGGTGGATGACGTAGGGCATATGAATAGCGCATGCATTTACAATTACATTTATCCAAAGCGACTTACAAGTGGGGAATACGTCAAGCGATTAGTCCTAAAGAGGCAAAACGACTTAGGAAGTGCTCATAATACCATAAAACAGGCATTGTTCAGATAAGTACAAGTACATGCACCACTGATCTTGTGAAAACCAACGTTTGTTTACAGGAGCAAAGGAAGCACAGTTTCCTTACTTTAGCAAAGGAAAACCAGTCTTCCCTTGGTTTATACCGAAATCTTATTTTTCTTTACAAATCCACGTTTTCTACTTCTAATTCGTGACCGTTGTTTTGTTTTGCTTTCTCCTCTGTGCTTCCGCCTTCATTACTTCTCACGTGCAACGCATATGTTCTACGTCATCCGCCTAGAATGGCTTCCACCTACGACAGGTAGCGCGAGCTGCGTATTATTACATTTTAAATATGGATATTTGTCTTACAAAACACATCGATTTGCTTTATTATGGATGGATGCGCTTTATTGGACCTCTTTTGGACTGTTGAACAGAAACACCCACCCACTGCCATTATAAAGCTTGGAAGAGCCAGGATAATTTTTTAAATAGCTCCAATTGGATTCGTCTGAAAGAAGAAAGTCATATACACCTAAGATGCCTTGAGGGTGAGTAAATCGTCGGCTAATTTTAATTAATGGGTGAACAAATCTTTTATTTCAAGTTACCCAAAAAGGCTGATCATCCACGTAAGACAAATGCAAGAAAAGACTGCCACCGGGAAATCGGTTCAGCACTACAGCTGGAATTGCTTGCCAGTTTAGTGCTGAACAGTGTAAAGATCTGTCTCGGCATGTTTGAGAAGTTTTTGTTCAGTGTCAAACTGTGGAAAGACTGAAGCCCAAGTGTGTAAAGAAAACAATAAAAGGTGGAGAAGGAAGTGTCATGGTTTGGGGGATGTTTTCTGCAGCAGGAGTTGGGTCTCTTATACAGATACATAGCAGGGTGAATGTAAATGTTTATCAGAACCTCCTTTAGAAACATGCAGTTCCTTCACTGCAAGAATGTCCCTATCAGCCTGCAGTTTTTATGCAAGACAATGTCCCTGTCACACTCACTGCAATACGACTAAACCAGTTCCTTGAAGCAAAAACTTTGAAATAATGAAATGACAGGGCCAGAGGCCTGATCTAAATGCAATTGAAAATCTCTTTGAGAAACTAGTGATGTCCTGTGGCCACAGATGTGCTGAAATCATTCAAAGCAAGAGCCTCTACGCTTACTACTAATTTATGACATCAGTAACCCTATAAAAAATTAGTCATAATCTTCTTTCGTGCTGCAGTGGTTACTGTCCTCTAATTTTGATCACTGTGTTTTTCACAAGATACAGGTTTTTGTTAAAATTCCTTTGATATTTTGTCAAACATGCTAGTAACAGTGTTGTATAATGTATCTACAGCTAATATTCCTTCAAATTTTGAGATTAACAAAGTTTTTAGAAAAAGTATTTATCGATTTTACTCTAATTTTGATCTTTTGGCTGGCAATCAATATTCAGTAGCAGCTTGATGCATTAACACATTTAAACCGATGTGTGGTCATCTGTAGGTTTGAATTTAAAAACGTTTCGAACATCCAATCAGATTTAGAGTAGGAACTATCAGTTTATACTGTGTATTAGAGATCAATTGACAGGTTTACTACATTAGATCCTAAACTCGATCTATCATCCTCATGTTTTAATGACAGCAAACAGAGAACACCATGCACAGTCAATGTTCAGATGCCTGAAGCGCTATTAACACTTCGCCTGTGATTAGACGCTGAAGAGGTGCTTCAGAGCGCTTGTCTAAGTTGTTCCAAATGTGTACCAGATGTACAAACCTATTTATTCAGCCAGCTGTATCAGAGGCTTGTGGATTTCTCTTTTAGATGTAATGTTTCATCATTAGGCGGGTAGGGAGCGTGAGGGCAGATTGAACGTATGTTACACGCGTCTCCTCGCAAGTTACAGGAATGGTTTTGCTAGTTTGTATAAAGGTGTCTGTGCAGGAGCCCCTGACCTGTCAGTCCAAATCCTCCACTTGGACAAAGAGTTTAGCCACGAAATTGCCTTTGAAAAGCTGTGATTCTCCTGCAGTGAGACGTGCTGCTTTTCTGCTATCACAGGCGCTTGTAATCACTTGGACCTGTTGGCAACATCTGAGACGAGGTGTCTCTATCTGTTGGCCTCTCGGTTTCTCTCTGTTCTTACATGTCTATTCTTGTTCTCCTGCTTGTCTGTCAGTCTCTCTATCTGCCCGGTCTGCCATCTGTCCGTCTCTCAGTCTGCCCATGTCTCTCAGCATCTACCCTGTTGAAGAGACCAGCATATGTTGCGTTTTGGATGCTGCTGTTCCCACTAGGATTTTTAACTAGCTTAACCAGCAAGATGTCTGTTTTCAATCAGCTCCACCAGAAAGAAAAGAACAAATATGATGGTCTACCAGGCAGACAAGCAACAAACCAGCCTGAACCAGCATATAAACTGGCTGTAAAGGTCCAAAAGTTTTTTTGTTGGACATTTTCACTTGTTAAAAAAATAAATAAGACCTTATTTACCCATTTACTAACTGCTTGTGAAACAAAAAAAGTTGGATCGGGTTCAGTTTCCTATATTTTCACATCTATAGCAAGCGTTTTGCAAGGTGTTTTGACAATTCATAGCCACTGTACAAGCAAACGGCAAAATCCAGAATGGCATCTGACAAGTTGATCCACTTCGTCTTGCTACACCAATCACTGTATGACAAACAAAGTGTCGAATCAGTTGGTTCACAGGAATTGGTGGTCTTCTTTTTAATATGTGGCTCCAGTATCTGTAGCAAAGCGTCAAAGTGAGCCACTGACATCTTGAAGCAAACTTTGAATTGCTCTGGATCCTGCAGCTCCTTGATAAGAAGGTGGAAATCTCCTTCCTCTCTATGTAATCTCAGGATGGGATGGACCCAATGTTTCCTCTTTCTTTTTCTCTTTTAAAGAAGAACAAAATCATCCCCACTGCTTAAAGACTCAATTCTGTGTTGTTTTGCAATTTTTTCACAACGGATTAATACTCGGCTTTATTAATCAGACACAGTGTGCAAGGTTTGTGTACTTGACAAATTTTTAGGATGATGAATGCAAAATGAAAAAAAAAAAAACACAAAAATGAAGGACTCAAATTTTCATTGAGATTGCAAGATGCAAGATGACAGGTCGCTCTGATTTTACTAAAACCCTGCGACAGGAGGTTATCTTTCAGCCATTGCAAGAGAATTTAGTCATTCCAAATCTGTGATTTCTGAAATATTGCAGGTTCACTAATTCTAATTCATTCAAGTTCCCCTAAAAGGCTGGCCGTCCGCGTAAGACAGATGTACATGATGACAGGATAATGCAGACTCTCAGTGGAAAATCGGTTCAGAACTGCAGCTGGAATTGCTTGCCAGTTCAGCACTGAACAGAGTAAAGATTTGTCTCTGCATGTTTCAGAGAAGTTTTCAGTTTGCAAGGACCTTACGTCTTTTTAGCTGTGTGTGTCTTGTTAGCTATTCATTCTTCTTTCTACCTCAAGAGTTTTTAAACATTTTTAATGTCAAGGACCTCTGAATGTGAAGATATACTGTCACAAAAAAATATAAGGTGTAAAATATTAATAAGTGAATTTCCAAAATTAAGTAATTGGCTTTTAAATTGTCACAGTACTAAAAGCATAACTGTTCAAATATAATTTGGAAAACATTGTCTGGGGACCACCTTTCTAAAATAAAAAAGACAGATTTATATTTTCACTTAAAAGGCCAATTTATACTGTGACAAAAAATATTAAGTATAAAATGGTTAATGGTTTGTTAAATGCCTTTTGTTAAATTGTCACAGTACTAAAACAAAACAAAATATAACATTAATATAAAATATGAATATAAAATGTAAAATAAAATAATGTAAATCAAAATCTAAAACCTATATAAAATAAAGATTATAATACTTTGCTAACACTATCAACAGCAGTATGTAAAACGTTGCATATATATATATGATTTTTATTATTTTATTTTTATTGCACTTATATTTAAACTAAAACAAGTTATTATTGTCTGGAGAATATGTACTGTTTATGTTGACTCAGTATTATACTCAGCTATATATAATCAATATTAATATTTAAAAATGTTTTGATATACACCTTAGTAATTTCTAAATATTTAACAGTCTGTCATGTTATTAATGTAAATAATTTATATTAAATAAATATGTTATGTTTCATAGTATATAAATACTATATATTCCACAGTATTTATTCATTTATATATAGTTTATCTATAAATATTTATACATAAATATATAAAGTTGTTATATGTACACACACTGATTTAAAATACTAGAAATAGTATATAATCAGATAGATAGATAGATAGATAGATAGATACTTTGTTGTATGATTTCTAAATACATATATATATATATATATATATATACTGTATATAAATATATAAAATATATTTAGATTTTTACAAAATATATATATATATATATATTGTAAAAGCTTTTTTTTTTTCTTTTGGTTAAAAAAAATCCTAAAATTTCACAGACCCCCAAGAACCCCCTCATGGCTCCCTAGGGGACCGCAGACACCAGTTTAAAAACCTCTGGGCTTCCCATCAAATGTTGGTGTTATCTACAAAAGTTCATGTATTTTCTGAATCTCGTGTCATTCATCTTTCCTACCTGGTCCGAAGAAAATATAGCTTCTCAGATGATAAAGCAGAGAGAGAGACAGAGAGAGAGAGGTTTCAGGGATGGTGGATGCACCCCGATGGGTCTCCTCCAACACTAAGGAAATCAGGTTAGGAAAGAGGAGCGTTTGTCTGCCGGACACTGATAAGGTGATTACACACAATGCCCTGTATATCTACAGCTTCTTATTTTCAGAACATTGCATTATGTCCTTCGACGCAACAGAGCACCAGAGCAGATCAGACATTGCAGTAGTTTGAAGATTAACATGCATGTGTATGTTCTGTTACAGCTGCCTTGAGGTTAGCATCTCTGTTCTGCTGATTGCATTGCTGTTTAGAACAGTACATCTCTGTCATTCAGTGAAAACCAATGAGACGAGCTGCCAAGATATAGTGAAACCTCCAGTCCTGAGCTACAACAACTCTTAAGATTGTGTGTCTGTATGTGTGGGTGTATGGCATCCCTGTAGGCCGTCGCAAAGCCGGGATATAAAGTGTGTGGATCAATGCGAGTATGTGAGTGAATGTTGAGTTAGCATTTGCCTTCCTCCTGTGTCTAAGGTTCATAAACATCATCTTAACACTCTCTGGAGATCCCAGCATGTACACGCATGAAGGATTACTAGGGCTGTGCCTTTACAATTATATGTGACTCTGGACCACAAAACCAGTCATAAGGGTCAAATTTTTGAAATAAATTCTAAACTTTCCATTGATGTATGGTTTGTTAGGATAGGACAATATTTAGCCGACTATTTGAAGACAACTATTTGAATATCTGTAATCTACAAAAAAAATAAATAAATAAATAAATAAAAATATTGAGAAAATCGCCTTTAAAGTTGTCCAAATGAAGTTCTTTGTGGTGCATATTACTAATCAAAAATTAAGTTATGATATTTAGGTAGGACATTTGCAAAATATCTTTATGGAACATGATATTTACTTATCCTAATCATATCCTAATGATTTTTGGTATGAAAGAAAAATCGATAATTTTGACCCATACAATGTATTTTTGGCTATTGCTACAAATATACCCGTGCTACTTATGATTGGTTTTGTGGTCCAGGGTCACGTATTTTCATATATTGTGAGGCTTTTTTTATTGTCACTGTATTGTAACAATATTTATATACCGATACTTGTACTTGTATAAAGTTTTTAAAAATTGCAATAAAAAAACCCTGAATTTTATATATATATATATATATATTACTATTATATATTTATATTTTACTTTGTTATCTGAAATATGATAAATATTTATATTTATAGGTAAACTATATATAAATTAATAAATATTGTACAGTATATAGTATTTATATACTATAAAACAGTTTATTTTTTATAACACTAACCTAAAATTATTTAAATAAATACATTTTAACAATTTGATATTATTATTATTATTATTATTATTATTATATTTAATATTTATAGATAAACTATATTTAAATGAATAAATTGTGTACAATATATAGTGTCTGTATACTATAAAACATGTAGGAGTTTTTTGCATATAACACTCTTACAACGGTTTATATAAATGTGTATATGCACACACATGAATAATATAGTGTAATTAAATATATATTTAAATAAAATATACTAAATATTTTTATGAATAATATTACGTTACATTAATATATAAATGTGTGTGTGTGTATATACACTTTAATGAACAAAATATATGTAAAATTTTATATTTATTCCATTTTACTTATTTAATATTTATTCTAATTACTAATTATTATTTTAAAATGTATTAAAATGTAATATAGAACATATAATATAAAGTATATTATTTAGTTTAAATAGTTAATATTTTTAAATTATAACAATAATATTAACAATAATAACTAATAATTATACACGATTCATACATAACGTGGTTCTTTGGGTATCTAATGAGATATTTAAATATGCTGTCTGTTTAATATAATTATTCCTATTTTTAAACAATAATTAGTAATTATAATTTAATAACACACTTTGTATACACTCATACACTATGTACGTTATTAAATAATATATAAGATACACATATGCTTGTATCTAAAATGTAACTCTGGAGTCCCATTAGACTTCTACCAAGCTTGGATATATAAATATACTGTGGATCACTATGGATATATGACTTACTGCTGAGTAGCATTTGTCTTCCTCTTGTGGGGGTCAGAAGGTTCATAAGCATCATTTTCACAGCCCCCTTTTTGTTTTCCCGGAGATACACTCTAGATCAGGAAGGAAATACTGACTAATTTGCTCTCTGATGCCTTGGACATGTTGTGATTGGCAGATCTAGTGTGATAGCCAACAGCTTATGTGCATTATGGGATCAGCATAATGATGTGCTTATGCTGCCGTATTGTTGTTCTCATTCATAAGGGACTTAGCTTCCAAGACTTTCTCTTCCAACTTCAAATTATCATCACTAACATGGTATTTTGTGATTCTTTCAGGATCTCGAGGTTCGTACAGCAGTCAGCACGCTCACCTGGGCCCCGAACTGAGGCCCCTGCAGTCCCCTGAGCATCACATCGACCCCATATATGAAGACAGAGTCTACCAGAAAGTCCCCATGAGAAGCTTGAGCCAGAGCCAGGGAGAAGCGCTCCCTCCGGGCCACACTGGAACCTACCGGAATAACACGGGTAAAGTTTACCCACAGTCTCTCTCTCTCTCTCTCTGTGTGCATGAGCGCTGAAGTGTGTTAATCCCCAAGTTACCAACCTCCAGGATTTCTGCTAGAGAGCCAAATCCTTAGAGAGCATTTATCCAAATCGGACACGGTTCTTGCTCACAGCCGAGTGGTGACCTCATTAGAATTAATCGCAGTTAGAGCGCAACGCACAATATGTGTTAGTGTGTGTGTTTTGACTTAGAGGGTTTCACTTGTCTTACCATATCACATTAAAACACCTCAGCAGTCTTTTTCAATTAGCACATTGTTCATCTTATCTTGATTTTAGGTCAGGTATAGTGTGTTAATCTCATCAGTCGCGCCAGTTTTGGTGCTGCTATTTTTAGTCCATTACAACTCAATGAGAAAGTGTAGTAGTGTGAATTCAGGCTCGATTACGAAGACTGTGCCAATACAGTCATACTGATATATCACCAGAATTCTTCTTTATACACTTTAGCAATACTTTAGATCCTTTTTATTGTTATTTATTTCTTTAATGAAGGACAATATTTTTCATGTCAAATTGTATCATTGTAACTTTTTTTTCTAGAGTTCATCAATATATACATATATATATATATATATATATATACTGAAAGACTATATATACTGTAGTATAATTTTTATTATTTTAGTTTATTAAATATAAATAGAACTATTTTTAATAATTACTCACATTACGTAATTCCGCACACCCACACACCCACACACCCACACAGTAATTTCTAATTATTTAATAGTCAGTAATGTTGTTAATTTGAACAATTAAAAATAAATAAATGTTTGTATCAGTATGTTTTAAATGTATTCATATATAAATAATTTTAAGTTAGTTTTATATTAAACAAACTATATTGTGTTTTATAGTATATAAATACTATATATTCAACAGTATTTATTCATTTATATATCGCATATCTACAGATATTTATGCATAAATAGTTATCGTATTTATTATAATATAAAATATAAAATATAAAATGTAAATTTATTATAATATAAAATAGAATTTTTTTATATAATAATATAAAACTATTTATAAAATATTATTATTAGAATAAATATTATGTATGTATATTAAAAACAGTTAAAAATAAATAAAATAGAATTATATATTAATTAGTATAAAATTGTATTAATTATTTTATATATATATATATATATATATATATATACTGCTGAATTATTGAAAATGTTTTATATATTATGTTATTATTATATTCTACAGTATTTATTAATTTTATTCAGTTTATTTATAAATGTGTATACATAAATATTTATCATTTATTCTAATAATATAAAATATAAAAATACTTATATAATAATCTAAAATTAAAATATATATATACATATATAATACTGTTATAAATATTATTTATATATAATAAATATTATATATATATATATATATATATATATACTAATTCAATACTAATTTAATGAGCAATATATGTAAAATGTGATTATGTGTACATGTAAGTATATTAATTATTGTATTAATGTATGTATTAAGTATTAATTTGTTTAAATAGTTTTTCTTTTTTATTTATTTCATATTTATTCTAAATATGATATATTCCAATTTAAAAATAATTACTAATAATATATTATTTATATAATTACTAATAATTACATATATATGTTTTCCAATAATACAGAGCAGCCTAATAATTTAAAAATGTTAATTATTCATACAAAAAATATATATATTGTTTTTTCCCTTTTTTTTTTTAGTTTTTGTGTGTGACATGGCTCTCATGGTGCTAAGCAAGAGGAATATTTGCAAACTGAATGCGGCTAAGTAATGCTAAGTAATTCAGATTTTTAGTAACAAAATTGTTTTATCGAATGATTGCAGTTGTAGTGTTGACACTATAAGTTTCTGTGCATTTAAAAAAATAGAATTTGCCATTTTGATTGAATTTGCTTGATTTCAGAGAGTGTAAAGTGATGTGGAGTTGAAAATCAACACCTTAGAATGGCAGCGATCCAATCAGAATCAGAACTGAATACATGTGTGAGTATGAAGGGAATGCAGTGTGAGTGTGGAATGATGCAGCGTGACAGGGTCTCACGGCAGCCCTGGAGCAAAATGTTACAGTGTTGACTCTCACCTGGCTTAGTTGTGCTGATAAAATCTATACGGTGTGTTTTAATTGGGGTCTGCGGTGGTAATTTCCTGCGCTTGCTGCAGTCTTGCAGTGACCTTTGAGAAGTGGAGCTTATAATGTACCTCAGGGACTTTATTCCTTTTCAAAATTGTTGCCTCTGCCTAATGGTACGGCAGCATCAGCAGACTGTTGGAAATTATGCTCTGTCTCTTCTGGCTTTCTTGGCTCTGAGCTCTCACATATCACAGTCCTTTTATTTTCTCACCTTCAAGATGTTACCATGCTTTAACGGGAAAATTGAGAGCATTGGCTTGCTTAGATAAACAAAACAAGGGAAATGTCTTATTCCCCTTGAATAGAGCTAAAATACAATTAAACAGGTAAATGAAGCAATTAAATCTGTGTCATTGCAGTGGTTTTCTGTCTGAAGCTAAAGGTCGACTGAAGCTAAAGTGGCCGTCTGTTACATGACTCAAACTCAAGCTATTTACACACTTAAGGAACTGAATTTAAGCCGTTATATAATCCTGCCTGAGCACTTGTATTAAAAATTCTGATTCATAATGTGTAAGTTTCCAGTGTTGAGTTGTGGCTCTTGTGCTCATTACTGCTGTAGTGTTTTCATTACAGTCTGTGTTACTAATTGAGCTCCATGTCTTCAGCTGGAGACCTCAGATGTACTGTGAAACATGCCTTACTATGCAACCGTATTCACACTTGGAAAACAGCTTGGAAATGGCTGTATACCAATTAAAATATGAACGTAGGAATATGAGGAAGTCTTTGGATGTCTTGACAGTGTATAAAACTTCAGCTAAAACAGCTTTTCAGAACCTGTTTGATCTCTGCCAGGGATGTTTGCGAACTGCATGTCAAATGTAGCTTTGCCACCTGTAAACTGCACATTGACTCTCTGTTGCATTTTGCAAAGCCTTTGTTATTTTAGCTACTTTGAGGCTGAATGTGTTGACATTATAGATATTACACAACATTCAGAGTTCAGGGTCCAGGAAATGCATGAGTGACCTTGCTTTGATTGATTTATCAATTGATTGATTGATTGATTGATTGATTGATTGAATGAATTGACGAACGTATGGACAGATAGATGGATGAATGGATGGATGGATGGATTGACTGACTGACTGATTGGATGGATGGACGGACAAATGGATCAATGGATGGACTGACTGACTGACTGACTGATTGGATCGATGGATGGATGGATAGATGGATGGATTAATGGATGGATGGATGGATGGACTGACTGACTGACTGATTAATTTGGTGGATGAATGGATCGGACAGACTGACTGATGGATAGATGGATGGATGGATGGATGGATGGATGGATGGACGGACTGACGGAGATGGATGGATGGATGGATACATTGACTGACTGATGGATGGATGGATGGACTGATTGACTGATGGATGGATGGATGGATATATTGACCATAGACTGACTGACTGACTAACTGATGGATGGACTGAGGACTGACGGATGGATGGATGGATGGATGGATGATGGATTGACTGACTGATTGGATAGATGGATAGACAGACAGACTGAGTGACAGATAGTTGCATGAATGGATGAATGGATGGATGAGCTGATTGACTGACTGATTGATGGATGAATTGGATTGACTGACTGACAGATGGATGACTGATGGATGGATGAATGGATGGATGGACAGACTGACAGATGTATGGATGGATTGATTGACTGACTGACTGACTGATTGATGGATGGATGGATGGATGGATGGATGGATGGATAGATGGATGGATATAATGACTGACTGACCGATGGATGGATGACGGATAGATGCATGGATGGATGGATGGATGGATGGATGGATGGATGATGATAGATGGATGGATGGATGGATGGACTGAGGACTGATGGATGGATGGATGGACTGACTGGACAGATGGATTGACTGACTGACTGGACAGATGGATAAACAGATGGACAGACTGACTGAGAGTTGCATGGATGGATGGATGGATGCATGAACTGATTGACTGGCTGATTAATGGATGGATTGGATTGAGTGACTGACAGATGGATGATTGATGGATGAATGGATGGATGGATGGATGGATGGATATGTTGACTGACTGACTTACAGACTGACGGATGGATTGGATGGATGGATTAGCTGACTGACTGATTGATGGATGGATTGACTGACGGATGGTTGAAGGATGGATTGACTGATTGATGGTTGGATGAATGGATATATTGACAGGGCTCAATGCTTACTTTTCTTTTTAGAAGCACTTACAGTTTATCCCCTCAGCGCAAACACAAATAGGCTGATCAGGTCACTCGCACGTAGTGCTCCTAAATATTTTTTCATAGTCATACGCAGTAATTTTCAGTCACAAATATGACTAAAATGTTCGCATTGTAGAGCCCTGACTGACTGACTCACTGACTGACTGACTGATTGATGGATGGATGGACTGACAGATGGGTGGGTGGGTGGATGGATGGACAGACAGGCTGACTGACTGACGTAATGACGGACAGATGGATGGATGAATGGATATATTAACTGACTGACTGACAGATAGATGGATGGAAGGATGGATTGCCTGACTGACTGACTGATTGATTGATTTAGACTAAATAAGTCACAAATTACAATTTAAATTCCTTGATTTTACTTTATATTTAATAAAGACCAATCACAATTCTTTATGCAAATAAAAGTATGACATCAGTGCTGGCAGTTTTTTCATGACAGTGGTAGATTCAACTTCAAAAATGAGTAAAGTTTATAAAATCCAGAAACTAAGAACACACATAAGGCTGCAGTTATCTACAGAATTCAATTTCAGTGACTTTTATACAGTAAGTTAAAGGAGGAAGGTAAACAAGATGAGGAGCACCCTGCGAGAGCTGTAGAAATATTTATGAATATAATAACCTGTTGGCTGATTTCTGTCTCTCCTTTTCTCCTATTGCACAAGTTGGCAAATGATCAAATCAAGTCAGTCAAAATTGGCGCAGTGAAGTCGCACCCTGATAATAAACAGGCATTTTCCAGCCAGCAGATTTCAGCTGTGGCTTGAGGTGTCTGAAACTCCACAATAGCATTCAGACTGACATTGAGACGCCTGACAAAGTCTCACAATGCCTAACAGAGTCTCGAGAACAAAGTAGCTCGACTCTTGGGTTTCTATGCGATCAAGGTCGGCTCCTCAATATAGCACCTGAAACTGAGACGTAGTTTTATGAAAAGTCGCTAATGAGAATCTGTGCGATCTTGTGTTTGATCTCACATCATTGCTCACTCCGTCGGAGTGCATTGACCTCACTTTTCTCACTGTCTCTGTTCTCTTCCTCCCAGTTGCGTTGCTTCCCCTTGCTAAGTGGCTCATTAGACCCGCAGATGAAGTACAGGGCTAATGACGACATCAGAAGCCGTCACAGATACACCGCCAACATGTAGCAGCTGTGTTCTTCTTATTACAGCTCTGTCACTCAATGCAGGAGAGATAAAGAGAAAGATTTATGGTCTTATTTTTTTTAGAGAGAGATGACATTGTTTGGAAGACTGTCCTGCCTGAGATCTCCAGGTGGAAATGACTCCAGCAGTCAGGGCAGTTCAGGGCCAGTACTGTCACGAGCTGATTAGACAGACGGAGAGCTCCTCCGCTGGGCAGTTTTCTCCAATGAAATGTTTTTAGTCTTACAGTTTTGGAGGGAAAAAAGAAGCACTGCAGCTGTTTTGTCTGTTGGTGCAGTGCCTTGCATGATGTCTTCTGTTCATGGAAGGAAAGCACTGGCTCATTTCAACAAAATGCCATAAAAGCCCATTTGAGTTTTCAAATTTTATATTTATGAAAGAAAAGGGGAGAAAGCATTGAAATGTTTTTAGAGGAACAGCACGATGAAAGGCTTTTAAGAGTGAACCTCACAAAAACTGACAGGAACAGATCTGGGTGTGTGTATATATATATATATATATATATATATATATAGTTATAGTTTAGTTATAGTTGTTTTTTAATGAAAAGGGAGTCTAATATATATTTATGTAATATAATATACATTATGTGAAATATATGCTGTTTTTTAAAGTTCCTGTTTTACTATTTTTATTTATAAATTAAAAAAATGTAAAATAATAGTTTGATTTTATCTCGGTTGTTATATATGTAATTGAGAAAATGTTTACATTTTTTTTTAATTAAAAGGAAGTTTAATTTATGTTTATAGATATATAATCTAATATATACTCATACTTTAATTTAATTATGTAGAATATGTGCAATTTTTAAAGTAACAGTTTTACTATTTTCATCTAATATATTCATACTTTAATTGTGTAAAAATATATGCTATTTAATAAAAAAGTAACTCTTTTACTACTTTTTTATTAAAAAATAATAGTTTAAAATGTATTCTATAATTTCCATAATTTATTTATTTCGTTGCCCATTTTTATTTATAATAATAGTTTAAAAAGGCGGATCAATTCTACAGTGTATATGTTTATATATATACTGTAGAATTTATGAATATAATATATATTCATACTTTAATTATAGAAAATGTTTTTTAAAAATGTATATAAATTTTTTTAAAATGACTGTTTTACTATTTTTATTTATAAATAATTAAAATAATATATTATGTATAATATATATATATATAAATGGTCATTACAATAATAAGAATTTTGGGGGGAAATATGTTAAATACAAAATTTTTGGTCGTTAAAAAATTGGTTCAAAGAGGCTTCATTGTCATTGTGGAAAGCATAATTTTGTGTTTTCGTCTTTGAGATTAGATATAATCCAGGCAGCTTTTGCTGTATTTTTGCAAATCGTTATCTATACAGGAGCTCAACATTATGACAGTATCACACATTATTAGTTTGGCCCATTATGGATTCCCCGTAATTCTGAGTCCTTTCAAGTGCGTTATTCATCGCGAGTTTTCCTATCCGGGAATCAAATCTGATCTTGCTCAAAGCTCCAGATTATGTGAATGTGATTAAGCTCCTCATGGCCTTTCATTCTGCTGCTGCTGCACCATTGCAGGATCTCGCATTCATTTCCAGCTCTGAAATTCAAACTTCATGAAGTTAATTAGGCTTTGTGTGAGAGCGACTGGAAGAGCAGCGTCTGCGGCTAAGAATGTGCTGAAAAGACTAATTTTGGAAGCGAGCGAGGAATTAACCCGATCTTGAGGGATGTGCTCTATCAAATGCTGATGGAGCTTTCCTACTCACATCCCGCTAGAACTGACCATGCTTTTTAACAGGAGACAGGCTACCAAAACAGGGTGCTTCTGGCTGAATTTTATCATGCAAGATGACTAATATGACAAAGTGGGGCTATTTTTGCATTAAACTATTAAGTCGGTTTCCTGCATCTGCGTCATATGTAGAAAAATGGGCCATAATACCCCCGATGAGAGCTGCTGGGTGCCTTCCGAAAAAAAGAGGAAGAAACCTTGATTTTACATCGGTTGTTACGCAGACCTCTATTCGAGAGTCTAAAGCAACACTTGAAGCTGGAGTGGAAAATTAAGGGAGAGTATTTGAGCTGTTGTGAAGTACAGTTTGAAGCGAATAGCGAAATGCGCTTTTTGGATATTGATGCTCTTGTGTTTACCGTTTATTTGCAAGATTGCTATAAAATCAGTCCGTTCATCAAGCACTATTAAGATCATCTATATCAAAGCATGAACGTTCCTAGAATTGCAGCCTGACCTTGTTGTTCTGAGTCGCCCTTACATTTGTAATACCTCTGTTTTATATAAAATGTAACATTGTGTTTTTGCTGAGCTTTCAGGATGTATTAATTGCTCACAGTACTCGCATACAGTAATTTGTGGAGATCAGCAGTAAATTCCCCATTGAGAAGCTCAGTTTAACTCGTGCCTGAATATAGCAGCCTGTTCCAGTTGTTATATAAGATGAAGCACCTAAAATATAACTACTTTGACTTTCACTTCTGAGAATTCACAAGAGCAAAGGGAGTTTTTACTGTATGGCTTATCGTTTGAATTTTTAAACATACAGAGCCTACTTGATTCTGGGCTGCTGAATTAAATAGAGTTTTCTCTCTGTTATATTTCTGGGTATGTCGATTTTGATGTTTTGATTTGCAGTGTTTTTTTGTTTTCGTAAAGTGTCCAAACATTCCTTAACAAATCCAATATGTCATACATTTTTAAAGTTGTAGGTGATTAACATTTTACTTTTGCTAGATTATTATAGCTGTAATATGAAATTTAGAAAGTAAGATCTAGCAGGTATTACTCAAGTGATCAAAAGTAATAGTTTATGTAAATAAAGTACTGAATTATTTGCCCAAATTGAGAAAGAACCCAACAAATAAGTAAATTTAGTGATATTTTGTGTTATATATTTTAAATATGTGAATATATTCAGTATATCTTTTCAGTATTTCTGAATAATTGTTCTGTATAATAGAATATAATTAATATATATATATATGATAAATTTATAGTATACATTGCATTTAGAAAATAATAATTGTATATATTGTATATTGTTAGTTGTTAGTATTTTGTACTAACGACTATTGTTTTTGTATATTATTGTTTTTTTAATGAAAAGTTGTGTCCTTAATATTTTATTACATATTTTTTTAGGTTATGTGTGTTTTTACATTATGCTTATTTTTTATTTTTTTATTTTTTATTAGTATGTACTGCATTTCATTAAAATAATAACTAAATTTAAATTTTCATATTTTTATTTGATTTTTGTATTTTATTTTATGTGCATTAATGTTTATTTTATATCTAATTAAATGAACATTTAATTTATAAAATGCATTTTATAACATAATTGTTAAATTATTATTTTTATTTTTATTTTTTTTGCTGTACTTTAATGAAAAGTTTTGTCCTTTGTCACATATTTTTTTTTATTATTTTTAATATTATGTTATTTTTTGACACACACACACATACACATACACATACACACACACACACATATATATATATATATATATATATATATAATAATTTTAAGTTAGTTTCTTATGAAATAAACTAAAGTATATGTTTTAGAGTATACAAACACTATATGTATTCTACAGTATTTATTCATTTATACATAGTTGATCTATAAATATTTATACATAAATATTTTTCATATTTATTATAATAATGTAAAATCTAATAATACTATATATTCTACTGTATTTATTGATATATATGTAGTTTATCTATAAATATTTATACATAAACGTATCATATTTATTATAATAATATTATAACATTATAATATTATGGCAATGTAAAATTGTTCAAATGTATTTATTATTTATATAAATAATTTAAAGTTAAATCTTTATTTTAATAAACTAAAATATGTTTTATAGTTTACAAATACTATATATTCCACAGTATTTATTCGTTTATATTAAGTTTATCTATAAATATATACACAAATATTGATAATAATAATACGAATATAAAATATAATAATTCAAATATAACATATAACTTTATTTATTTAATTGTATGCATATTATTGTTTCAATACAATGAACTTAAAACAGTAGTACGGGTTAAACTGCAGGCAATAGTAAGGGACATGAACCCCAGTCTTCACCTATTAGAGTGAGAGATCAGAAAAGCTCATACTGTATGCAGTCCTGGTGTCGAGTCTGTAAATCAATGAAACAGTAACAGTTTGGACCGGTTGTGTGCTCAGTTTAATGCCATCCTGTGAATCTGGCCTCTGCTCCTCTCAAGCATGGCTAATGAGCAATTACACGCACGCTCACACACACGCAGACATATAAACACTCTACAGATGATGGATGGCACTCATAACTTACGCTGAGGTGCTGGCAGGGAGACACGAAGGCGGCGCCTTGATTCACGTGAAGCATCACCTTGTATCCGTCCTGTAACCTCGCTCCCAAGGATGTGAGGCGTAACGCGGATGATATTTACAACCTTAACGGATCCTGTGCTGTTGTTATGCCATATGTTACAGGCTTTAACACTCATATGAGTCTGAGTGACATGTCATCTACTGTATGTGTAGTGGGAATCATTCATGTTAACACAGAACTGAAGCATCCTGATATAGCTCAACAAGCCAACCTCTGTGAAAAAAACATCATCAGATCAGTTACTGGGAAACATAATGTTGAATCAGTGAGTTCAAGCCAGCGTCAGAGATTGTGTGTAATGGGCTTAAAATGTTTGTCATATTGAGTTTTATTTAGTTCACCTGTTTTTCAGTTTTTCTTCAATCTTATCACTATGTGACGTGCCACAACTTGCTTTAGCCATCAAATATTCGCAATATTACATCTATTACATCTTGCAATATTACACCAATCACACTGACAATATATAAAGGTTACCACACAATAAAATATTAAGAACAATATATATGATATAAATATATCATAATTATATTACAGGATGACTATCTATCTGTCTATATAATTGTTATGTAACATAATTGAGAATATTAATTAATTAATTATATATATATATATATATTTATTTATTTATTTTTTTTTTTTTTCAATTATAATGTTGTGATTAAATTAACTTTAAGCATTATAAAAAATAATAAATTAAAAAGTAATAATCTAACATTAATTTAGGATTTTAGTTTCATTATTTTATATTGCATTTTTATTTTTGTACTTGCATTTGTAATGTTGTGCTTTTAACGTTTAGCCTTTCAAACTATTTATTAGATTTTACTTTTTTAAAATTAATTAATTAATTAATTAATTTTTGTAGCATAAAATAGCATACTATTTTATTATCAGCTATTAATCAGTTGAATATAATGAATAATATGCATTATTTATATTTTTACAATTATTGGCTTATTTTTTTAATTAATTTATTAATTTATTTATTTTTGTAGCATACGATTTATTTATTTATTTATTTATTTTTGTAGCATAAACTAGTATGCAATTTTATTATCAGCTATTTATCAGTTGAATATAATGAATAATATGCATTATTTATATTTTTTTCATTATTGGCTTATTGTTATTTACTAGTAATATAATATTGTGGCATTGATAGGCTTTGTTATATAATGCATTATTTGTTTTTTTGTTTATTTATTTAAAAAAATTGTATATGAATAAATCAATTATTTTTTTCGTTTTTTATAGTATCTTAACTGTCACTTTTTAGATTTAATGCATTTTTGCTGAATAAAAGTATTAATTTCTTTAAAAATAATTTGTAAAAATGGTTACTGACCTGAAACTTGTAATCAGTAGTGTATATACAAAAAAACTTATATTCATAAAATGAACTTACATTACATTAACTCATTTGCGTACTTATTTTGTAAAATTTGTTTCATTATTTTTATTACATGGTAATGTAGTAACTTTTTAAAGCGTGTGTGTTTATACAGTTTGCATTTATTTTATAGTTTCTTTTCTTACACTTTTTGGATTTAATACATTAATTCAATGCATCCTTGCTGCAGAAAAGTAGTATGTTTTTTTTTTTTTAAATAATTTTTAAAATGTTAGTGACCTCAAACTTCTGAACAGTAGTATATATAACAATAAGAAATTTAGTTTCATGAAATAAATTTATATGACATGAACTTATATTTAGTTTTTGTTATATATTATTATCATTATAAAATGTGTATATACTATAAATACACATGCACACTGACACATTTATTATTATATTATATTATATTCTCTGATGTTGGAATGGCCTTCTGTTATGTACATAGCAGCTAATTGAACAGGTAATTTGTGTCATAGCTGTTACCCCATCATGCATTTTAGCACAGCTGGAACAATATGTTGACCAATCAGCATCAAGGACCAAAACCACCCTCTTTAAAATGAGAAATAAAGCACTCCAGCGGGTTGCACTCCTGCTGCTTAGCAGATGCACATTTGCATCTAAACCACTCAGACCGACAACATGCGCACACAATAATTTCATTTCATCCAGATAACATGTCTTTGTCTTTATTGGAAAATCTTCTGTACTACATCCTAGGGATAAACACAATCTCACCGGCATTCTTGGCTGAAGTGCTTTCAGAAGGTGCTCTTTTCAGCATTTGTCAGCATTTGAAGCTCCCTCTTTAAGAGCAAACAGATGGATCCATTCAAGACAGAGTCATTCAGATACCCCCAGTAAAACAGGGAGCGCTTTATTGTATCGCATACCTTTTTTTCCCCAGCATAGCAAATGGCAGAGCAGCAAATCATTCCTCTAATATGTTTCTGTTGAGTGGGAGTGACCTTTGGCAGGGTGTAATATCACACAGAGAAAAAAATTGCTAGGAGAAGCACCCGAGCAAAAGAAGAAAGGGCAGTTTGTTTATGATTACATTATACTGTACCAGAGCACTGAATCTATTGATGCCAATGCTGAGATCCTGGATCCTATGAGTCCTGTCTCAAAGGTCAGGTAATTTAAAAGAGCAGCCCATTATCAAACCTATAGAATATTCAAAGCCTCTGCGCAAGAGGAGATTAGAAACATTGGATGGGTGTGTGTGTGTGTTTGATTCATTAGACGTCAGATAGAAGATTGAAAGAGAGTGCAGAAGGAGAACATTTCATATTCAGCCTCAGTGCTGGAAGAATGCACTTAGAGACACATTCATAGTAATGTCAGGGTCTTTCACTTGTGGATTTTTAGTTTGATATATCTGAGAAAACCACTGGCTTTTGTAGTCGCTTTATAAATACAGCATTAGGTATAAATGTTGTTGTCATGACAATCAGTTGCATGTTTCATATGATTGTGTTTGTGTGCATATTCTTGATCACATTTTCTTAGTTTTTATACTGTATGCCACTTCAGATGTGGTTTCTATACATCTTCTGCAGTGTAAAAATTAGTCATTTTTGGTGGCTGAATATTTTCACTATAGAAACTAAGGACAACTGACTACACTCTAAAAAATGCTGGGTTAAAAACAACCCAACTTGGGTTATTTGGCAACCCAGCGCTGGGTAGATATTGGACAGGACACATGCTGGGTTATTTTGATCCAGCTGGTTGGGTTAAATGTTTTTACCCAACATGCTGGGTTATTTTTATTTAAGTTAACTATTGTTTAAAAATTATTATATTGCTGGCTTAAAATGGGCTGGAAATTAAAAATCACACAGAATTACAGAGGCAACAGCAATACTCAAAATATGAACATTTATCATTTAGCAAGAACACCCATGGACAAAAATGTAAGACAAATTCAATTTATTTTGGTGAATACAGCATAGTTTACAATATTACATACATTTAAATTTGTTTAACAAGCAAAATGTAACATTAAAAAGTAGCATTTTCATTTTAGTGTATTTAACCATTCTCTGTAATTGCTTTTTAACAAAATTGCACTGATTCTCATGCTGGCGTGTCGCTGAAATCTGAGCCGGTGATGGGCTGCTGTTCGCCGGGTTAACTGCAAACTTCAGTCTGCCGCCTCGCACTTCACTCGTAACTGAACGATGCCGTGACTGACTCCAAAACTTGCCCATAAACAAACAGTACTGACATTAGAGAACATATTTTAACATCAAATTAAATTAACCTCATTACTATGATGAATAAAATCCATTTATTTTATGCAGGGCAAAAGTGACTGCTGCTGGTGCAGCTGACTGAAATCTTGTCCTTATGTTGCATTGCGTTGCATAAGATAATACAATTTACAGCACAGTAAAGACTTTATAAATGAAATAAAATATATACAAACCTTTATTTCGCTGAAGAAGTTCACCAAATCAGCAGCGCTGAGAACCGCTCTCTCCTATAGAGGATGCAAAAAGCGTCAAGCCTGCGACTTGACTGTAACTCAGCAACTGGGTTGTTTCGTCAGAGACAGGCTCAACCCAGCGGTTAGGTAGAAAAAAAAAACAATATTTAATAACCAATTAAAAATGACTTAGTTGCAATGCTTAATTACAGAAAAACTGCCCAGCAACTGGGTCAAAAATACTAATATATATATATATATATATATATATATATATATAAACCCAGCATTTGTTTAGAGTGTAAAAACAAGCCATAAAATGACCCAGCAGACTGAACCCAGCATTTGGGTCTAAAAAAAACAAAAAAAAATTTTTTTAGAGTGTACTAACAAAAATGAGTTCTAATAACGTTTCTGTAAAGTTAAAAAAAAATGGAATGTTCTCTAAAGGTTCACAATGTTTTAAATTCAATTTCTTTTTTTTTGGTAATATCGTTGTTAGGTGAATGTCCCATTGTATTTAAAAACATTTTTAAATGTTCTGCAAATGTTCTGAAAAAAGTTCACATTTAACATTTAAAAATAATTAGACGAACGTCGACGGCAGCCTTGTGGTTAGCTCATCGACATATCGACCCCTTCTCTCTCCCTCCCACTTTGCTTCCTGTCCATCTACACTGTCCTATCCAAATAAAGGCATAAAACGCCAAAAAATAAATCTTTAAAATAAATTAGACGAACATCCAACTAAAAAGTTTCGGCTAACGTTTTAAGAACAGTATTAAAGGCCGTATAACTTTAAACAAACATTCTATTAACATTCCTGGAAGAATTTTTGTTACTTTGAGAAAACCTTGCCAGAATGTTCTAAATTTGTTCTAGCTGACTAACGAGTTTATGGTTACCAACAGTTTTTTTCTGAGGTAAATGTGACATTTACCTGTCATATTGACGTCTTTCCGTGGTTGAAACACTGATTAAGCGATTACATGAGACAGGATATGGATTTCAGTAAGTCGTACTCTTTCTTTTAACTTGCCTTCGGATGTTTTTTCATATTTGTTTTGTGCTGTAACTTGTATTAAAGCATAGGAAACGATCAGATCCGTGCGCGTTGTGTTGCCGTTCTCTTAAACTGAGGCGCTACAGCATTAAACAGCACCAAAGTGGCATTTATTGTTTGAATATTGTAATAAAATGGACAGAAATTTGATATCTGAGACTTTGTTTCATATCAAAAGTAACAAAGCACAAAGCTTATTGCGATTTATTGAATGGAAGGCGCGCTACAATGTTCCATTCATTAATTGAAAACAGGCTAGACTAAACAATTCTTGGGATTTTAAGAATCAATTTTGTTTCGTAATAATGAGAATCAAGTAAAATCGAAAAAAATCTATATTTTTTACCCAGCCCTACTTGTTAGCAGGGTAAAATACTCTCCAGATACTCATGTATCCACCACTTTTTTTCCAATTTTGTTCCACTTTCTGAAACGATTTGCAACATTCTTTTATCTAATACAGAAAAAGCTTTTCCAGTTCTTAAGCAGGACTTTTCCTTATGTTAGTATGTGTTATAATGAGTGGTGATCCGGCACTGGAGTGTGTTATTTTTAATGTTTAAAAGATGAGGGTTCATGGCTGTTATCAGAGGTGGAAAGCAGCAGCGGTAATCTTCTCTTATGTACACAGACACGCACTTCGATCTATCGCTGTTCCACAGCTGCAGCGGCTTGCTATCCATTCTAGTGAAACCACAAAATGCAAACAAGTACATACAGCGCTTGATATACATCCACTGAGGTACACAAGCAGTTTTGCTTTATTAAAAATATTTAAAAGTTCCTCAGGGTGATTTAGAACCAGGAAAACATTCTATTGAAGGTAAAAATGCTAGAGATTATGTATTTTGATTCTGTGTGGATAAAAATACATGAATATTTTACATTTAAATAAATAAATAAAAAAAAAATGCATAAAAAAATAAAATAAGTATTTGAAAGAAATTTCTTATTTTTAGCAAGGCTACATTTACACTACCAGTCAAAAGTTTTTGAACAGTAAGATTTTAATTATTTTTTTTTTTTAAGAATTTATTTGAGCCAAAGTACAGCAAAAACAGTACAAATTTGAAATATGTTTACTATTTAAAATAACTGTTTTTATTCAAATATATTTTAAAATGTAATTTATTCCAGTGATTTCAAAGCTGAATTTTTAGCATCATTACTCCAGTTGCATGATCTTGCAGAAATAATTCTAATATTCTTATTTGCTGCTTTAAAAAAAAAATGTTTATTATTGTTATTATATTGAAAACAGCTGAGTAGAATTGTTCTAGGTTTCTTTGATGAATAGAAAGTTTCTGAAATAGACATTTTTTGTAACATTATAAATGTCTTTATCATCATTTTTGATCAATTTAAAGCATCCTTGCTAAATAAAAGTATTAATTTCTTCTTTTTTTTTTTTTTTTTGCCAAAAATATACTGACTCCAAACCTTTGAATGGTATAGAGTGTATAATGTTACAAAAGCTTTTTATTTCAGATAAATGCTGATCTTTGGATAATAATAATGACAATAACAATAATAATAATAATAATAATAAATGTTTCTTGAACAGCAAATCAGCATATTAGAATGATTTCTGAAGGATCATGTGACACTGAAGACTGGAGTAATGATGCTGAAAATTTAGCTTTGATCACAGGAATAAATTACTTTTTTAAATACATTCAAATAGAAAATTGTTATTTTAAATAGTAAAATTATTACAACATTTTTGCTGTTTTGGCTGTACTTTGGATCAAATAAATGCAGGCTTGGCGAGCAAAAGAGACTTCTTTAAAAAACAATAAAATTCTTACTGTTCAAAACTTTTGACTGGTAGTGCATGTGATCAGAAAACTACAACAGCATTTTATTGCCACTTTAAAAAAAATATCGAAGGTTAAAGTCATAATATTTTAAGAATAAAGTCGAAATTACGAAAATAAAGTCAAAATATTTAGAAATATTTAAATTTTAAATAATTTTGACTTTATTCTTGAAATATTTTGACTTTGTTCTCATAATTTCAACTTTATTCTCGAAATATTTTGACTTTATTCCTAAAATATTACGACTTTAATCTTGTAATTTTAGATTTTTTTTATTTTTAATATTTTTGTTTCACTAAAACGCCGTTGGAAAAACAGTAAAATTGTGAATTGTTGTTTTAAAATATTTTAAAATGTAATTGTTTCTTTGCAAATTTGAATTTTCAGCAGCCATTACTCCAGGCTTCAGTGTCACATGATCATTTTAAAACAAAAAACGTTTGTAACATTAGAAATATCTTTACTGGCACAAATTTAATTGATCAATTTAATATATACTTTCTAAATGTATAAATTTGTATAATGTAAATGTAAAAATGTATAAATGTAAATATATTTTTTTTTTTACTGATCCCAAACTTTTGTACAATAATGTATTATTACAAAAAAAATATTGGTTGTCATGTTGCATTATACGGTTCAGAGAAAGCAGGCGCAGATTAGCAAAGGAAAGTTGGCAGTTGCTCACAAGTGTCCTTCAAACCGGCTTAAGAAAAGGCTGTATACGGTGTCAAAGGAAGCAGAACACAGCAAAAAGGCTTAGTATGCGAGTTAATTAAAGAATTACACCGTCAAACGCTGTTGTCAGGAAATAGCAGAACTCACTGAAGCACATTATCGGCTAGTTGCCCTCGTTAACAGCCTCTGTACAAAATGAAGAAGAGAAACTGTCAGCTAAGATGGTGAGCGCACAGTGTGGCCCCAGAGAGATGTATTTACCAGCCATTGTAGCAGCCAATGCGCCGTTTTATTCTCAACTACACTTAATGATAGACGACAGGATCTGCGGTGATGGAATTAACCAGCGGTGGATTATAAAGTTGTAGAGAAATATATCGAGTCGACGCTGGAACTGACCGTTAAAATTCCTCACAGATGAAAAACCTACTGTGAGTTAATAAACACCTGCTTTATTGTTGTTTATGGGTCCATCTATCATTTTTATACAGAAAATGTATGCAGTCTCATATTTGTCTGTTATTACTTTCTGCTCGCGCGTTGTTTACGATCGCAGATGACAAATAGTAGATATGAGACGGGTCGTTGTCGAGATTTTATGCAAGATCTTATCCAGCCGGTTTGAGTGCGTCCTTGTCTGGTTGTGCATTTTATCTCACGCCGTGCCGAGGAAAGCCCTTGTCCGTGTAGTGATGTGTGGGGTCGCATAAGATACACCATTTCTGATAAGATAAGCTAATGGAATATGAAGGTCACCGAAAGGTCATTCTCCCGAGGCTTCGCCGCTGTGGCAGAGTGGTAACACTTCATCGTGATAAACTCTGGAGCACAAGCCTGGAGCAGCAGCGCTTACACATAAAGTGATAAGCGAAATACCTGCTGTTTGGAAAAGTGTGTCAACACTTTAGAATTGCAGCATTGTTTGATGATCATCTTTCATTCATTAACTGAATGAGTGCGTGCATGACCTTACAATGTGATTTCTCAAGATTAAGTGAGATTCAAAACAGTCAATGCCGGTTACTCTGCTTTTAGTTAAAGACTGATTTTAATTAGCCCTTTCTTGGGAGGCAATTAATGACATACAGATAGATTTTCATCTGCTTGAGGTGTTGGAGCTGTAAATCAAGCCCTGAGGGCCTTCACTGCTAAACTGGTTAGAGACCTTGAGTTATTTGAATTCTTCACATTGGAGTAATGAGTTTGAGTAAACCCAGAGTCAAAACACCCACACTCTTACAGTGAGCTAAATGGATACTCTGCCACCTCATTATGTTTAAAAAAAAAAAGAAATGTATGTTTTTCAGAGAAGTACATTCATGCTTGTTTTTTAATCAGATTTAATTTAGTGTGTGTGTGTGTGTAATATAAAACAGTGTTGTTGCTAATTAGTTCTAGCTTGCATAAATTCATGTTCCAGTCACATTTTTCTTGGTTAAGTAGACATTGTTTAAATCTATTTTATATTTTTACTTTAACAATGTAATCAATGTTCTGTTTAGTACAGCCAAGTATGAATCTCATCATGTTAGTGATTTAAGCATTTTACATTTATTCCTAAATAATAGCTCGAGGCAGTAACAATTTAGACAATATTTTTGATTTGTGAACTTATGTTCAGCTGTTCTTTTCAGTAGTTAACTTTTAACTATTTTTTAAATTTTTCGGATCATCAGTCATCAAAGCTCTGTAAATATTGGTCACAGACACTGAGATTTACTTTAAATTTCACAAAGTTGATTATTCATAAAAAAGTTCAGTTTTAGTTTTGGTTTTGCTCCTTTTTTATTTACATTTATTTTGCATTTAGTGTCTTTTTTAGTTTAATTTTATTGTACAAAAAATTTAAATTTAAATATTTAAAATATTGGGGTCACTAAGGTATAAGATGTTAAAAAACAAACAAAAAAACATATGTCTTATATGCTCACCAAGGGCTGCTTTTTGTTTTTTTTTAACAATAAAAATATTCAAAAACAGTAATATTGTGAAATATTGTTACAATTTAAAATAACTGTTTTAATTATTACAATATTTTATTTATTTATTTTTTATATTTTATTTTAAAATGTAATTTATTCCTGTAATAGCAAAGCTGAATTTTTAGCAGTGAAATATTGTTGCAATTTAAAATAACTGTTATAATTCTTAAAACATTTTTTATTATTTTATTTTATTTTATTATTTTATTTTATTTAGTTTTTTTAATGTAATGTATTCCTGTAATGGTAAAGCTGAATTGTCAGAAGTAAAGCACTGTTACAATTTAAAATAACTATATAAATATATAATAAAATTAAAATGTATTTTAATTTTAAAATATTTTTATTTTATTTTATTTTATTTTATTTTATTTTATTTTTACATTTAATTTATTCCTGTAATGGCAAAGCTGAATTTTCAGCAGGGAAATATTGTTACAATTTAAAATAACTGTTATAATTATTAAAATATTTTATTTTAAAATGTATTTTTATTTTATTTTATTTTATTTTATTTTAAAATTTAATTTATTCCTGTAATGGCAAAGTTGAATTTTCAGCAGTGAAATATTGTTACAATTTAAAATAACTGTTATAATTATTAAAATATTTTATTTTAATTTATTATTTTATTTTATTTTATTTTATTTTAAAATTTAATTTATTCCTGTAATGGCAAAGCTGAATTTTCAGCCGTGAAATATTGTTACAATTTAAAATAACTGTTGTAATTATTAAAATATTTTGTTTTATTTTATGTTATTACTTTAAAAAGTAATAGGGATGCACCGATACCGGGCCCGATACTGAGCTCCTGTACTCGTACTCGTTAAAATGCCCCGATACCAAACGTCGATACCACATCATGTGACAAGTGCGTATGCAGGCAAAGAAACACCGACAACAAAACAACAGACAGCAGAATGGAGTCATTAGAGATTAAGGATGTCTACGAAGTATATGTATGCAAATAATATAATGTTAAACATTCAGTATTAAGCTTCTATAACTGGTGCGCGTCATCTGATAGGCAAAGCACGCAGATTGGATTGAGCAGCCAAGATGTGCGGGCTTGTCGAGTTAATATCCCACCTTGACATCACTGGAAAGTTTGTAGTTCGGTGAGAAAACAATTCAAAAACAATTGAAGTAAATCAATGCACAAGTTATTTAACGGTATAGAGAGAGAGGGAGTGAGAGAGAGAGCGCGAGACAGAGAAAGAGAGAGAGCGCGCACTGTTGCGTGATCTTCATTGATGTTCGCATATTTAGCACACGCATCTTCTGGATTAAAACAAATTCGTAAATATAAAAAAAATTATAGGGGCATTTGCTATAAACATCGTTTTTTTTTTTCAACCTTAAGCAGACGCGACTGTCCGGCAAAAGTGAAACTATAGCAGCCTGTGTGAAATGGGATAGGCAGTACTGTACTTGCGCATGTTTTGCTTGCTTCACGAGTGTTTCTCCATTATTTGAGTCGCTTTGGATTGTAGCCCAAATAGCAGCATATTTCAGATGAAAAAGCGTGACTTATATTTCTGAAAATATCAGAGTTAGGAGAATCATAATGAGTGGTTCACGTGATTACAGTACTGAGCCTCTGCAATGGAGCAGTTTCATGCTATTAAATTGAAGATGATGTACCATACATACAGTACCAAACAGTGAAAGTAACAAAACACATTTTAATGGGCATAATTAAGTGTAAAAATAAAAATAAGTAAGGGATATATAGTCAACCCAGAAATTATTCAGACAGCAGATATATACCATCTTTTGATAATTTTTGATATATATATATATATATATATAACTAGTGGGTGCAGGACACAGTTTATGATAATGGGTTCTAAATACATTTTGGTTTGACTGTATCTATTCGATAAATGAAGTTGACCAACTAACATTATACATATTCTTTTAGTTTCTGTACCCTATATTTTACAAATCTACTGGTAAATTTTAAAATATCGGTATCGGTACTCGGAATCGGCAAGTACCAAAAATAAAAGTATCGGTATCGGGCGAGTACTGGAAAAAGTGGTATCGGTGCATCCCTAAAAAGTAATGTATTCCTGTAATGGCAAAGCTGAATTTTTTTAGCAGTGAAATATTGTTACAATTTAAAATAACTATTATTATAATTAATTAAGCGTGTGAGCTGTTTTCTTACTTTTTTTAAAATAGCCTTCCCAGTAACGCCATTATAATGTTAATTCAGACTGATTTGCAAATGCGCACAAACACGAGGCGGGATTTATCGCAATAACCAGTCAGAGCCAAACATAACCAGTAATATCCAATCACATCGTGATGGTGGCATTCCTTCTTCTCATGTGACTTTCCCCTATTCATTCTCAATTACCCCCCAGTAAACTCACCACAGGCTTTAGGGTGTCTGTTAAAACTCAGAGGCTCAAGGGAGGCTGCTGATGTCACCTGGTGGTGTGTTGCACAATTTTTCTTTAGAAAAAACGTGATTTATACACTTTTTAAAATTATATTTTGTAATATTGATGTTTTATTTTTACTACGAATTTTTTTTATCCTCCAATATTTTGAGGAGGCACTGCCTCCCAGTATATACACAACCCTGTCTGCTCACTGAATTTGACTTGTCCTCTGTCCGTTAGCTTCTCATTATATATTCTGGCTCAGGAAGCTTAATTCAATCCATGAGGCTCCCCCGCCCCTCCTCTCTCCCCCTTGTTTCTAACTCTCTCTCTCTTTTTTTTCCTTTTTCAACCAGTCTTCATTAATCTCAAACTGTGTCTAATTATCGTTAGCCTGCACTGAGCGAGTGCAACATTTTCTCTAAAGGAAGCTGAAGAGTCATGGATGGTCTCCGAAGATACATTGAGCCTTTTTTTCCCAGGGTGCACTTTGTGTTTGGTGACTAATAGTCCTGTTTTACGGCTTCACTGGCAGTGTTGTGGTAAAGACTCCGAACTCTGCCATTGATCGTCTCGCGCTGCAGATTTATGAGACACTCCACTGTGACTGCCTAGCAGACAGTGGCTGCCACATTACCCTCATATTGAGCGAAATGGATACACTCTGTCACCTCAATATGTTAAAAACCAAACAAATGCGCAGTTAAATCGATCTGCCTCTTAGAGGGATCAGACACGGCTGCACCTGTATAAAGATAATGAGGGAGTCACATGACCTGTGATGTCAGCTGATGCCATCCTGTCTCGCCATAGATATTCATTTTCCCTTTTCACAGTTTTTTGAAACGGTCACAACTAAATTTAGAGCTTACGTAAGCTTGGTCAAGCGGTGAGTCATCAGGCATTGAGATGAATTATTTAATTACAAGTTTTGGACAATTTTAGAGCACTGTAGAGGCGAATCAAGCAGTTTATTGAATTTGCACTGCAAGTTTCAGCATATGGGTCACACCGGACAACTAGTTAACTGATCATCCTGCAATCGGCTTGTCATATACTGGGATTATTTTTTCAATAATTTTTGAAAAAAAAGTCCTATTTAAAAAAAAAAAAAAAAAGTCCTATTTTAGTTTTGGATTTGCTAAGTTTTAATTATTATTATTAATGTATTCCTGTTTTAACCATTGAACTAATACTTATTTTATTTTATTTTATTTTATTTTAAAATATAACGTATTCCTGTAATGGCAAAACTGAATTTTCAGCAGTGAAATACTGTTACCATTTAAAATAACTGTTTAAATCATTTTATTTTATTTTATTTTGTTTTATTTTATTTTATTTTATTTTATTTTATTTTATTTTATTTTATTTTATTTTATTTTATTATTTATAAATTTTTTTTTTTTTAAAATGTAATGTATTCCTGTAATGACAAAGCTGAATTTTCAGCCGTGAAATACTGTTACCATTTAAAATAACTGTTTAAATCATTACATTTTATTTTATTTTATTTTATTTTATTTTATTTTATTTTATTTTATTTTATTTTATTTTATTTTATTATTTTTTATTTTCAAATGTAATGTATTCCTGTAATGGCATAGCTGAATTTTCAGTCGTGAAATACTGTTACCATTTAAAATAACTGTTTAAATCATTAAAATGAATTTTATTTTGTTTTATTTTATTATTTTTTATTTTCAAATGTAATGTATTTCTATAATGGCAAAGCTGAATTTTCAGCAGTGAAATACTACCATTTTTAAAATACCATTTAAAATAACTGTTTTAATGATTAATTTTAATATTATTCATAATTTTAATATTACTTATTTATTTAGGATTTTCTAATTAATAGAAAGTTCAGCATTTTTATATCAATTTTTGACACATTATAGATGTCTTCAGAAAGTTTGTCTTTATGAATGTTTGAATAATAGTAATATATATATAATAAAATAAATTATTAATTCAGACATTTGATTCGGAATCCTCTTTAAAGAACTTTACAATTAGCCAAATTAGTCAAAATATATAGTTTTGCACATCCTAAACTGTACAAATGAATTTCATTTCTCATATAAATCCTATTTTATCTGCCACATGAGCTTCCGTTTCAGTGTTTTAATAATAAATGTGTCTATAAATGTGCTAAGAAAGATTTTGACTAGTAACACTCACTTTCTCTCTCTTATGTAAGAGCTTTATTGCTGTTCTCATTGCTGTCGTCTCTTCCTCCTTTCTGCTCCCTCCTTATCATTCTTTCATTGTATCACGTCTCGTCTGCTCGTCTTTTCACTGTCCTCTCATTGTTCCTGTACCTAGACCTAGTGAACCAGTTCTGTGAACAGGTCCTGAACTTCTTGTTTTGTCCCTACTCTCCTGCCATAGCCCCGTCCTCCCCTGGTGTTGACTCCGTACCCTTGCAGCGAACAGGAAGTCAGAATGCCACAGGGACGTTTCCCAGAGGCGGCTACGCGTCCAGTCAGGGCGCCAATTACACGGATACTTACCGCACGTTGCCGTACTGCTCATCAGTGGAGTCTCCTTACAGCAAGTCCGGCCCTGCCCTGCCACCCGAAGGCAACCTGGCCCGCTCGCCCTCTATCGACAGCATTCAGAAGGATCCCAGGTGAGTCTGCATGCCCATTGGATCTTTTTGATAGTCACAGTAGATGTATCTGGGAAATGTGGACATATCGATTAAATTTGAATTGGAAGAGCAGCTGCTGAAAGGGTTTTCAAGGTTGTGTGTGTCACCTTCTTTGCGGATCATTAGACAGTCCTTGCGTTTATATTGTGGTCTTATCAGTAAAGTAAGCATTGAGTATTAGAGTACAAGTGAGTATTACCGTGTTAGAGAACTATAGAGAATAACCAAGTTGCTTCCGTTTGTACTGTAAGTTTTAGTATTTTAAATCCAACATAAGCATCACGATGGACAACTAGTTAAACTGATCATCCAGCCTGTCTTATAGTGAGGGTATTTTTTATTTTACTTTCATTTCCATTGCATTTTAGTTTTAATTCGATTTATTTTATTTTATTTTTACACTTCTGTTCAAACGTTTGGGGCCAGTAAGGTTTTTTAATGTTTTTTAAAGATGTCTGTTACACTGCCCTCCAAAAGTTTGGAAACAAAGTATGGTTTTGGACGATATCAGCATAAATCCATATACATTAAAGTAACTTGACATTATCATTGAAGACCAGCAATAATAATTTTCATTTTGATTACATAATAATGGCAATATATGCATGTCAAAGTCCGACATGCCCCTTTGCCAGCTGATTACTGTCTGGTTACTGGTTTAAACTTGGCCCAGGTTTTTAAAAGATTTTTGGGTCAGTACACCTTAATAGCTTCAACAATTGATTGCCAATTAAGTTTAAAATACTATCAATTTAGGCCCAGATTATGCAGAGCTATAATAGCTGCTAATGCTGGATATTTTGATATATCGAAAATGTAAGTTTTTTCTATGCATAAACTATTTATGAAACAAAAATATGTTTTCATAGTTTGTGTTGTCCCTTATCAGTGCAAAATTATCACAAATTAAAAAGGATTCATGCCAATATTGTCCAAAACCCCACTTTTCTAGGGTGTTTCCAAACTTTTGGAGGGCAGTGTATATAGATTACTGTTTCCACCACTGAATAAAAAATACGATAATTGCGACTGACAATTCTGACTTTTTTTATGCAAGTTTATGCAAGTATCTAGTACTTTATTCAAGTTAATATTTCACAATTGTGACTTTTTTTTTTCAGAACCGCATGTTTATATCTCACAATTTTGACTTTGTTTTTATCTTGCAATTGTAACTTTTATTAAATTGCGAGTTTATATTTCGCAAATTGTGACTTATTCTCATAATTGCGAGTTTATCTCAAAATTGTGACTTTTATTCTCAGAATTGTGAGTTTATATCTCGCAGTTGTGACTTTATAACACAGCTGAGAGTTATTAAGTCAGAATTGTGATGGATAAACTTGCATATCAGAACATATCTGTCTTTTTCCCCCTCAGAATTGGATGTTATAACTTACAATTTCAAGCTTATATCTCACAATTCTCAGGAAAAAAGTTGTGGAAAATTGTGACTGTTTTTGTCTTGCATTTGTAACTTTTATTCTCAGAATTGCGAGTTTTTATCTTGCAGTTGTGATGTTTTTTCTCATAATTGCGAGTTTATCTCAAAATTGTGACTTATATTCTCAGAATTGCAAGTTTATATCTCGAAATTGACTTTTTTTTCTCAGAATTATGAGTTTAAATCCACGTAATTGACTTTTTTCTTAGAATTGTGAGTTTATATCTCGCAGTTGTGACTTTATAACACAATTGAGAGTTATTAAGTCAGAATTGTGATGGATAAACTTGCATATCAGAACATATCTGTCTTTTTCCCCATCAGAATTGGATGTTATAACTTACAATTACAAGCTTATATCTCACAATTCTGAGGAAAAAAGTAAGAACTGCAAGATGTAAACTCACAACTGCGAGAAAAATTACCTTTTATATTTTGGATTTAGAGGAGGAATGGGCTTTCACCATCTTATGTTCACCAAGGCTGCATTTATTTGATCAAAAATACATTAAAGAACACTAATATTGTGAAAGATTATTATAATTTAACATTTAAAATAAAACTGTTTTGCTATTTTCATATATTGTAAAATGGTATTTATACCTGTGATGATCCTTCAGAAATCATTCTAATACACATTTAGCCAGTCTATCAGGGTAAAATCATATTCAACATTCACAGTACACATTTGATCGTGACATCAATGAGATGGAAGTGATTTTGTAGCCATAAGGGAGCTCTGTTTTGTAATCTTCCATTCATATCACAGTACAGCAGTTGACTTATCAAAGGCTAATCCTGCTGGGTCTTTATACTGCCGGCTCATCTTTTTCTGTCTACTGTTTTTCTGTCTTGGGCAAATAAATAATTTGAATACGTAAATAATGTAATAAGAATAAATATTTTAGCATGTGATACACTGTTTCCTACAATTATGATTCTGTCTCAGATGGCTTCTAAGTATATATAGGCAAATAACTTTTTGTATTTATTTGCTTTGATTTAAAGTGAAATTTCTGGCTAAAATAGACTGTTACTTAGTCTGCTACTGTTACTTAGTCAATAGCTTTTGGAAGGATGTTATTTGTTGCACCTTTTTGCCATTCATTGAACTCTGTGCAGTTTTGAATAGAAATACTGAGTAACTTCAAGATATAGTATGCTTCCTTAAAACATGTGCTATGTTGACGTTAATAATAGAACATCTGTTCTCAGCAAACTGCACAATTTCAGATATAATTCATGTCCATAGTACAAATTGTGTGGAATGAGTTATATAAGTTGCTAACCTAACCCTAAGTATGAAAAAGTTTGAACAGTAACTCTTGCCTTAGTAAACACTATTAATTTAGTATCGGCTACTGGTGGCTTACCATAATAATAAAGACCGAGGATATAAGACTGGCATATAAATAATATCAATAATTCTTATAATTCACACCTTTGTCTAATAGTACACTAGGGCATAAGGCATCATTTTAATATTTCAGTCACTTTTTGTTTGGAAACATATTCTCACTATTAACTCACTATAAACTACAAATTTTGCCTCAGTAAGCTCCTAATTGGCTGCTTATTAATAGTTAGTAGTTACGATTAATTCATTTCCGATTTCAAATTTCCTGATAATTTACTCACCTCTACACTCTTAAAAATAAACGTGCTTTAAAAGGTCCTTCACAGCGATGCCATAGAAGAACCATTTTTTGTTCCACAAGGAACCATTCAGCCAAAGGTTCTTTAAAGAACCATCTCTTTCTTACCTTTTTATAATCTGAAGAACCTTCTTTCGCCACGAAGAACCTTTTGTGAAGCAGAAAGGTTCTTTAGATATTAAAGGTTCTTTATGGAACCATTTAGAAAAAAGGTTCTTCTATGGCATTGTGAAGCACCTTTACTTTTAAGAGTGTATGTGATCCAAGATGTTCATGTTTTCTATTCTTCTATTCTTCAGTTTCTATTCTTCAGGATTTTTCTCCATATAGCAGACTTCACTGGGGATCGGGTTGAAGGTCTAAACTGCAGTTTCAGTGCGGCTTCAAAGAGCTCTACACGATCCCGGCCAAGGAATAAGGGTCTTATCTAGCAAAACAACCAGTCATTTTCTAAAACAAATTTTAAATAATGTACTTTTTAACCACACATGCTCATCTTGCACTAGCTCAACCGCACGCATTATGTAGTCAAGTTGGAAAGGTCACACGTGATGTAGGCGGAAGTACCGACCCAGTGTTTACAAAGGGATCATGCAAAGAAAGTCAAATGCTCTTTACAAAAAAAAAAAAACGTAAAACAACGATGTTGCACATTGATGGTTTAAAAAGTATATAATATTTTATTTTATTTATTTATGTTTTTTTTAAGAAAATGATTGATCGCGCTTAATCGCATTCAAAGTAAAGGTTGGTTTACATGAAATATGTATGTGTACTGTGTATATTTATTATGTTTATACAATTACACACAGATGCATGTATATATTTAAGAAAAATATGTAATATTTATATATATGTTGTATATTTATACAAAATATTTATATGTACATATAATATAAATTGTGTGTAAATATATACATATACATTTTTTAAATTGCATACATGTATGTGTATTTATATACACATAAATAATATACACAGTAGACACACATTTTTTTATGTAAACACAAACTTTTATTTTGCATGCGATTAATCGTTTGACAGCCCTACTTTGAAGCTGCATTGAAACTGCAATTTGGACCTTCAATCCGTTGATCTCCATTGAAGTCCACTATATGGAGAAAAATCCTGGAATGTTTTCCTCAAAAACCTTAATTTCCTTTTAGCTGAAGAAAGAAAGACATGAACATCTTGGATGGCATGGGGATGAGGAAATTATCAAGAAATTTTAATTCAGGAGTGAACTAATCCTTTAAGGGATGCAGAATATTGTCATGCAGAATAAGGCCTTATTATGTGCTTTGTAAGTACTAATAAAAGCCAATGTGATAATAATATGCTTGGTTGTAAGCAACTAGTTAATAGTAAGAACTGGTCCTTAAACTAAAGTGTTAACAATATTTCTAGCGTTCATCAAACTTTGTCAGGTTTTCTTTTATTTGAATTCACTCTTTCTCTCAGTACCGCTCAATTATAACTTTATAATAATTATAACCACTCAATTCTAACACTTTATTCATTTTTAAAGGAGTTGTTGATATGTGTGATTGTATTAATTGAATCACTGAAAACTTTTATTTTCCATCTATTTCCATCCATCAATATTTTTCCTTTGTTTGAATTCATATTTCTCTCAGTACCCCTCAGTTGTAACACTTTATTTATTTTTAGAGGAATCGTTGATATGTGATAGTATTAATTAAATTACTGAAAACTTTTATTTTTCATTTTTCCATTAATTAGCGTTGATCGCATGTTGCCATTGTAGAAAATGCCTCCTCATCTGCTCGGTGTTACAGTTCTTCTGGAAAACTCGACAGCAGATAATTAGTCGTGAGTTGTGGTGACATGCACTCTGGCTCTCATGGACTCATGGTTGGGCTAATAAAGGCTGCAGTGGTGCTGTTTAGTGTTAGTCTCTGCAGAGCGTATGACTGCATACTATTAGTGTCGGGGATGTTACATTGAAATGGTACAAGCTACTCATAATGTAAAGCAGCTACAGTCAAGCAGCTAAAAAGTACGTAGCTACTAACACAAAGTAGCTAAAGCCATTTAAGGAGTCAGTAACTTTTGTTTCGTTTATTTGTATCAGTTTAGTATAGAATTTTAAGAGAAAGTTTAGGCGTAGCATGTTCTGTTCAGTCCCGAAATGAACATCGACAGCCAAACACATACAGTTTGATACGCTGATGTACAGGCAACTACTTCTAAAATCGATGTCTGATATAGAGTCTCTTTGACCTTTATTGTGCACTTTGGTTTTTTATTGTGTGGAAGGAGTGAAGTTGTTTGAATAGCATTAACACTAGAAGCAGAACGAGAGTGTGAGCTCTTTAGTCTGAGTGTGACTGAGTGTGATTCACATAAAGTCAAGGCTGTGCCTGGAGTCATTCAGCCTGAATGGAGCGCAACTGGGACTGCCCACTTTTTTAGCAACCTTGGTTGTGGAAGTATTTTTCCAGTTAATTTTCTCAGTAGGGATTTCAATAAAAAATAGATCCAAGTTTGCTGTGTCTATTTTCCTACTATATAGGGGTATTGAGACTTGTATGACTTAAACATAAATGATGTTTCTTACTAAAATATGTAGTAGAAAACCCATTCAAGATTTCCGTTATTTAAAAAATTCACATCGTTTTATACATATTTTGGACTATGGGAGGTGCCATTGTTACGACGATGTGAAATACTGCACTCAGTGAGCTACTGGCACTACCTGGTGCCATTTTTAATGTATTACTTAATAATATATTACTTAATGTAAAGATAGTACTACTACTACTAATAAAAATAAAGTATTATTAAAACAATGTTTAAGGAATATTTACCAGAAAATTGTAAATACACAAACCAGTATTTCTGAAAAAAGAAATAATTAGCATATAATAAATTAAGTCTTTAATTAAACTTTATAAATTCATTAGACATGCTTTTGATTATTAAAATGTAATGAAACGATTAAAATAGAATAAAGAAAATGAATGGGAAACAGAGATTCACAAACAAAACTCAATTTGAAAAAAATAATAAAATGTATTTCATAGAGCCTTAAAAACATGTCATTTCTATTCAACTTTTAATAAATTGCTGTTAAATTCTGCAAGTTTTTATGATTTCAGTTAATTAGACATGCTTTTTGATAAATATTTTTTTAATGTAACCATTAAAATAGTATCTATTCAGTAGTAGTATCGTGATATTTTACTCAGGTATCGTATTGAAGTCAAAATTTTGGTATAAAGACAACCATGCTGCAACATATTTTGAAAAAAGAAAATACTGGTATGATGCCACATTGTGTGGCTTTTGGTTGTAATTTTAAGTCGAAGGGCAACAAGGGAAACAATGTAAGTCTTCACTGGTTTCCTAGCAATAAGAAGTAGAGAAAAGAATGGGAAACAATGTGGATTTTTTAAATAACGTAATCTTTCATGGGTGTTCTACTACATATTTCAATAAGAGACATTATTTATGTTATATTACAGGAAAAGTCCACTTCCAAAACAAAAATTTACAGATAATTAGCTCACCCACTTGTCATCCAAGTTGTTCATGTTTTTCTTTCTTCAGTCAATAAGAAATTATGTTTCTTGTGGAAAACATTTTAAGAATTTTCTCCATATAGTGGATTTCAGTGGTGCCACCAAGTTGAAACTTCCAAAATGGAGTTTAAATGCAGCTTTAACGGGCTATAAACGATCCCAGCCGAGGAAGAAGGGTCTTACCTAATCAAACAATTGTTCATTTTCGAAACAAATTGACAATTTATGTACTTTTTAACCTCAAATGCTTGTCTTGTCTAGCTCTGCGATGCGCATGTGTAGTCTGTGTAATCCGGGTCAATACACTTAGGGTATGTCTCTCGTTTTCTTCTTCAACATCAAAATCGTCCTACATCGCTGATTTACCATTTTTTTGTAAAGAGCGTTTGATCTTCTTTGCATGTTCACTTTGTAAAAACTGGGTTGGTACTTCTGCAGCGATGTAGGACGATTTTGAAGTTGGGGAAGAAAATGAGACGGGAGTTTTTCTACATACCCTAACTGTCTTGACCGTATTCAACCGGAAAAAACAGAGTTCACACAGACTTAGACAAGACGAGCGTTTGAGGTTAAAAAGTTAATAAACTGTCAATTTGTTTCGAAAATGACCAACCGTTTTGCTAGATAAGACACTTCTTCCTTGGCTGGGATCATTTAGAGCAATTTGAAACTGCATTTTGGAAGTTCAAACTTGGAGGCACCATAGAAGTCCATTATATGGAGATAATTCCTGATTTTTTTTCTCAAGAAACATAATTTCTTATCAACTGAAGAAAGAAAGAACATCTTGGATGACAAGGGGTGAGTAAATTCTATGTAAATTTTTGTTCTGGAAGTGAACTTCTCATTTAAGTCATATAACTCTCTTTCAATTATTAAATAAATAGACAGAATTTCCTTGAAATCCCATTTGTGAGATCTACAATAAGCATAATGTATACCATCATTCAACAGTCTTACAGCTCATAGTAGGTCTGTCTGGAAATGTTTGTATTTTATTCTTAAAAATCTTTGTCCCTGAGGAAACAATTAATAGTGTTTTTACTTCGGCAGTCCCTTTGCTCTATTGGATTTATGAGTGAACACAAGGCAAGTAGCCAGTGACTTAAACACTAAATGGCCCTTATTCCCTTATGTGGTAAAATTCTAACTTGCTCTCTTGAGAAAATGGCTTATTTAATTGCATTTTTGTGTATATTTTGCTGCGTGACAATAAGCTGTAAGTGGGTTATGACTCTAATGAAGGCTATTTCTGCTCTGTTCTGGTGTTTCCTCCCTAGAGATGAAGGGATAAGGGAGGACAGGTATGCTAACCGCACATTGCCACAAGTGCTGCAGCTCATAATAAGTTTCGACATCCTCAGCCGACGGCAAGTGTGAAGCACTGCTAAAAAGTGGCTTTAGTATGAATTTGTAAGGGCAAAGCATGTCCTTGGGTGAAACGCTAAACTATTCAAAATGACAAAATGACAATCTTTGACCTTTCCACCTGAAAGCAGCGCATGGTACAACCCGAACCGCAAGAAGTGAAGCATAAAACTGATAGAATACGAAGACAGAATTGTCCTAAAATTTTCTTGAGCAGTTGTGTGCAATACATACATTTGAAGGCAAAAGTTTGCAGAATCTGCAAAATGTTACTTTTTTTGACCAAAATTAGAGGGATCATACAAAATACATGTTATTTTTTATTTAGTTCTCACCTGAATGAGATATTTCACATAAAAGATGTTTACATCAGGGTCCATTCAGGAATGAACTCAACAATTCCAATTCAAAGAAGGAAATGGAATTGGAATTCAACAACAATTACAGGAAACAGAGCTGGAATTGAATTGGAATTACAGGAAGTGGAATTCAATTCAGGGAAATTCCACTGAATTCCATTTATTGCTGTTTCTGAGCATTTATTTGTGATTGCATTTAGAGACATACATTTGAACTTTATTTATGATGCTTTACAAATTCCAAGTAATGTATTAAATAGAGTTGATCAAATGCAAGTAAATAAAAATGAGATCTGTACATTATGAATTAATAATTGAATGACAGTGGTGATAAGTTTCTGGATGTACTATACATTCAATATATGATTACCACATAATATATGTCTCAACTCACAAAAAAATGAGTCATGTTCATTCATGTATTTCATTCACTTTTTATTGCATCGAATTATCATCATTTCCTGAAATTTGGCATTGCTAAGATTGCATCTCTCAGGCCTAAATATCTCAAGTGGAATTTAGTGGAATTTATTTGATTTCAATTCTGTTTCCTGACATTCCAATTCAATTCCAATTCCATTTCCTGTCAGCTGCATGCAATTCCAATTCCATTCCAGGAAGTGAATTGGAATTTACCATTCATTCTCAATTCAATTCATGAATGGCCCCAACCCTGGTTTACATATAGAGAAAATAGTTGAATTTATTAAAATGACCCCATTCAAAAGTTTATGGTGATTCTTAATACTGTGTTGTTACGTGAATGGTTTTTTTTTAATAACAGTTGTTTATGAGTCCCTTGTTTGAACAGTTAAACTGCCCACTTTTCTTCAGAAAAATCCTTAAGGTCAAACAAGGGACTCATGAACAATCACTAAACAAAAAAAAAAAAAAACAGCTGTTTAGGTAACAACAATAGTATTAAGAATCAAGCGTATGAAACTTTTGAACGGGGCCATTTTTATAAATCTAACTATTATTTTCTCTTGTGGACTATATGTAAATGTCTTGTATGTCTTTTATGACTCTTTTTCAGGTGAGTACTAAATAAAAAAAAACATGCATTTTGTATTATCCCTATTATTCTGTTAAATTAATTAACGTTTTGCAGATTCTGCAAGATGTATGTAAACTTTTGACTTTAGCTGTAACTGCCATGGCCAACTGCCTCAAAATGCATCTCAGACAGGTGTTTGGGAGTTGCGATCCACACATGTGAAATCTGTCAATGGCACGCTGAGATTAAAAACGAAAAGCACATTAGCAAGTTATTAACATTCAACATGCTTCTAAAATATGGCGCACGCCATGGAAATCTTTGGCCGTATTACGGATGCTGATGTGGAGCGATAAACAGAGTTATGAGCTATCTGCAGCGTAAGAGAACATGGAGGTAGAAGGGAGACTGAGGGATGAAGATAAATGAGTGTGATTGAATGTAGGTTATCGATTTGCCAGCGCATCCCGTAGAGCTGGAGAGAATAAGGGATTGTCTTTGGAAAATAAAGGGGTCTGCTCTTCGCCTTCCCCTTGTATTGATCAAAGCTTAGGTGCAAACCTCCTTTTCAACACAGTCATTATTGGGGCACCATGGAGTTTTTTCTCTGCTTTGTTTTAATGTGGATGTGTACCTCGAATGTCGTCCTTGTCCACTCAGGGACAAAACAATGCTTCTGCATTGACAAATACAAATGCACGCTGTGATTTACAGAAAGCATCTTGTCGATGTAGGGAAGGTGATGCCCTTGAGTGACCGATGGATGGTTAATAGAAAGAGAGTAACCTGCAGTGCTTAATAAAGGTGGTTGGTGTTATTCTGTGGAGGGTCTGTGAAGTTGGAGGTCAGATATGCATTACTGTGGCAGAGTGGCAATTTGATGCATTAAGCTGCTTATACAGAGCAATGCTGTGCTAGTTATAGCTATGCAGTGGTATTTTGATTGCTACTTTCACCTGTTGAGTGGACGGAACTACCACGGTCAAGAAAGTGTTGAATAAAGTTTTGTTTTCTTCGCGGACAAAAAGTGTTCTTGTAGCCACTTCCACTTCCAAAACAAAGATTCACATATAATGTACTCACCCCCTTGTCATCCAAGATGTTCATGTCTTTCTTTCTTCAGTCGTAAAGAAATTATGTTTTTGAGGAAAACATTTCAGGATTTTTCTCCATATAATAGACTGATATGGTGCCCCGATTTTGAACTTTCAAAATGCAGTTTAAATGCGGCTTTAAACGATCCCAAAGGCAGTTGTAAACAAGTTCAGCCGAGAAAGAAGGGTTGTATCTAGCGAAACGATCGGTTACTTTCATTTAAAAAAATACAATTTAAATACTTTTTAATCCCAAACCCTCATCTTGTCTTGCTCTCCCTGATTTCTGTGTATTCTTGGTCAAGACAGTTAGGGTATGTCGAAAAACTCCAATCGTGTTTTCTCCCTCAACTTCAAAAATCATTTCAAAATCATCCTACATCGCTGCAGAAGTGCAGACACAGTCTTTGCAAAGGGTCAAAGATCAAACACCCTTAACAAAAAAGGTAAAACAACGATATAAGACAATTTTGAAGTTGAAGGAGAACATGAGATGGGAGTTTTTCGACATACCCTAACTGTCACGAACCTGAACAAAAACAGTTCAGGCAGAGTAAGACAAGATGAGTGTTCGACATTAAAAAGTATATAAATTGTATTATTTTTATGAAAATAACCAATCGTTTCACTAGATAAGACTCTTCTTCCTCGGCTGGGATTTACAACCACATTTGGGATCGTTTGAAGCCACATTTAACTGCATTTTGGAAGTTCGAACTCGGGGCACCATAGCAGCCCATTATATGGAGAAAAATGCTGAAATGTTTTCTTCAAAAAACATAATTTCTCTACAACTGAAGAAAGAAAGACATGAACAACTTGGATGACAAGGGGGTGAGTACTTTATCTGTAAATTTTTGTTCTAGAAGTGGACTTCTCCTTTAAAAAAACACTGATTCATTCATGATTGACTCATTCGAATCATTCATGAACTCCAATAGTTCAAAAGCACTAATTCATTCAGGAATGAAAGATTCACTCAAACAATTTGTTCCAAAACTCATTCATTCATAAACTACAAGTCATTGAATCATTCGCTCAACCGTTTCATTCAAAAACAACCATTCATTCTGTAGCTCCACTGCTTTGTCTTCCTCAGAAATGCTTGACATGCTCTCCTGCTTTTAGAACAGCATCAGAAACACCTGGCTCAAGTTTATAAATGCCTCCAATATATAATAAAATGCTGGAGACTCATGGTCACTACCCCAGCCGTGCTATCTTTAACCTAACCTTGACTTGACTTGATAAATCACCATTGTGTGTTTCCCTTCACGAAGACTTATAGACAGCTGCATCTGTGACCCTGAGTGCATCATTGCCCTCACATCTATGTTCAGATAAGTCTCTTGAGAATTCTTCGACTTGAAGATGTTGCCTTGTGTTATTATGAATGCTGCTTTTACTACAGCATGTGGTTATTTTGCAGTGCGGGAATGCAGTTGACATTGACACAGCGTTCAGGTGGGTTTATCCCGTGTTAACGTACAGTGAGGAACATTATGCATGCATGACTCCAGCATGAGTGCTTTATGATGGAAATTGAAGACCTCAGGGTTTGTGCGCAATAACTGTGCAAGCAACAGCTTTTGTTGGTGCATTCATTGCTGTTTCGGTTTTTTGTAGTTTGTGTAAAAGTTTTGCCAAGAGTGTTGTCACATGTTGTCACTTATGGGGAGATAGTATTGTCATGTTTCAACTCATCTCCACCTGGTGTTTAGAGTAAATACCGTATCTGTCAAATGCAAATTTGACGTGTAAATGTTTCTGTTTGATGTTTACTTTTCACATTTTAGAAGTGATTATGATTATTCTAAGGGGTTTAGTATCATCTGAGATTGGTCAATAAAATAGACCAAATTGTTGGCATACCGAACACCCTCAGAGCCAGCAAGGTGGATGGTTTTAACCATTATAGTAGTCCTGAAATGTATTTAAATGTATTGTCATTAATTACACACCCTCATGTCATTCCAAACCCGCAAGACCTTCGTTCAACAAGGAAAACAAATGAGATATTTTGATGAAATCTGAGAGCTTTCTATTTTAACATCATTAAAATAGTCCATGTGACGTCAGTGGTTCAACCGTAATGTTATGAAGCTACAAGAATGCTGTTTGTGTGCAGAAAAAATAAAAATAATGACTTTATTCAACAATTTCTTCCCTCTGCGTCTTCACGAGAGTACCATGAGCCTTGAGTGTCGTATAGTGTTTATGAGTGCTGCTTGAGTGCTTTGTATTCAAGGAACTACAGTGAAGTCAGTATGGATTCCTGGAATAGACAGACAGTGAGTGAGTGAATCAATGAGTACAACAAGCTGTGTGGTACTCAAGGTTAATGCACAGCACCGGTCGTGTCAGATACTTTTAAGTTAATTTCATTGACATTCCAACAGTGTCGGGTTGGAAAAATAGGAAAATGTTTGCTAAGCAAAATGTCTGAGGTCACCACATTTTGAAGCTTTTATGAATATAACATTCTTTGAGGTGGAGGTTGAGGCAAAGGTCCTTGGGATGATTCATGTGTTTGGGCGATTTGATCAGAGAGGTCGAGATTCCACCATGTTGAATCTTGACAATGACGTTGTCCTGACAGTGACTCAAGCCAAATCAAGCATTCTGAATCAATTATTTGAGTCACTGAGGTTGGGTAATAAACCCAAAGGCCATTTTACACAGTACATGGTAACAATACGATCCCAGTTCGTTTTCAGCAAGAGAGAGTTTGCTCTGGACCCAATGGCAAAATCTGATTTGTCATGCATGACTTATAGTGACACATGATGCACTGTAGGTTTTGGTGATATTGTTAGTATTATAACCAAGCAAACTTCAGTTTGCATTTATGTGTTAAATTCCCTTCAGAATTGATCTCTGAAATCGCTCCCTGTTTCCTACTGCACTGACATTCATAATGGGAATAGTGAAAGAGTGGATAAATCTAAATTGACCCCTACATTCCCAACTCAGAGCATCGCATAGAAATGAAATTGTGAAACTGCCAAGCATTTCTGTCTGCTTTCTTAATAAAATAGTTGCAAAATGTTATTTTAAAACTGTGTAGCCTGCAAATCAGGCAAACTTATGTTAGTATAACAAGTGTTTTTCAGGTTATCTTTTTAAAATTGCACTTAAAACTCATAGATTCTCCATGTATTTGTCTGGCAAAATGGCAACAAATGATTAGTCAGAGGTTTTAAAGAGTGGGTTAGTGTCACAACTCATTTTATGGGCCTTTTTTAGGTGTTCAAGCATGTAGCGCTGAAACCCTGTTGTAACTGTTAGAATGGCCAAGGATCAGCAATCTCCATGTAAAACTGATCATGCAGACCAAACCGTAAGTCGTAGAGACTTAAAACTTGGAGCGACAGTAGTACTCACATCACCGACAACGTCACCAAGGCTTGCCACAATCGGCCTAATGGGGGCGCTACAGCGATCAAAAGTACTCAATCACTCATAACTCCCAAACTATCAGTCACAGACTCAAGTGTTTTATGTTGTTGGAATCCTGGGATGTCACATTTTTCAAGGGCGTAAACGATTGTACATTGCGTGTTTTTTCGCACATCTTATGATAGAACTTCTTTTATCAACTTTGCCTCTAGAACCACTGCTGTCAATCTAATCGTTTGTTAAATGATTGAGAAGATAGAAAAAACTACTTTAGCGAACTAGTCCTGGGTTTTTCCCTCAATCTGGAAAAAAAAACACTGTGGTACAATTCTCTGGACTCTTTAGGTCAGTAATTATCAAAAAAAATGTTGAAATTGACCCTTTGGGATGCTATAATGGGGTTGTTTAGAAAAGGGGCCTGTCCAAATTTACCCAAAATCCTATAAAGCCTAAAGAAAAACTCAAAACTTCACAAAACCTGCTGAGCGCATGCAACAGGCGATTCTAAACAAGCATGCAACGTTTTAAACAGATCGGACCACAGTTGGCGCTATAACATTCATAAATGTTAAAAAACATTATATTCTATGGTAAATTACCTGGATTTGCCAAAAATGCTTTTTAAATGATTGATTTAGTGGTTACAGGCTTGCAAAATAATGTTTTTTTTTCATATGTGCTTAAATGCCTTATAGCGCTTGAACCCTGGTAATTGGTGCTTGCAGCTATTTTATTTATTTTTATGCATTTTTTTTTTTTTTTAAACACCCAGTAATATCCACAGTATGTCTTTGCTCAAAGGCATTGAGCTGAAGCAGTAATGGCACGTTGTATCATCTCAGTGTAAAATGCCATGTATTTGGGTGGTGAGAGAGTTAGAATAATGCCGTAGAAGAAATTTGCATTTAGAAATTGCTAGTAATTTTCACAAAGAGTTACAAAGAAATGCTAAATAAAACATTGAATTAAACATAAAATTTTGAAGCAGAAAAACTGAAATAGTATTTCTTGTAAAACACACTCCAATAATCTGTTTTATTTACAGCTTTGGGAAAGAAAAAAAACACTTGTCACAGTGTAGATTTTTTTTTACAAATTCATGTGTTCTGCATGTTGTGTTGTTTGTTTTCATTTGTTCAGGCATAGTCTTTCCAGCAAATTTGTAATTTGCACAAACAAGCCAACAACAAATATAGGGATGCTGATTGCGTCTTGAGCCTGAAAATTGCGGGAGCAGATTAGTTCTGATTGCGAGGAGCTCAATATAAGGACGGCGAACACGTGGCGGTGTTTACCACCATCTAATGCGATTAATCTGTTTGAAAGATGGGGTTTGATTCTTGCATCTACAATTTCAGCAATCTCTCAGTCGGTCCTCCTTCACTCTCTTGGCTTATGCTTGCTCGGCTCTGTTGTGATTCAATTAACTAATACTTAACTCCTAATAAGCAAGACAGCGATTACTGTACAACATTAAGTGCTCTTTACCAATTCGTAAATGGCCATCAGCGTGAACTAGGTTGACCCCAAGACCGGTATACAGCATGACCATTACTTGCTAATTCGTTTTTCTCAATCACTTTGACTCAGTTCTTAAAAACAGTCTGGCAACAGATGTGGCACCATGTCTGCAATCTAGTAATGTCACCAAAATCAAATTTGGTGGTCATCGTGTGAGCCATACTGGTCAAAAATGTTCAAATGGCTGTCAGTCCTTAAAATGTCACTTAAAACTGACACGAAAGAGAAGAAATTGTTATGTAAAGCCATTACTTTTGTTTTCTTTAAGCACAAAAAGTATTCTCGTCTTCATAACATTACAGTTGAATGTCTGATGTCACATTGAGTAAATACAAAATTCCTAAACGATTGAGAGTAACATAATGCTTGTTTACAGTTTATGAAACGCAAGTATAAGATATTGCTTTTCCAATTCCGTTCTGCTCCATGCATCTCCAGGTCTTTTGTTTGACTTCTCGGCCACAAAAGACCCCAAACCGTATTATCTGTGTCTTTATTTATCTTGTACGGCTTTCTGAAATTGGCCATCATCTCTCCCAAAGGATGAGGCATAAAACCAGACTCTTCAGGGGGAAAACGTGAGGATCCATTTGTAAACTCAGGTGGGAGCTATTTGCCGAGCAATGCCGGAGCCTACAGGCGTCTCGTCTCTGGGTTGAGGCTCAGCAGTCTCTTTCCAGGAGCCACTAATATCTTCAAAGGTCTTCTCCATCAGTTCTTTGACCCGCCTCGAAATGAAAAGCAAATGTTTGCCGCAACGATGCTGCGCACATACACAGGCATACGTGAGTCAACTCACTCTCGATTTGTTCTGCTCAGATTTCCATGACTGGGAATGTGTGCTGACAGTGAGTGATTCTGAGGGTCGTACATTGCATACATTCCCTCATCACTGTCCTTGTTGAGCACTTAAAACCCATGTTGCTGAAGTTCTGTGGTTCTCATTACTTCACCCGCAGAACTGCAATCTCGTCGTTGACGCCAAAACGGTCAGCTGTTTAAATAAGCCCTACGGAAGTCACACAAGGACATTTACATCAGCATAATACTCGGCACTGCTAGGAAGGCTAGCGGAGCTGCTTCTGTCGGACGTGGGCAAAAGTCTCTGCGGGATGAATAATTCTGCACTGACAATCAAGTTTCGCATGCTGTGCGACATATTCTCACTGTTTTCTTCTACAAACCAACACAAATAGACACACACACAAATGCTAATATGATGTGACTTCAGCAAGCTGTGTGCTACATAACCGAAGCTAATCCATAATGCATTTATCCCTACGGGTTATTGACTTAGCATGTGAATCAGGCCAGAAGGCTGTCCCAACTCCACTTCGGGGTATTACACTCAGACACTATCTACACGACAACCTTTAATTCACGCTCATCACTTCAATAACAGCATTTGAAGGCAAAATAACTCCGAACTGAAGAGCAGAAATAGCCCTGACTTTTATTCAGCAAGTTGGCTTTTTTACTGTTAAAGGAATAGTGACCCAAAAAATCATGATCATCTTGATTCAATTTTAGTGATTGCAGAGCAAATTTATACTTACATATGTTATATACAGAAGTCAAAAGTTTACTTACACCTTGCAGAATCTGCAAAATCTTAATTATTTGACCAAAATAAGAGGGATCATGCAAAATGCATGTTATTTTTAATTTAGTAGTGACCTGAATAAGATATTTCACATAAAAGACATTTACATAATAGAGAAAATAATAGTTGAATTTATAAAAATGACCCCATTCAAAAGTTTACATACACTTGATTCTTCATATTGTGTTGTTGCCTGATTGATCCACAGCTGTTTTTTTTGTTTAGTGATAGTTGCTCGTGAGTCCTGTTTTTGTCCTGAACAGTTCAACTGCCTGCTGTTCTTCAGAAAAGTTCTTCAGGTTGCACAAATTCTGTGGTTTTTCAGCATTTTTGTGTATTTGAACCCTTTTCAGCAATGACTGTACGATTTTGAGATCCATCTTTTCACACTGAGGGACAACTGAGGGACTCATATGCAACTATTAAAGATGGTTCAAATGCTCACTGATGCTCCAGAAGGAAAAACTATGCATTAAGAGCCAGGGGGTGAAAACTTTTGAACAAAACAAAGATGTGTACATTTTTCTTATTTTAAATAAGAAAATATCATACTTTTTTCATTTAGTACCACCCTTTAGAAGCTACAAAAGATACTTACTTTTCACAGAAGACAAATAAGTTAAATTTACCCTGGTTTTCAAATTGAAAAAGTTTTCACCCCCGGCTCTTTATGCATTGTTTTGCCTTCTTTTTATGAATCTCTGTAATCACCTTTCCTAATAACGTGCTAGTAAGCAAGTTTTGCGGCTGGACGCGCTAAATGTGGCTAAAGTAAACAATCTCTCAGAGCAGCTCATCACTCCACAGAGAGTAGAGAGGGGCGGGGCAAGCAGAGCTTGTTTGCATTTAAAGGAACAATTTCTCAGAATGGGATGATTTTTGCAGAGGTCATTTTGACAAGGTAAAAATGGTGTTGTTTTACACTACCATTGAGATTTTTTAACCAAAGTATATTATAGACTTTTCATTAAGACCCTAAAGAATCATATCAACTGTGGAAATTGGGCGTCCGATGACCCCTTTAAAAAATGCTTCAAAAGTGGGCGTGGTGCGCTGTGGAGCGGAGGGTGAAGAGGGGAGAGAGTCAACTTTGGGTTCAGACAGTTCAGACAGTTTCATTTCGCTCCCATTGAGTTAACAACACAAATAAATGCACAGCCATTTGCACTCTGCATCGAAAACATATTTATGAACGCGCTGTTGCACTTCTATTAACTTTTTGAGGCTTATTTTGTGGCATTTATAATCCTTTTGATGGGTTGCGTCAAGGAGTTGTAAAAAACGCTGTTACACTCACTTTATGAATGAATCGCGTTTGTGCCAAACTCTTACAAAGCAAACAAAAACAAACACTCTCCTTAGATCCATTAACGTTTCTCTCAGGTATTGTATGTAATCTCACAGTCTGAACCGTCTGTCATAGCAAATCAACACACGCTGTCGTGAATAATTAGGCGAAGCGTCTTCTCATAGGATAAGAACACACAGCCTCATGAATAATTACGAGACACCAATGCGTCATCGAAGTGCTATAGTCTGTTGCCACGTCACAAACTGTGACGTCAACACAATGTAGATTTCAAACCTGGAAGATGAAAATACAGCAAAAGCGCTCAAAATTAACCATTTTCCTCCAACAATTAAAATTAACGGATGCTAACATTCTCATCTATGATGTGTAACATAAACACCTCTCTTTAAATCTCAGAAAAAGTAGTTCAGGGTTTCATGACCCTTTAAGGCACATGCAAATAATGTACTTTTGTGCTTGCGAATAAGTGCAGTGTCCCATGAGTGTAACTCTACCACATTAGTTACCATTACCGAGTTACACTACCACTGAGAATTTTTAACCAAAGTATATTATAGACTTTTCATTAAGACCCTAAAGAATCATATCAACTTGTGGAAAATGGGTGTGAATGTGAATGAATGTTGATGTGAATGTATGTCGCGTTGTAGCACATTACTACAATATTTCTTGTGTATGTGGATGTTATTTTTTGACAGACATCAATAGTGTGATATTTAAATTATGTGATTTTAAAACAAATTTTGCGGACAGCATTAGTGAGTGTAAAAGACGTCTTTCAGGAACTTTTTGTGTGTTTCTGCAGTGGCATAGAAATATTAAAGGTGAACAAGGAGAACATGGCAAACAGGTTGCGTTGCATATCACAGGTTGCCATGCGTGCCACCTTAAAACCTTCAATAATCAAACGTACACACACCACTGTTTACATCATAGTAATGTGACGCCATTAACTTAAACACAATGTAGCCACCTGGTTATCGCTCTTCGGTAAATTGCGTACCCATTAGAATTCGTCACACTGCAATGAAGAGGATTTGCAGTGGCAAATGTATGCATGCATATCAAATATAACCTTTAGCTAGCTTAAGGGAAGGAAATACAGTAGCTTCTCCCTGGGACTGCGCTCACGCGGTCTAATCCCCCTATAACTGTATTTGAACAAGCCTGTGTTTCTGCAGGACTGCTGCGTTTTGCGGCATGTTATTAATGCATTGGCTCCAACTAGCTATTAAATCCCACGCCCTTTGATCGTATTTTTTCAGTCTTCTTGTTCCCTTTTGATGTTTGTTGGCTTGTTCTGTTCTTTTTATCAGCGTTTGAGCATCATAGGTGTATGTGAGGTCTCTGTTTGTCAGTATGGAAACTGTCAGGTCAGGACACTGTCTGCAACTGGGAGATTCGAGATGGGAGACAGACAGTGTGGTACTGACAGCCGTCCATATGGTCCTCTGGCAGCTCGTCTCATCAGAGACACCGCTGTTATTGAGCAAATCCCAAAGCACAGGGCAACAAGAGGGAAATGCATCTGTCTCTGTGTAAACAGTACTTGAATTAATAACAGAATACTGACACATTCACACAAGCAAGCACTTGAAGTCATTAGCTTACTTGCCTACTGCTACGCATATAATAATGCAAATTATATGATCTGCTTTAGACAGCAGATATTTAGGTGTTAATGTGAAGGTTCAGCCTGTGAAATGTACAACATTTGAAGAGTCATTAAAATATAATTTGTAGCTGTCAGGTACAACATCACATCGAAGCATCTTGCAATACAATACAATGCTGATACTATGCCACATTGTGCGGCGTTTGGTTGTAATTTTCAATCGAAGGGCAACAAGAGAAGCAATGTAAGTCTTCACTGCTTTCTTAGCAATAAGAAGAGTGAAAAAGAATGGGAAGATGTCTGTGGATGAATAAAACTTCCTAAAGGCCAGCATCTTTGTTCTCTTCACTTTAGCCCTGATGCCTTTGAGGCTTTTAGTAGACCACAGCTACTGAAAGAGCTTACAAACGGCAGAGACAAGAAACGCTAGATGCCATCCTGGCAGGATGTAAACATGCTGATGCTTGTCATGACACTACAGCCACTGAAGTGCAAATTTCAACCAAATATAAGGGGGCGTTTAGACTCCTTGTGGGGAAAAATCGATGAATTTGGTTTAAGCATATGTTTATATCCATCGCCACCGTAAGCTCTTTTAGTAGCTGTGGTCAGTATCAATATTTTATTTTCTAAGTTGTGTTGCGGTAAAAATAACAACAGGTAGTGGCAGTAGCACACAGAGTGCAACCATTTCACGTCATCAAAGTTTTGGTGCCCCCATAGTCCAAAATATGTATAAAACGACGTGGATTTTTAAAATAACGTAAATCATGTTTCAGTAAGAGACATCAATTATGTTATATTAAGCCGCGGTTCTCTTTAAACTATATTGAGCGAAGTATCAAATTATGGCATATCATGCAAATTATATTATATCAAGATACTCATAATTTATAAGTTGTTAAAGGAGAAGTTCACTTCCAGAACAAAAATGTACAGATAATTTACTCACCCCCTTGTCTTTTAAAATGTTCATGTCTTTATTTCTTCAGTCATAAAGAAATTATGTTTTTTGAGGAAAACATTTCAGGAATTGTCTACATATAATGGACTTCTATGGTGCCCCCGAGTTTGAACTTCCAAAATGCAGTTTAAATGCAGCTTCAAAGGGCTCTAAACAATCTAAGCCAACGAAGAAGGGTCTTATCTAGCGAGATGATTGTTTGTTTTCTACGATTTTAACCTCAAACGCTCATCTTGTCTAGCTGTGCGTGAACTCTGTGTATTCCAGTTTAAGACAGTTAGGGTATGTCGAAAAAATCGTATTTCCTCCTCCAACTTCAAAATCATTCTACATTGCTGTTTTACCTTTTCTTTGCACGTTGCTTTGTAAACACTGGTCGGTATTTCTGCAGCGATGTAGGATGATTTTAAAATTGTAGGAGGAAAACACTTCAGGATTTCTTTTCATATATTGGACTTCTATGGTGCCCCCGAGTTTGAACTTCCAAAATACAGTTTAAATGCAGCTTCAAAGGGCTCTAAACGATCCCATCTGAGGAAGAAGGGTCTTATCTAGTGAAACAAATTGACAATTTATGTACTTTTTAACCTGCTTTTTAAATGCTTGTCTTGTCTAGCTCTGCAATGCGCATGTATAGTCTGTGTAGAAGGGTCTTATCTAGTGAAACATGAGTTATTTTCTAAAAAAAAAATGTATGATTTCTATACTTTTTAACCTTAAACGCTCATTTTGTCTAGTTCTGCATGACAGTTATGGTCGAAAGGTCGAAAAACTTCCATCTCATTTTCTCCTCCAACTTCAGAATCATACAACATTGCTGTTTTACCTTTTTTGTAAAGGGCAGACCAAGATGAAAATATAACTTTTAAAGATTTTCATCGCTCGACTTGTTCCCCTCAATTTCTGTGGTGGTTAACGGTGACATCCCAGCATCCCAACATCCCTTTCTCTCCGGTTCCACCTCATCTCAACCACATCCAGACCTCAGTGATTGCACGTAATACACGCCTCACGTGTATTATATGTCTGTCATATATCATACATCAAATAACGGTTAGTCAGTCACAGGGGATGAAAACTACACTGGACGCAGCTCAAGCTAAAAGTAAGGGCATGGAGTCCCAGAGGCTCAGATATCGCATTTACTGAGCCTTTGGACTGATGTCTGTTCTTTCTGTTTTCTTCCTGTATGCTTTGAGTTGTCACATTATTTAGGCCAAACCCAACTAGTCATAACTCTGTCTGGGCCGCTGAGGATTGTGTCGTTAACACTACAGAGCTAAAGCAGACATTTTGATCCATTTGTCAGTTCATGATTTCTGTAAAAGTCTTTTTCTTTGTTTCATCAGTATATTGAAATGACACATTTACTATTGGACACATTAGCTATTAATGCAGTATTCATAATCTGAAAGTTGCTGTGTATTTGAAATGCTAGTCACAAATCGGACTTTTTCCAGTCTTCCGGATGGTTTTGTGTTGAAGGAGTAAGTTTGTTTGTTTGCTATGGTCTTCCTCCCGCTGTCACTGAAAATAGATTGAACTCTAAATGGACCTGGGCAGTAAAAATTTAATATGGCGTCTCTTACGGTGTCCCCAGAAGTGTTACCTCTTTTCTTGCAATTGTGTGCACTTTACTGCAGAGCACAGCAAGGAGAGGCTGCTGTTGAAAGAGCTTTACACACTGATGCACAGGAATAAACTTTGGGTGTCCTCTCTTTGGCCTGGCTTTTGTTCGGTAGAAAGACATTTGTCACAGGTGGTTATCCAGGTTATTTCTTTGTGTTTGGTTAGTTGGAGTCACTAGAATAAATTAAGGAGATACAGGTTATAGGCTGATATATAATCAAACCGAAATTTATTCAGACACCTTCAACATTTCTCACATTATCACAGTTTATTCACTGTAGTTTAAAAAATGGTAATAAAATATGACAAGAACTGTGGGAGCGGCTTTTCCCTTACCATTGTAACACGCTGCTTTAGCAAGGTTCTGTGAAAAAGTTTTATCTTTTATTTTCCTTTTACGCCCTGAAGAAGATATCACAGGTTCATCAAGTACGTCGAAATTATCCATCCTTATTCACTTTTACTCAACTTTGACGAAACTCCTCTCAGCTAGTGCGTCTTTTCAAAGTGACTGGCAGCCTTGTCACCTGACCTGAATGCTGCGTCCTGATTCGCTAAAATGGACTTATCGGCTTCTGTTCACAAACAGCAAGGGCGCTTGTTGGCTTCTGCAGTAAAACGTGAACTTGCAATGCCTTGAAAGTGGACAATGCCGGCTTTTTTGACAGAGTTTAGGGTTCAGATCACGCTATGTGTGGAGAATGATGCACGGCACTCAGTTCATTTTTTTGAAAGTGGCGTTTGTCGGTTTTTGCAAATAAGCTCTTCATGTATACCTAGTAGTCCATATTGAATATTTAATTGTGTATGCAAATTAAAGTGAGCATTAGATAATAGCAAAGGTAATCTAAAATGATTAAATTACCTTTGCCATCATCTAATGCTTACTTTAATTTTAAAACACTAATAATATATTGAAATGCTGAAGTTAAATGTCGTCTTTAGCAAATCTCAAAATGATTTTATGATTTTTTTCTTTCAGTGTGATTTTTTTCATACTGTATGCATTCATAAGTAATGCCTGAATTCACTTTTAGCAGTTTTAAGCATTTTATTTTTAATTTGCGCTAGCATTTTAAGGTTTGTATTTCTTTCTTTCTTTCTTTCTATTTCTTTATTTTTTAATGAACAACATCTCCTATATGCTCACCAAGTCTGTTTTTTTTGTGTCACATGATACTTCAGAAATCATTCTAATATGCTGATGTGGAGCTCAGTATTTATTTATTTATTTATTTATTTATTTAAAAGAGTTTTGCATCTTAATAATTTTGTGGAAACAGTGCTAGATGGATTGATAGTTCATTGATTGATTGATTGATTTTGTTTTTATATTTATTTAAAATATACAAAAATATTAAGTAAAATAAAAAAAATAAATGTAAATAAAAAAATATTAAATATATTTATTTTATTTTTTCATTAAAAAAGTTCAAAGGAACAGCTTTTATTTAAACTGTAATATTCTAAATGTCTTTTCTGGTACTTTCAGTCAACTTAATGCTCAAGATGTATTTATTTATTTATTTATTTATGCTGAAAACTGTTTTTCAGCTTAATAATTTTGTGGAAACAGTGCTAAGATGGATTGATTGTTGTTTAATTGATTGGTTGATTGATTTTGTTTTTATATTTATTTCAAATATACAAATAAATATTAAATAATCCTCAGTATTTATTTATTTATTATCCTAATAATTTATATTGAAAACAGATGTGATGCTTAATAATTTTGTGGAAACAGTTCTAGATGTATTTATTTGTTTGTTTATTTACTTATTTATTTATTTATTTTAAACATAAAAAATATATTTAATTAAATTAAAAATAAAAAAATTAATATATTAATTTTAAATACTTTTTCTTTATTTTATTTTAGCACCAGCGTTTATATGAACTAACATTACAAATGTTTTTCTGCCACTTTTGATTAATGTAATGCATCCTTGCTACAAAAAATAATTTCTTAACACAAAGTTACCTCAACTGCTGAGCTGAAACTTCTAAACTGTAGTGTTTGTAGAGAAAATAAAACGGAATTTTAAAATAAATCATCAAACAAAAACATTTCTCTGCTTGTTGACTAGAATTTGAATATTGGTTCATTCCCATTTTTCACGTGTGTGATTGTTAACCAGGTGTCATTTTAAAGTCTGTCTTAATATAATCTGGGCTTATTTTCTTACATGTTGCACTGTTCATATTTGAAAGATTAACTGGTTAGCATTGACTGTACAAATACAACGCACGATAACAGTGTAAACTGACATTCTGTCTTTAGAAACATACAGAAACAACACAAAACTTCAAGGCAGTTGATGAACAACATGACAGTTAGGGTAGGTCGAAAAACTCCCATCTCATGTTCTCCCTCAACTTCAAAATCGTCCTATATCTCCGTTTTACCTTTTTTGTTGATGGTGTTTGATGAGCTTTGCATGTTCGCTTTGCAAAGACTGTGTCGGTACTTCAGTGATGTAGGATGATTTTGAAATGATTTTTGAAGTTGAGGGAGAAAATATGATTGTTTTTCGACATACACTAACTGTCTTGAGTCAGAATACACAGAGTTCAGGGAGAGCAAGACAAGACGAGCGTTTGAGATTAAAAAATGTATTTAAATTGTATTTTTTAATGAAAATAACCAATCGTTTCGCTAGATAAGACCCTTCTTCCTCGGCTGGGATCGTTTACCGCATTTAAACTGCCTTTTGGAAGTTCAAATTCAGGGCACCATATCAGTCCAAATGTTTTCCTCAAAAAACATAATTTCTTTACGACTGAAGAAAGAAAGACATGAACGTCTTGGGTGACAAGGGGGTGAGTACATTATATGTGAATCTTTGTTTTGGAAGTGGACTTGATGCTAACCCCATTTCACATTGATTAATGTGAAACATGGCCTTTACTGAGGGGTTAAAAGATACATTAAACCAGAGGTTAAGCATAGTGTGCAAAGAAGTTTTGCTAGCTTATCTTGTTGGACATCAGATTGAACTTGTGCAGAATGTTGAAGATTTGGTTTATCTTTGTTAGCTTTGCACTCCGAAGAGGTGGAATCATGAATTAAACATCTCCTCATCCCTCTCTTGCTCACTGTCTCTCTGTTTGTCATCTACCTTTTGTCTTAGTGTGTATTCAAAGCAAACGGAGAAAGAAACCCACACAAAGATCCCCTAGCACATGTATTGATGGATCGCTCATCTTGAGAAGCAGCATTCATCCTTTCCTTTCACACTTTCCCCAGAATTATCTGTGTAGGAGTTTCTGGTACAATTGTTCACGCCGTAGCGCCGACCACATGCTGTGGAAACGTTTCATTGAAGATTCAAATCCTCACCTTTAAATTCCTGACCAACGTCCACCATTTAGAGCCCTAATCTGTGTTTTTATCCCACCAGGGAGATTTTTATTTTCTCTTTTCTCTCGTTGTTACATTGAACAAGCGCATTTGTTCTCCTTTGTACCTTGGCGGCACAATGAAACACTGCACTTACTGCAATAAGAAGGGTAGAGGGAGAAGTTTTAGATGGCAGACTCACAAATCACAAACGTTTGCGTGACCAGATGCCGCAGCGAGTTTCATGAAGATGGTTTCTGACGTGTTTTCTGACAGGTTGTGGTCTGGCAGGATGTGCCTGGAGGAAGGTGAGACTTCGTCTGCGCTGTGCTAATGTGTGTTTTAGAGGTTTTATTTATAGAGAAGACCTGAAATAGCACCAAAGGACATTAAGTCTTTTTCTTCTAATTGGGATGCAGTTCTCACGGGAGCCTGTTGCACATTTATGTTGTAATAGAGATTTATTGGATGGGATTAATTTCAGCTCTGCTTAATCTCTGGATGCATGCTGGGACAAATAGATGACATCGCACCTTTAAGTCACCGCCTCGCGGAAGCTACCGAATCCGTTCCCACAGGCCGCTTTTAGCACGGATCTATAGTGGAAGAAGAGAACATGCTAACTTTCTTGTCGTGTCAGTTTTGCGAAACTAAGTGTCTGTATGCATTTAGGTATGGTTTAGTGGTCATGTGATACAAGTTATTCAATATCTGTTGCACATGCTGGTATTAATACAGTATGGTGGATGATGGTCTAAGTGTACTGAGCATTGAAATGCTATAGACTATAATGTACAATCATTTTAAACAAAGAAGTATTTTTTATTAGCTACAACTATGATTTTTTTTTTTCTGAAAAAAAAAAATAAGATTAAGATTATTTATTACGTAGTATCTGTTTATGAATTATGCACAGAATTTAGTTAAAAATGTAAAAATAAATAAATAAAAATAAGAACTGTGTCAAGTGAAATTAATAACATTTACTTAAATTCATAATATTTTATATATTTGTTTATTTGTTGTGTTTTTTTAAAAGATTTGGAACGCATGTTATTATATTATTATAAATAAATGATTATTATTATCTTTAACAAGAACAATATTTTAATATAGTATATTTATTATATCTAAAGTATATATTTAATATTGAATAATGATTAATATTTTATATATATGTATATAATTTTTAATATATTTGTATACATATTAAATATTATTATTATTATTATTATTATTATATTGTATTTGTAAAATATATTATCTTTTAAATAAGAAATAGTAACATTTTTGTTATAAAATATACCTGTTATATTTTTATCTCAGTACACAAAAAATACATTTAGACAACATAACATTTATTTAAATTCATAAGTAATATTCTATATATTTGTTTATTTGTTGTTGTTTTTTTAAGATATTTGAGATTATTTTACTATATAAATAAATATAGATATAGATGAATAAATATATATATAAACATAGTATATTGTAGTATATTATTATTATTATATCGTATTTAAAAATGTATTATTATATTGTAATATTTAAAAAATCTTTATCTTTAAAAAAATAAATATTTACATTTTTGTTATAAAATGTATCTGTGTGTATATATATTTATCTCAGTGCAGCAAAAATATATTTACACAATATAAAATTTACTTAAAATTCATAAGTCATAATTTTGTAGATATTTACTGCATTTGTTATTGTTTTTTAAAAATGTTTGGCACGTGTTATTATTATTTTTAATTATCTTCTAAATAAGAAAATAAATATTTAATATATATTTGTTATAAATAATATAATATAGTTAAATATTATAGCTAACATTTTATATATATATATATATATATATATATATATATATATAATTTTTAATGTATTAGTATACATAGTAAATAATAATAATAATAATAATAATGTATCTTATAAACACATTATTATAATAGTATTATCTTTTAAAAAAGAAAAAAAAGTGGCCTAATGGTTAGAGAGTCAGACTTGGTTAGGTCGTGGGTTTGAGTCTTAGTACCAACAGGGATTATAGGTGGGGGAGTGAATGTACACCACTTTCTTCCACCCTCAATATTGTGGCTGAGGTGAGACCCTTGAGCAAGGCACCGAACCCCCAACTGCTCCCCTGGTGCGGTGTTTGTGTGTGTGTGTGTGTGTGTGTGTATGGTGTGTGTGTGTGTGTGTGTTCACTACTCACATCTGTGTGTGTGCACTTGGATGGGTAAAATGCAGAGCACAAATTCCGAGTATGGGACACCATTCTTGGCCACACGCCCTTTCCTTACTTTCCTTGTATATATAAGTGCACAAAAAATACATTTAGATAATAATAAACAATATTTATAGCAATTTTATATAGTTTCTCAATTCCCTGTAATATATTGAAAACATAACGCTTATACTCATGAGATTGTGTCGCCCATTAGTCTTCCCATCAGGCTGTTTGGTGACTGATGTAGACAGCTGACTGTGCGCTAGATGAGCAAATAAGCAGTAGAAGCGTGCTCTATCATTTGTGAATGTGTCTGTGTATATGTTACAATAATTAGCTGAACCTGACCTGTACCACCTATTCAGATATCAACTCCTCCGCTCATCAGTGCAAATCCGTTTTTAATTGGATACGCTGTCTGATGAGCACTGTATCACTGGGCTAACACCGTCCACCCGTCACCTTTGGATGTGTGTGTTTTCACATTGTCACTTGATGTTTTCTCTATATAAATAGGCTTTGCTTCATATCATCTAGTGACCGCCCACACCATGTTTCCACCGCTGCACACGTTCCTGTCCCCCTCTTCGTTTCCTCCATAATTGACACGTATGTCCTTGGATGCGGTCTGACCTTAGAGCCTCTGAGGGAAGAGTCCCAAGGACGACTGTCATCTTTCATCACATGAGTCAGAGAGAATCGTACCCGGACGCAACTTTGAGCGATCCAGAACATCTTAACAAACCCATTCACCGTGGAGGCAATCTTCAGAGATTCGGGATATGACGTTCCTCTGTCACTTACCCCCTGATATGATCGTTTTCATCAGTATTGTTGAGTTGCGGTTGATGGAGTAGATCTGACGCTCCAGAGACCCCAGAGATCGTCCATCTCAGGCTTTCACAGACATTCATTTAATGTTTCATGCCAGATGCAGCCTGACCTCTAGAATCCTCAAATCTACCTCTATTTAAAGTTGTCCTGTTGAGGGGGAAAGAGGAACGTTTGTATTTATTGTTTTTTGTCATGCAGCATACCAAGGTAATGAGCAGACACACACTGTGTGCTTTTTACATTTTCAGTGCTAATTATGGGGCAAAAATGGCAAAATTCAGTGAAATCTATTTGAGTATGGAAATATGCATCCAGTAATGGCCAAAAGAATGGACACACTTTACCGAATATCTCAAAAAAAAAAGAAAAGAAAACATTTTATGCGTTTATGCCAAAAAATCGCTTATTTTTGTAAAGAAATTAATACTTTTATTAAACAAAGATACATTCAGTTGATCAGAAGTGACAGTAATAAGATTTATAATGATACAAATCATTTTTATTTTAATGAATGTTGTTCTTTTGAATTTTCTTTTCATCAGAGATTTAAGAAATGCATCATGGTTTCCACGAAAATATTAAATGCAGAACTGTTTTCAATATTCATAATGACAAGAAATGTTTTTTGAGCATCAAATCAAGTTTCAGAAAATGCAGAAAATATTGCTTTGCCATTACAGGAATAAATGACATTTTAAAATATATTCAAATGGAGAACAGTTATTTTAAATTGTAATAATATTTCAGAATGATACTGTTTCATTGTATTTTTTAATCAAATAGATGCAGCTTTGGTGAGCATAAAAGACGTGTTTCAGAAATATTAAATAATAAAAATCTTACAAGCCCAAACTTTTGAATGGTAGTGTATAAAATATATAAAATATTTTTTATATATATATATATATATATATATATATATATTTTTTTTTTTTATAAAATGTATAGTATATGCCTCATTTTAAATAAAGAAATGCCATTAAATAACCACAGTTATTTAATATTATTTCTAAAAGGAAAAATAAGATTAATAAAGAATATTTATTATGTACAGTTTGAAAGTTTGTGAATTTTGCACAGAATTTTGTGTAAATGCAGAAAATTCAGCTTTGCCATTACAGGAATAAATTAAATAAAAAAATATATTGAAATAGTACATCAAAATAATACCTTTTTACTGATTTTTTTATTAAATAGATGCAGCCTTGGAGAGCATAAAAAGACATCTTTCAAAAAAATGTATTATTATTTTCTAAAATAAAAAACAAAAATGCAGAAAATTCAGCTTTGCCATTACAGGAATAAATTACGTTTTAAAAAATATTGAAATAGAAAAAAGTCCTTTTAAATTGTAATAATACTTCAAAATAATACCTTTTTACATATTATTTTATTAAATAGATGCAGCCTTAGTGAGCATAAAAAGACATCTTTCAAAAAAATGTATTATATATTTTTTTTAAAGGAAGAAAATAAAGAAATATGATTATCTTCTGAAATAATAAAATAAAATGCAGACAAAAATAAAGAAATGTATTTTTTTATTAAATAGATGCAGCCTTGGTGAGCATAAAAAGACATCTTTCAAAAACTTTTTAAATTTTTTTCTAAAATAAGAAAAGAAAATAAAACAGAAAATTTAACTTTGCCATTACGAGAATAAATTACATTTTTACAATATATTAAAATAAAAGGTTGTTTTAAATTGTAATAATACTTTTTTGATTTTTGATCAAATAGATGCAGCCTTGGTGAGCATAAAAGACATATATATATATATATATTTTTTTTTTTTTCAGTTGAGCAGAGTAATTTTCTTCTCTTTCATAGATTCGATGGATGTATTATACTGAAATGTAGAAAATAATGATAATAAAGAATGAGCAGGTGTCTAAAATGATGTCTGTTCATTTGTATAGATATAAAATATGTTGTATGAAATGAGCAAACATAAAAGTAAGGTGAGTTGACATTTGTGAATGACAAGCATTGGAATTCTGTGGAAATCTGTGGTACGTCCTGCTGGAATTCCGCAGTATCAGGCCTAATAATAAGCATCGACAGTTCAGAAACTCCCTCGCACTGTTGCTTCAACCATCTCGCCTTTTAAAGCGAACCAAGGACTCATTGTGCGGCGTGTCATCTCCTTTTGATGTGATGTCACATTAGTAATAATTGTGTGACAAAGGGTAACGACTTCTTGACGGGCCTTCGTTCCGCTCGTCTTTGCGCAGCCTAATTATTTCAGGTTTGATGGTGTGAAGTGGAGTTTGGACCTGTTCTGTCAACGTATTTGTTGCCGGTTACAGCCGAGTGAGCAAAGACACATGGGTCTTTAGAGACTACAACTTCAGCTTCCATCGGCAGTCATCCAGGCAGGGATTTATTACAGTCATATCACCTGGGTAGTAGCATTTAGTATGCAACATGGCATAGCACCCGGCTTAATTAAATTACTGACAAGGAGTTTGACTCTTTAATTGTGTCACTATCTCCCTGATTAGAATAGGAAGATTGTTGGGGGCCTCTAGGTTAATTCAAGATCATAGCCTAATGAACCTGACAGAGTTTTGCCATCATGAAGCAGTCATGCTGATCAATAGGGCGGAGATCGCTTTTGTTTGGTTGTGTATTTATTTCGCAGAAGCTGGTGGCGTCAGTGTAATTTTTATTGTGAAGTAAACTATGAAGTAATTAATCTGGTGATTATCCTGAAGATTAATTCAGTAATATGAATTTTCTGTGCATTATATACCTGCATTTATTTGATTAAAAATAGTAAAATCTGTCATATTGTGAAATTTTTACAACTTAAAATAATTTTCTTTTTGAATATATTTCAAAATGTAATTTATTCCTGTGATGGAAAGCTGAATTTTCAGCGTCATTACTCCAGTCTTCAGTGTCACATGATTATGCTAATTTGGTAGTTTTTTTTATATATATATATATACAGTAATTCACTACTTTTCCAGTAGTTACACATTATAATTATTACTTTTTATAACATAATTAGGGTCCTATAAAACCCATTTTATTTTTCCCAAATTCCATTTTAAGTTTTCTAGACTATGTTTTATTGGTTAAATAAAAAAAATATTAATCAAGAAGCATCTCCAATAATTTGAAATCATGAAACGTCCACCATTTAACAGCATTTTTATTAAAAGTTTAACAAAAATTACATTTTTAAGGCCCTATGAAATCAGTTTGAATTTATTTCTTAAATTCAATTTTATTTTTTACCAAAGTTTTCCATTCATTTTCTGGATTCCATTTTAATGATTTTATTACATTTAATAATCAAAAACATGTCTATAACTAATTGCTTTTATAAAAAAACAAACAAAAAAAAACCATTATTAGTATTTTTTTACTTTTTTCAGAAATACTGTTGTGTATTTACGTTTTTCTGGTAAATAAATTCTGGTAAATAATTTTTTTACTAAACACTCCTTAAAAAATAATTTTTAATAATACTCTAATTAGTAGTAGTAGTAGTACTATCATTACATAAAGTAACATATTTCCGTCATAATTTTTTCAAGTTAAACCGAACTTTTATTTTGACGTGTTGCTGTGAAGACCTTTAAGTTTCTGCTTGTACTTGGCACCAACAGCCTTGTGGTTAGTGCGCCGACATATAGCACAGCTGTGCTCGTTGTGACCCGAGTTCGAATCCCATCTTGAGGTCCTTTCACAATCACCCTATGATATGATATTTTTTTTTTTTTTTTAAAGAAATGGTAAAATACTTTTGAAGTGTCTCTCAGAGCAGTTCTTGAGATATATTGTGTATGTGTTCATGTACTCGACCGAAACTGAAAGCACCTCTAGCATCACACACGCTTCAGTATGTGTGTAGTAAACAAAACCGCATGTCTGCGCCATTCATTCACGCAGAGACACGCAGAACATGCAGGATTCACATTTAAATGATGTTTCATTAACAAAGTTCGGGAGGAGCATGTTCAGATAATTAATCAACACAAGGGGAGCACTATCAGTAATCAATCCAATATCCAATCAACAAATTGTATATATATACGCAGCTGTCTTACCTCAGTCCCTTGACAGTTTTCCAGCATCCCTCCACCACCACTTCACCACACTTACACCTATTCCGTCCAAAGTGGGGGGTACTCTGGGCTCGGGCCAAAATTCCGAGCTCGGAGCCCTCCCCTCGGACAGCATGCCAAATACGCATAACCTTTACTGTTTCATTATATGTAAGTGTGAACTCGTGAAATAGTCATTTTGCAGCTTACTATTCACTAGTCCATATTGCATTTTGATTTGTGTACTGACCTACTTTTGATTTATTCATCCAAAATTCAGTGACATTCCACGTTATACAACAAATTCCATTTTTGTGACTGGATTCCATGATTCTGTCTGCTTTTTTTACATTGCGGTAATCATAGGGCCCTATATAATGCAAAAATTGAATTAAATATAATGTGTCTATATATGTATATACCGTGTGTATACCCCTCTCAGGTTTCTGTGTTTCTCTGACAGCTGCAGATATGTCACATTCATGTTTTAAACATAGGAAGGATGGGAGTGTTTTTTCAGCACCATTAACCAGCATGACCATCTCACTCCTTCTTTTCTGTGGTGCCACTGTGATGGAGTCTAGCGACTCTCTAAGGAACTCTACCCTGTTAATTGCCTCATTTAAAATCAAATTCCACCCCTCGCTCTTGAGAAGAAATTTGATCATTACCCAGGAGATTTTTGCCTATTTTGGAGGGCATCAATGGATCACCATATCGTTTCTTTGGCTTCAAGCTTATCAATAAATCAGGCCATCTGTGGAATGTAGCTGAACTCTTATCTTATTAAAAACTCATTGAAGAGAACTTATGTGTGGTTCAGCAATGATTCCTGATTACTCAGTATAATGCTATTCTGCTATACAACTCATCCTGTCTAGCTAATTCACTTCTGTATTGCAATTTAAATAGTTTCCTTGTTTAAAGGGAACCCTGGGTATCGAGACTTATTATGACTTGTGCATTAATTAAACGCAATGATGTGTCTTATTGAAATATGTAGTAGAAACCCATGAAAGACTTACATTATTTTAAAAATCCACATTGTTTTATACATATTTTGGACTATGGAGGGCGCCATTATTTTGATGACGTGAAATGGTTGCACTAGGTGAGCTACTGCTGCTACCTGCTATTTTTACCACAACACAACTTGGAAAATAAAATACTGATATGATGCCACATTGTGTGGCATTGTGGTCCTACTTTTCAGTCGAAGGGCAACAAGAGAAGCGATGTAAGTCTTTACTGCTTTTCATAACAAAAGTAAGAGGAGAAAAGAATGGGAAGATGACTGTGAACAAATAAAACTTTCCAAAGACCTGCGTCTTTGTTCTCTGCACTTTAGCCCCAACTTGAGGGCTTTAAGGTTTTTAGTAGACCACAGCTACTGAAAGACTTTACAAACAGCAGAGACAAGAAATGCTAGATGCCAACCTGGCAGGATGTAAACATGCAACGCTTGTCATGACGCCGCAGCCACTGAAAAAGTTTCTTAGCACAGATTCCACTCGATATCTGGGGGCATCTATACTTCTTGTGGGGAAAATCAATGGTATGCCATTTGGTTTAACCCTGTGCTTATATCCATCGCCACCTGGAAGCTATTTCAGTACCTGTGGTCATCATATCAGTGTTTTATTTTCCAAGTTGTGTTGCAGTAAAAAATAACAACAGGTAGTGCCAATACCTCACCAAGTGCAAGCATTTAACGTCATAATGGCGTCACCAATAGTCCAAAATATATATAAATTGATGTGGATTTTTTAAAATAACAAAAATCTTTTGTGTGTTTTCTTCTACGTATTTCAGTAAGAGACATCATTTATGTTATATTAAGCCATACGAGTCTTAATACCCAAAAAATCCACATAGTTTTATACATATTTTGGACTATAGTGGCTGGCATTATTTTGATGGCGTGGAATGGTTGCATTCTATAAGCTACTGGCGCTACTGTCACAGTCTCTAGCTGGAGTTCCCATGAGCTCCTCTATAGGGCACTCCATTCCAGTCTTTTGCTACTCCACCCCGGACTGCATTTTCCAGAAACCCCTGCCTAGGAACCAGTTACAGGCTCCTCCCAGTGTCAGTTGGGAGGACTATAAAAGATGCACACATGCTCACCCTCAGTACTGAGTATTGAATGTATGATTGTCTTTCACGTGTTCTGTGTTTTCCTAGTTTTGCCCTGCCTGTGTTTCGATCCTGGACTGTATCTTTGATTCCAGTTGTTTGCTGTCTGCCCTGACCTTTGCCTGTTTGTGGACTACTCTTTTGCCTCTGCTTTGGATTATACTGTTTGCTGGTATTCGACCTTGCCTGTTTGACCACGTTTGTTATAATAAAGCCTTGCATTTGAATCCCCAACTCCATTGTCACTTCCCCACATTACAGCTACCTGTTGCCATTTTTACCACAACACAACTCAGAAAATAAAATACTTATACGATGTCCACAGGTACTGAAAGAGCTTACAGGCTTAAACCAAATGCCGTACCACCGATTTTTCCCCACAAGGAATCTAAACGCCCCTGGATATCGAGTGAAATACATGCGGAGAAACTTCTGCTGTGTCTGCGGCATCATGACAAATGTCAGCATGTGTACATCCTGCCTGAATGGCATTTAGCGTTTCCTGTCTCTGCCGTTTGTAAGCTCTTTCAGCAGCTGTGGTCAACCAAAAGCTTCAGAAACACCAGGGCTAAAGTGGAGAGAACAAAGACGCTGGTCTTTAGAAAGTTTTATTTGTCCACAGGCATCTTCCCATTCTCTTCTCCTCTACTCATCGCTAGAAAAGCAGTGAAAACTTATATTGCTACTCTTGTTGCTCTTCGACGGAAAATTACAACCAATGTGGTCATCGTATCAGTATTTCATTTTCCGAGTTGTGTGGCGGTAAAAATAGCAATAGGTAGTGGTGGTAGCTCACAGAGTGCAACCTTTTCACATTATCAAATAATGGCGCCCCATAGTCCAAAATATGTATAAAATGATGTAGTATTTTTTTAAATAACACAAATCTTCCATGGGTCAAAACTCAAATCTATTGAAGAAAACTGTAGGAAACAGTGGATTAGAAAAGTAAAATTGTGAATGTCATGGGTTGTGAGTGTGAAATTAGAGTAGAGCAGTGCATGACTGGTGAAGGTAGAAATCGCTTCACTGCCCTGAACTATACAGTCCCTTTGACACCGTATGTACTGTGTATCTGTCGCTGTACCTCCTCCTCGAAATTTGTCGGTGTGACCAACAAAACTCTTTGAATTCTCACAGCAGAGTTCATTATGCTTCAGTTAATGTGTCTTTGCCGGTTATTTACTGCTGCTTTGTCTTTTGGGACTGATGTAGCTGTAAGACAATCAGACAGAGGTATTGATTGAAGAGGGATAAATCAGCTTTGTCAATGAACTCCGAGTCTGACCGCAAACTGGCGTGAGATTAAATCAGCTTTATTCACTATGGCAGCTTTAAGTACTTGTATTAATGGCTTTAAATGCGTGATGATGTTGCCGGGTGCCTGTTATTTTACTTAATGGCCATTAAAGGAATCACAGGGACAGTTTCACTTTACAGCACCTCTCGCTAACACAGCCACGATGATTATGTCTGAGAGTTCATTATTAACATCTGCTAAAAATAATCTTCTGGCCAGGGTAGGCTGCAGGCCGTTGGACGGAGGCCATGGCAACGCCTGTCCGCTTGCATTAGCCACCGTCCATTGCCTTGCCAGTACTCGTCTTGGGTGGACCCATCACTCCCCGAATGTGATGGGTGGAGGACGCTCATTGTGCAATCCTGCAGTCATGCAGCTGTTACCTGGAGCTGTGTTGTGGTGATACGCATTGTTTGAACACAGAAAAAGAAGCTGGATGTTTAGACAGCTTTGATTTGAAGACTTCCTGTGTCATCTCTCTCACTTTGACGCCCATTTATTTGTGTGTGTGCATCTGTGAGGGAGCTGATGAGTTTGTGTTTCAATGCGTCTCCTCAGTCACTGAACCATCGCATGTGTTGCAGTCTGATTGGGTGCGTTTATGTGCAAGCATTTAGACGATTATGTTTAATCCGGACAGTGCAATAAATTGTTTGTCTGGCCAGAGTGAATGTGAAATTGCAGCACGACACCATTCTATCAATGTCAATGAGAGGATATGTATTGCTTAAAGGGACAGTTCACCCAAAAATGAATATTGTGTCATTAATTACTCACCCTGATGTTGTTCCAAACCTGTAAGACCTTTGTTCATCTTCACAAATTAAGATATTTTTGATGAAGTCCGAGAGTTTATTGACCTTGCATAGACAGCAACGCAACTACCACATTCAGGGCACAGAAAGGTAGTGAGGATATTGTTAAAATAGTCCATGTGACATCAGTGGTTCAATCGTAATGTTACGAAAACAAAAATAACGACTCCATTCAACAGTTTACACACATGTGGGTCATTCTATAATTGTGGGTACGTCTCATGTCTGCGAGGTATATTTTTAATATATTTTCATCAATATAAGGCCCCAATGCTTAATTTTCTAGTACACAGTTATATTTTTCCCAATCACTACTATATGTTGAAAAAGCCATATCTTTTTGTTCAAAAATGATGTTCATATCATATACAAACCTGGTATTCAGCTCTCCGATTTTGTAAAGCTGCTCATTCTACTCTGCATTTAAGCATTAAAATTACCTTAAATATAAATTAATTTCATAGTTTTGCCTTCAGTTAGATTAGGTTATCAAGACATTTGGGTGTGTGCTTCAAAAATAATAAGTGTTTATTGTGATATAACTTGTTTTATTTGTGTCAGAAAAACCATTGTCAACAAAACCCCCTCTCAAAAAGCAATGGTTTGTCCCTTTCTCACAGAATTTGCACAGTATGATGATATTTCCTCTGGAAGCACATGGATGAAACACTAGAAGTTATGTTCTCTCTCTTTCCCCTAATATTGGTTAAACTAGCAAGCCTGTGTCAAGAGTGGATTGACTGACTGTCAACCGTGTTACCAAAGTATTATTGCTGCAAATTTTAACAAGACAGTTTAACTAAAACTTATGTTTTGTGTATGAAAATATATTTCTAAACATACTATATGTTCAGTAGTTCCAGGCTTCCATGCTGAGTATAGGCCCAAAACACTAAAAATGTCAACTAAGTTACCTGTCAACTGTGTTACCCAGTAAAGGTAACATGGTGGACAGTAGCAAACATACACTGTAAAAAATAAAAAACACAATTTGTTGAGTCAGCTTAAAATAATTTGTTACCCTGCTGCCTTAAAATTGTAAGTTCAGTCAACTAAAACAAGTTTATTCAACTTGAAATGTTAAGTTGTACTAAGTAACAACTTAGATATTTGTGTTTGCTAAACTTAACAGATGGGTAAGTAACCCAGCTGCCTTAAAATTTTAAGTTGATTTGACTGAACTTAAAATTTTAGGGCAGCCAGGTTACAAATTATTTTAAGTTGATTCAACAAATTGTTTTTTACAGTGTAGACGGTATTTTATGCACATATTCCTACAGATCACCTTTATTTATATAGCACTTTACACGATATAGATTGTTTCAATGCAGCTGTCATGTTTGGGTTTTTTGGTAAGCAGACAAACTTTTTTCTGTCAAATTCAAAATGTACCCCTAATTATAGAATAACCCATGCTGACATGGAAGAGAAGAAATCAGAAGTACTTTGATAGTCTTTGTGCATGTAAGCACTCAGTCTGTGTGATTGTAATGTAAACTGACTGTGACGCTTGTGAAGATCTACAGATCTCTGTAGAACACTGTAGTCATGGTGACTGTTCTCTGCATGCATGTGTGCATGCGTGCGTGGTTGTATGATCATACACTGGATTGCGTTGCGCTACTTACGATCTTTCCTCTCAGTTAAACGCACTGAAATGCACATATACACACACATAGAAAACTTCTTTCTTCTGCCCTAGTTCTGTCACGCTGCCTGTGAAGTTCCTGCGTGTCGATGGGGGAAAAGGAAAAGAAACTATTCTGATGGTGTCAACTGGCCCCGTTTAGTACAGCGCCTATGAAACCCCGCAACCACCCTCTGTCGCTTTATACGGCACATGACTGACGTTTCATTTGAACTGAGAATCCCTGCTAAGTTTTAATTAATCAAAAAGCACAATGCTTATCTTATCAGCTGATCGTTTTCATTTTGATTACGGGCTGGCGGGCAGGAAGACTGATCCTCAGGAGGAATGGGGCCCTAACTGCAGGCAAGCTGATGCTTATCGGTCTGTTTGCAGAGACAGGACAGACCAGCTGCCTTTGAGCGGTGCCGGCCCCCAGGTTAAGGGCTTAAGACACCGGCAACCTCCTGAATCCCTCCTGTGGTTCTTTTTATCTCCATCAAATGCAATCTCGCTTAGATAAAAGGCATTTGTTTAGGGCCTTTATTTATCAAAGCCTGCCATGCTCTGTGATGGACTCTGAGGTGGAAAATGTTTTTGTAATTCTTCACAAAAAAAAAGAAATTGGCATGACAGGTGTGCGTTTGTTTATGTGTTTTAACCTGTGGAACATAAACTAGACTTTTACACTAGTGTGCCGTGCCTTGAGAAACTTACTGAAATGCTTAATGAGTATTTTGTGTTGTTATCAGGCCGTTGTATGTGGTTGCTAGGGTGTTTGGTGGTTGCTAAAAAATCCAACCAAATCTTTGCCATCTTTCTGATACTATGAACCCTCAAATATGATGGCTCCCTTGCAGGACTCCCAAAATGTAAAAAAAATAATATTTTATATATGAATTTTATAAACATAATAATATATAATTGATTAATCGTGATTAATCGCATCCATACTATTTTTGTTAAATATATGTGTGTGTGTGTGTGTGTGTGTGTGTGTGTGTTTATATGTATAAATAAATTTACACACATGCAGATATAAATTTAAGAGAGATATATTTAAGAAAGATATGTTATATATGTATATTTATATATGTAAATACATATACGCACACACACTCACATAAATACATTAAATATTTCTTAGATATATACATGTGTGTATATTTATAATACATATAAATATACACACACACATATATTATGTAAACACAAACTTTTATTTTGAATGTGATTAATCGCGATTAATCGATTTGACAGCACTATTAAATATGGTATTTTTGAAGATACAAGTATAAAAACCTATTTAAACTGTAAAAAAGCTAAATATGTGTAAAATATTATATATTAATATACATACAAATATATGTGTGTGTGTGTTAATAGAGGGAGAGTTTAAATATTTATATGTTATATAATAAATTAAATATTAGTGCTGTCGAATTGATTAATCACGATTAATGGCATCCTAAATAAAAATTAGATTTTACATAATATATGTGTGTACTGTATACTATGTATAAATACATTTATACACATGCATGTATTTAAGAAATATATGTAATATAAATTTCAATTTATATTTTAAAAAAATCATATGGACAGTTTCATTTTAAATGTGATTAATCGCAATTAATCGATTTATCTATTTTTAAAATAGTGTAAAGACCTATTTCAACTGTGTAAAAATTATAATATATACATGCATGTAAGATAAAATTTGTGTATACACAAATGTTTTTATTTCTTTATTGAAAATGTAGAAAAAATGATATATATTTATATGTGTGTGTGTGTGTGTCTCTGAGTGTATGTATGTTATATTTAATATAACATATATTTAATGTAACATTTAATACTTTTATATTTTTTTATGACTGTATAAGTATAAAGACCCATTTAACAAAAAAAAAGAAAAAGATGTAAGATGTTTTACACTGTGTAAAATTTGGTGGGGTTTTTCTTCTTCTGTGAAAATGTAAAAATGTTATCTGTGATTTATGATATTTGCTGCCTGATTTCTATGAGTTAACTGAAGAATTCCTGCAGCAGGGTTCTGCAGATCAGTAACCCCAAACCCTCAGAGTGCAACCAATCTTTCTGTCAAACTTCCTCAACATCAGTAAAAAAAATAATCAAATCTACTCATTCTCACTGAAAAAAAAAACACTCTCACATACACACAGGTATTCACAATTGTAAACTCCTACCTCTTCTCCGAGCCCACTGTTTCAGAACAATAACACAATAATGGAAACCATTTTCCCTGTAAGAGTTTCTGGAAAGACATTTATTTCACTTTAACCTCCATGTGTTAGAGATGTTCTCGGTAATGGTGCAGGTCTGCCAGCTTACAGCATACAGTATAAGTCCTATTTCACCACCTATTGTACAACAGAAGTGTGAAACTCACTCTCCTACTCTCTGTTTTTCCACAGGGAGTTCGGTTGGCGAGATCCTGAATTACCCGAAGTCATTCAGATGCTGCAGCATCAGTTTCCCTCAGTTCAGTCCAACGCAGCAGCATATTTGCAACACCTATGCTTTGGAGACAACAAGATTAAAGCTGAGGTAAATATAGCTTTATATCATTGGTAATGATCATGTACCTGCTTACCAAGACACATTTGTGGATGATACAGAGCAAAATCTGTTCAAAAAGCTTTTTTGTGGCCTTGTAGTAGTGGAATTTGAATGCTGACTTTTTCGTATTTGTATTACTTGGGAAAATTATTGTTGTGGAATACCTACCGAAAGATTTTTATTGATACGTGTTGTTGCGTGAAATTAATTCTTGTACATACCGCTGACAGATAATTCACCCCGTCATTGAAATTTGATGCCAGGTCTCTGAAGGTAGATCTCCCATCCGTAAGTTTTCACAATTATGAAGAGTACCTTGGATTGCACCAGTAATTAAGCACTAATAGCACAGCCAAACAATACACGCAAAGCTTCATATTGACAGCCGTTCTCCACACAGCAGCTCTATAATTGTATCCCAGAGGCTTAAGAGAGGCTTGGAGGACAAGGAAATTAAATTTGGAGAATAAATCTGCAGGAGCAAAACAGCAACAGAGGGAGAGACGAGCTAGCCGACAAACTTTTAAATGATATTTAATGAAAAAAAACAAACAGTGAGAGCCAAATTAGTTTATCCAGTGATGAGCTCCACTTCAAACTAGCATTTTTCTCCATCTGAAAAATGTCTTATTTATTAAGAAAAGACACTAAATGAATCCCCTGCTTTCTTTGATCTGCCCGTTCATCAATTTCACCACACACCGAAATGAACTTGTTTCATGTTGTTCTCATAAAACATTTGGAGCAATGTTCCATCATAGCTTGATTGATTAGATCATTAGATTGGCATATCATTTTCATCTGTGGTTCTCAATTGTTGTCTCCCTTTCTCTATGAACAACTAGTTATAAAGTGCATTTGCAACAAAAAGCAACATGTGCCAAACCATCATCTCCAAATTTATAATTACATTTGTTTAAAAAACTGTTGCAGTTTTCCGACCAAGTAAGAGCTTTATGGTTTTTTGTTTGAAATAGGGGTGTCTTAATAGACGATAATCGTTATATTTAAATAATGAAATATCGTTACAGCATTATGTAGCGGTGTTACAGTATACTGGCAACATTTGAAAGTGAATAGTACACACACGATAATATGACACATAATAATCAAGCGCCAGCATCATTATGGAGCATTAAACTCTCACATGTGATTTGTTTCATTCATACTCAACACCAGGGGGCGTCCTCGTGCAGGAAGTCCGCAATCGAGACTCATAGAAGTAATAAAGCAAATGACTTGCCAGGAAATCCCTTATATGGACAAAGGCATCCTATGGAAGCCCACTGAATAAAAAATATAAGACGGTAATTGCAACTTTTTATCTCACAATTTTGACTTTTCTTGCAATTGCAAGAACTGACTTTTTTCTCAGAACTGTGAGATATAAACTTGCGACTGCAAGTTATAAAGTCAGAATTGTACAATATAAACTTGCAATTCAGAATTCCGTGAAAAGACTTGCAATTGTGAGATATAAACTCGCAAAAAAATGCCATTTTTCTCAGAATTTAATGATATTGTGAGACATTGTCGCAATTCTGAGACATAAAGTTACAATTCCGAGAAATAAAGTCAGAACTGCTAGATATAAACTAACAGTTCTGACTTTTTTTCTGAATTGTGAGTTTATATCTCGAAATTGAGACTTTTTAATTGTGTGCAATTAGATTTGTAAGTTTTGTAGGAATTGTAGATCGTCATTGTAGCTGAATAAAAATGCAGGGAAAAAATGTTGTATGATGAAACAAGATAAAAATCAGCACACAATTCTAACAATATATTATTTATCAGTTTTCTTTAAGCTAACTCAGGTATTTTCATATGGACAATTTATCACTGCAAGGGAGAGTGGGGTAAGATGAGCAATCTTTTACTTATGTTGTCCTCAAGATAAGGGGAAATGAGGCAGAAGTACAATGAAAGTATCTAAAGTTATTTCAGGATGTTTCCTATCATTAATGATTTCCATCAAAAATGATCAGAATGTATCTATGACAAAGGGTTCTAAATTATGGCTTCTTATAAAAAAAAGTGTTCCTGTGGCTCAATTTGCCCCAAGTTAGGGGCAAGATGAACCATCTGGGTGAAAACTGACCATCTGACTGAATCTGATTCAAACCCATGTGAAATTAATAATCAAATTTAATTTTACAAACAGTCATATTTCTTTTGTGAAAGCTAGTCTAAACAAAATAAAACCAATTAAATGAAGTATTATTTTCATTATTTAATTGTTTGCATTTCTGAAAAAATATGTTGAACACCAAAGTTTTAACCTTTCCAAAAACAGACTAAAAAGAGGGTTTGTTGAGTAAAATTGAAAAAAAAAAAAACTGAATTAGAATGAAGGAATAAATGTCACTGAAACTAATAAACATGTTAGTCAAAAGCTTTTTGGCATGGTAGCTTTTCTGCAATGTCGAACAGACCATTAAGGACTACAGGTGGAAAGATATAGTTGATTATAATGTGATGAAAAGCATCTGCTTTTCAGAGGTTTTGGTGCACTTGCACACTGTCCCTATCACATAAACTACAAATAATATCTATATATATGATAAACTAAACCAGTTGCATAATATCACATTAAAATACCAGTTTACACTTCAGAGAATTAATTTAACTTTATGCATTGTGGTGGGGTAAGTTAAAGTGTTGGCTCAACTTACCCCACAGCATTTGGCTCACTTTGCCCCATAGCTGGGATTTTGGAAAAAACTAGCTAGCTTGCCAATTCAAGCTAATATTTAGCTAAATGATTTGCATGGTTTTATATATCCACTCCCATTTCCACTCTTCCCATGTGTTTCTCGTTTCCACTGTCTGGCAGAAATGATGTGTGATACCAAAATACATGGTCACATGACAGTAAAAGTGTACAGTTGCCAAGATACAGGGGGTGGGTCAACTTACCCACTGGCTCAACTCACCCCACTCTCCCCTATAGAATACTATAAAATGATTATCAGTTCGATCGATGCTATAATGCAAGTTTGGATTAAAAATGTGTATTTGAATTTAGGGAAGACTTGAAAAAGTTCTGATGAACACCCCATTTTTAATCTCGTTTATTAGTTAGTTTCCTCAAAGTTATGAATTTGCACCAAAATAATTAGATTTTTGATTGGATATGCGCATCTGTTAGGTAAACCAGAATGTTGACAATGAACTAAGATGTTTCTGAATGCTTTTAAAAGTATGCGAGTCTATTTATTTTGCATTTTGCGATATATTTAGCATTTATTCTTCCCTCCAGTTCGTGACCCAATCAGAACAGACCTGCTGCCCACTTTTAGGTCGTGACCCACCAGTTGAGAACTACTGCTCTGTTTCAGCCCACAGTCATCATATCTGAGGTTTCTAAAAAGGTCACACATTCATGGTTCATGGACTTAACACATCCAGTACATTATGCAACTCATTGTATTACGCAACACGCCTGTGCTGGTGCAGTGTATTCAACATTTGTAAATCATTATATCCCAAGGTTGTCTTCAATGTTTCTGCAGCCTCTTTTTCAGTTAGGTGCAGTTTCCTTTTCAAGAGTTTGACCCTGATATAGTAGCAGCTGCGGTAAATGTCCAAACCTGATCATCTTCTCTTTCAATTCAGGGTCAATTTTTATTTCAAGGTTTTAATTTTAATGAACTGTCCATCTGAAATCACATCCCAGGGACTGCAGAAAGAGTGCAGCAGATGCAGATATCGTAGAAGGTATCTAAATGATACGTATTGTGGTGGTACCGGACCAGAACTGTGTGTGTGGTTGGTCGGTAAAGCAGTACAGTTAATTATATGTGAACAAGTTATTTCACCCCTACCATTCTTTTTCCTTGACATACATATACATAAATGCTTTCACATTATGGAGTGGATAGTGAAAAATGACACTAGTCAACATCACAATGGTTTCAGGCCTGGTAATGACATTTTTCACTTTTTTCCCCTACCTTTTTTTGCATAATATATCAGTCAGACTACGAGTGATTTATTTGAGGGGTTTTTAGTGTATCAAAACCATATAGCATGACCAGTATAACCAATTCCGAACCAATGACTCTTATGAGATGCCTCTTTTTGCCAACTCAAACATATATGCTTACCATGTTTGATTGTACGTAAAGGAATAATTCATCTAGAAATGAAAATTGCATCATCATTTACTCACCCTCATGTTGTAGAACACAAAATAAGGTATTTTGAAGAATGTTGGTAATTTTTACTCATGTTTAAAAATACTCTGGTAAAAGTAGAAGTACTGACTGCAAGTTTTTACTCAAGTTAAAGTAAAGAAGTATGGGCTCAGACATGTACTTAAGTAAAAAGTACCCATTACTACTACCTGTTTTAGTGTCACGCTGGTAACTGGACCCTGCGCCATATTGGCACATTAATACAAAATAACCTACAATTTTGTTAGCTAATGAATGTATCAAGTTTGAACAACCACCGTGTAGAACAGGGCCGGACTGGGACAAAATTTCAGGTTGGGAAATCTCACACTCATACAGGTCATCCCATACCCAACAAATTCTGAAACCACAGACAACCCTGTTTTTTTGTATGGCCATCACATTTAACAAAAAGGTTTAAAACCTTAGACTGGGGTCATGCCAAACAATTAAAAGTTCTCTTGTGAACTTGACTTCCATTTCCCTTTTCAGTTTCTTCGTTTTCAACGATAGAGACTTTTACACCAAAAGTAAAATGAATTCACCTCAGGCTGTAAGAAAAGTACATTTATGCAGGAGATAACTCTTCAGCTATAAAAAAAAATGAAGCACAAATGTTAGTTTATCTAAAGTCATTTTTGCTTATTATTATGGTTGAATTGCATCATTGCAGGTCAGAAGCAAAGACACTGGTTAATAAAATGGGATTAAATACACTAAGGATATTTGTTTTATGTACCATATTTAATTATTGCAGGGTTGCGTCATATTCTGAGTTTGCATTTCACGGTTTTTATTCATTTTAAGGAATACTGAATCTGTTTTTGTGAGTGAGACAAATTAATGCATGTTCACATTTAGTCTAGAATACAGTAACATGTTTACTCCCAATTTCCTGACAGGAGACTTGTCAATCAATAAATGGGGAAAAAAGTAACTAGTGTTACTTGTTTGGAAATGTAACTCAGATATTTTCTTAGAAATTCAAAAGTAATGTGTTACTTTACTAGTTACTTGAAAAAAGTATTATTACGTAACTCGCTACTTGTAATGTGTTACCCCCAACACTGCTCATTATATTCTGATTGCAAAAACATAACTTTATTTTAGTTCACTAGCTGAAGTGTCACGTTATGACCAAGTGTTGATGTTTTATCTTAAAATGACTTAAATACTACAGATTTAACAAATGTTAAACGTTAAAAGTTATTTTCCAACTTGCCTAAATGTCAAAATTAGTACAATAATAATTACATCATGACAATTTATTTTTTTTTATTTACACCCACAGTTTTACTACAAATTTCATGGTTAGACTATGGTTAGTGTACCAAAACTATGGTTAATTTGTGTTTACCATGGTTTAACTATAGTAACCATGGTTTTTGGTTTTAATTTTCGTAAGGGTTGTGTTATCTACCCTAGCTTGCTCCCTCTAAAAATATTATGGAACGAGTTTTAATAATATTTGTTTGCTAAATTACACTGACCAGAATTATAAACGCAACACTTTTGTTTTTGCCCCCATTTTTCATGAGCTGAACTCAAAGATCTAAGACTTTTTCTATGTACACAAAAGGCCTGGTTCTCTCAAATATTGTTCACAAATCTGTCTAAATCTGTGTTAGTGAGCACTTCTGCTTTGCCGAGATAATCCATCAATCCATCGTGGCCTTTTATTGTGGGCAGAGAGAATATTTGAGAGAAACAGGCCTTTTGTGTACATAGAAAAATCTTAGATCTTTGAATTCAGCTCATGAAAAATAGAGGCTGGGATCTCGGTATGGAGTTAAAGGGTAGGGTTATAATTTTTTTTGGTAGTATTATATCACACTGTGAGTGTATAATTAGCACCATTTGTTGTTTTCTCATGTCGTCTGATAGAGTGTTTAGACCCGGAATTCACAGAACAGGTGAAGCTTGACGTCACACTTAACAAGCGAATAGTTTTGATTCACTGAAAAGAACTGAATCATAAAAATCATTTGATTAACAATCATTTGGACTCTTTGTTTTGTATAGTTTTGATTGACTAAAATAACCGACTACTAAGAATCATTAATTCGGGAATCAACTGGACTGGTCGCATTGTATGGTTTTAATTCACTGAAAAGAACTGACTCAAAAATCATTTGATAATCATTAGGACTGTTTCCATTGTATGTATTGATTCACTAAGAAGAACTGACTCTTAAGAATATTTTTTTTAATAATCATTTGGACTGTTCGCATCGTAAAGTTTTGATTCACAAAAAATAACCGACTCATAAGAATCATTTATTCAGAAACCAGTTGGACTGGTCTCACACTGTATATTTTTGATTCATAAATAAGGTATGGTTTTGATTCACTAAAAAGAACCTGTTCATACAAGTCATTTGTTCATGAATTGGACTACATACGTCATTTTATGTTTTGCATTGTAGATTTAGTAGCAGTGTTTTAAAATAGTACATGAAATACTGTCAGTGTGTTTTAGTGCAGTATCCTGTCCTTAATTGCTCATCCGACCGTCATTTTCTCGAAATACATCACATTATGGAAGTCAAACGGGTTGTGAAGGCAGTTTTATATTGACATTTTTAAAGATAGATGTAAATGAACTTTAGCCAGACAGGAACTAGCGCACACACCGAAGCAGACGCGGATGGGAAAGGAGAGTCAGGCTATCAGATGACAGAGCAGTATCTCCCACAGCAGAGGTGAGGAGAATACTGATTAGCCCAGCATTTCAGCCAGACAGGCCGAGCTCTGATGTTTATAGTCTTCCTGCTAAACTAGTGGCCAAGTGCAAAGGCAGCTTTTTCTCGTCCTCAGCTGGCCACTATTTATAGCAGGTGGCTCCAGCAAAGCTCCCTGGGTCTGTCTCTTGTGCAGCCTGCCTCTGGCTAAAGTTCAGCTTTATCAGCCCTTTTAGGAGGGAAAATCTAATCCGTCAATATCCATTTGCACGTGCGCTCTAGAATCAAGAGCAAGCACTTCCTTCCTGTCCACTCTTGCCTCTAATTGAATATCTCAGCGTCTCCACTGCTTCAGGATGATGTTAACACTCAATTAATTTCACAAAAAGCAATTCACATCTCAAACAAAGTGGCATCGGCACATCTCCTCAATGTCTTCTTGATAGAACTTGCCAGAAACATCCCCAGTTCTCGCTTTTGTTTGTCGCCTCCAAACATCTGTTGCTTCCAAACATGTTGCGATCACGATAATTAATTGTACTTCCTCTATATGATGTTTTGTGCACTGGGGCTGTGTTCTCAGAAGTGCGAATCGAACCGCATGAATGAAACGAAGGCTTTTGTGCTGTGACGCACATGTCTGTCTGCCTCTCGGGATGAGCCGTGCTTTTGTTTTTCAGTCAGGTGTGGTTTGAATATTCATGCCGTACATGCAGTACAGCCCAAAACAGGAAGAAGCGGGATGAGAAATACCCTCATGGAATGGACTGCTAGATTGTTTCTCACCTTCAGACAAAGCCACACAAAGAAACGGGGTTGTAATCTCCATCGGAGTGAGTGGCGATGTGAAGCCGGAGCGCTGATCTGTAGTGACGTACTATTCAGAAGCACATCTGCCAGGGCTGCTCCGCCACTCATCTAAAGCTAATGCAGCAGGGTATTGTGTATGCCAGTTGGCAGCGAGACAGGAAATTGGAAATTCATAGTGCAATCACTTGATGAATCTGCAGATAGACACAGGTGTGACTTTCTCTTAATAATTTAGCCCTGCTGCTTTTGTCAAATCGTTCAAAACAGCTATGGCTTGGTTTATGTATTTGTCTGTAAGGGATCAAACTACAACAAATTAAGCTGCCAAATAATATCCAAGGACGATTTTGTGATTTGTGACATGCTATTTTGGGCTACTTTTATGGTATATACTACCATGTATACTTTTATATACTACTAATGTATTAATTAATATATATATATATATATATATATATATATTTGTATTTAAGCTTTTTTATTTATATTTAAGCTTTCACTGTAGTTTATATTTTGGTAATTTTGTAATGTGTTTTTGTCATTTTCATTATTATTTTTTCGATATTTCTGTTTAGCTTTAATTTAGTTGTAGCTTTATTCAAACTTATGTTATTTCATTTAGATGCCAGTGCAATATTTTAAAATGTTTGGAAATGAATATATATATATATAAATATATAGTTAATTTTTATTTCATTCATTTTATTTATTAAAACTAATTTATTTCAGCTTTATTTGTAATAATTAAAATGCTTTTTCAATTGCAACACTAATGGAAAACTATGTAAGACCATTTCCACCACTAAATAAAACATAGGAAGAAGGGAATTGCAGCTTTTTATCTCACAATTCACAAAAAAGTCAGAACTGTGAAATATAAACTCACAATTCTGATAAATAAAGTCACAATTCTGAGAAATAAAATCAAAATTGCATGATATAAACTCAGAATTTCAATTAATAATTATATAATAAGATTTATAATAAGAGATATAAATTTGCAATTCTGACTTTTTTCTCAGAATATGTGATATATAAATTAGCAATTGTGAGTTCTAGTCAGAACTGCAATATAAACTCGCCATTCTGAAAAATAAAGTTGCAGTTCTGAGAAATAAAGTCTAAATTGCGTGATTTAGATACACAATTGTGAGTTATAGTCAGAATTGCGAGATATAAACTTGCAGTTGCGAGTTATGAAATCAGTATCAGTAAAAAAAAGTTGCAATTCTGACTTTTTCTCAGAATTACGCAATTAATAACGTGCAGTTATCGGGAAACTTTTAATATCACTTTTTTCCCCTCGAAATTGGACTTTATAACTTGCAGTTGTGAGCTTATATCTCACAATTCTGAGAAAAAAGTAAGAATTATGAGATGTAAACTCGCAATTGTGAAAAAAAGTCAGAATTGTGAGATACAAACTCGCATTTGCAGGAAAAAAAGTATTGTATCAATTGTGAGATTAAAAGTCGCAATAACCTTTTTTATTTTTTATTCACTGTTGGAAACAGGCTTTCATAGAAAACAGCAGCTCAGGCTTTTTGCCAAATATCGAGTCATATGGTTTAAAATGACATAGAGTCATTTTAAACCGTTAAAAAAACGGCAGCTTTTTCATTTGTAAGGGAGCTATTCCCGAAAATATTACAAAATGCCACCGGCTATCAAGATGAGAAGGCTGTGGTGACTTGATGTCAATTAGTGTTGTTTTTCCATCGCGTTCAGTAACACCTGTTTTTTTGCCGTGTGCTCTCAGATCCTCAAATGAACTTTGCTGCCTTTAATTGACTTTAGTGTAGAACAGCAAAGCTGTGTAGACAGAGATTTACTCACAACTCTCAGTCTGTTTAGCTGTCTGAAGAGTGAGTCATTCTCCGGCTCCCTTTAGTATTGATTTTTCAAATACACTGGTTATGGATTCAGTGCCTCCTATTTGTTCATTTATCCTCCGAATGATCTCATGGGCTGACACTAAGCTGTCTTGGTTTGACTTAACACTAAATTCAGACTTTTTTTTTTTTCATTTATATGAAGCAGTGCTGCTGAATGTCAGAAGGGAAAGGTCAGTGTTTCAAATGTCTTCCTATTAGTTGAGGCCAAGGCCGCCATGTTCTCACTGACCAATAATTCTTGATTAGATCGATTGAAGTTGCATTCAAATCAGGAGTTCAAGTTCAAAAAATGAGTATGAGTGATTTTTCAAAGCCCCTTTCAGCTCACTGGTGCCTCAAGTGGACAAAAAGGCATTAAGAGTCTCTCTAAGTGTCACGTTACATCAAAGCAGACTTGAAAAATGTTTTACCGGGTCATTTTGCTACTTTTTAAATGCCTTTAGCGTAGGTTTTATTGTTTTGCCCATGTTCTCAACTCAGATTTTAACCAGTCACCCTCTGTCTGTTTCTCTCAGATACGGAGGCAGGGTGGTATTCAGTTATTGGTGGACCTGTTGGATCACAGAATGGCTGAAGTACACAGAAGCGCTTGCGGTGCCCTGAGGAACCTTGTTTACGGCAAAGCCAATGATGATAATAAAATCGCTCTGAAAAACTGCGGTGGGATTCCTGCGCTGGTCCGCCTGCTTCGTAAGACCTCTGATGTGGAAGTCAGAGAACTGGTCACAGGTAAGAACTTCTGCTGGCTTTGATATTTCTCTTTTCTTAGTTCGAGTTTTATTATCCACCTTATTTTTTTTAAAAGTGTGTGCGGCCATTTGTACATTTTATAGGTCTGGCTCCAGTCTCATCTGCATCCAGCTATTTTTAGCTGTACAAAACAGCTCATTTTGCTGCTTGATATTGCAAACTGCAATCTTACCATACTTTAATGTATTATGTATTATGAACATTCTGGTTTGTAGTGCAAACAGTTTTATCATTTACTGCAAGTTGTTATTCTTCTCTTTAATTCCCTATAGCGGCTAATGAACCGGAAGTCTTGCCCGGAATAGGAATTTTACTTTTTCCTATCACAGATTTTAATGTGCTAGATCAGTCATTGATTTTCCCTATACAAATATTTTACCAAGTATATTAATTAATTAACATTAATCTCGCTCTGTCATTGTTTCTCGTGGTGTACCTCAAGGATCCGTTCTAGGTCCATTTCTGTTTCCAATCTGTATGCTTCCTCTTGGTCCGATCATTCAGCTTCATGGTCTCATTTTGCTCGTTTTGCTGCTTGATTTTGCAAATTGGTGTCTTACCATATTATTTTAATGTGTTATCTTAATTATGAACACAGTGGTTTGTGGTGCAAACAGTTTTAGTAATTATAGTAGTTTTAGTCATTAATTACCAGTTTCAGACTCTTAAAACATGATGAATAATGGGAATCTTCGTACCTAAACCAGTGCAGTCACGGAGTTAAGTTCAAACAGGTTTTGATGTTAGCAGGAGTGACATTTTCTTTTAATTACAAGTACAGAAACCCCAAACTAGCTTGTCTAGTGATCTGTTTCAAAGTGAAACTCATCTGAAATTCTTGCTTGTGGATTTATTAATTATTTTCTTTTATTATTTAGAGAACAATGAACAGTGGAGGGGTGTTTGAATATTACATGACTTTCTGTAGTACGTTCATATTTCCAGACCATCCTGACAGGAAACGACATTGGTTTTGCACTAGTTATTGCAACTGCTCAGTCATGCAAAGAGTATTGGCCATTGCCAAGCCTGACCATTGCACCATATAGTTGAGGTTCAAACACTCACTGATGCTCCAAAATGAAAAACCGATGCATTAAGAGCCGGGGGGTGAAAACTTTTGAACAGAGTGGAGATGTGTACATTTTTCTTATTTTGCTCATTTATCCTTTTTTTTCATTTAGTACTGCTCTTCAGAGCCTACAGAAGATGTTTCCCAGAAGACAAAATAAGTTAAATTTACCCTGATCCTCAAATTCCAAAAGTTTTCACCCCCTGGCTCTTAATGCATCGTGTTTCTTTCTGGAGCATCAGTGAGCGTTTGAACCTTCTGTAATAATTGCAAATGAGCCCCTCAGCTGTCCTCAGTGTGAAAAGACGGATATCAAATCATACAGTCATTGTTGGAAAGGGTTCAAATACACAAAAATGCTGGAAAACCAAAGAATTTGTGGGACCTGAAGGATTTTTCTGAAGAAAAGCAGGCAGTTTAACTGTTCAGGACAAACAAGGGACTCATGAACAATTATTACTAAATAAAAAACACAGCTGAGGATCATTCAGGTAACAGCACGGTATGAAAAATCAAGGGGATGCAAACTTTTGAACCGGGTCAATTTTATAAATTCAACTATTATTTTCTCTTGTGGACTATATGTAAACCTTTTTTTATGTAAAATTTTCAGGTCAGTAATAAATATTTTATTTTATTTTATTTTATTTAGCTTTGAGATCTGCTATACCCAATTTGGGATGTGTACTACAACTTTTCTTCCTTTAATTTAATAGTTATATGGAAAAATCAGTTGTTTTTTTAGGGATGAGGTACGGAAAGAGATATTTTCAGCAAAATAAATCACCTGTCCCCAAAAACACATCCCCAAAGGCATTGCATTCGCAAACATGTTTCTAAATTGTTTCTGTAACGGAATGGATAGACTTTGGAACGAAGCCACTCTGGAAATGCCTGCTACGCGCTGAATTCAGATTAACATATAAATTAAAAGCATTGCACACGGGGCACTTAGAGAGACTTCCTGTCACAAATTAATCAGCAAGCTGGAAGCCTCAAGGTCTTTGGCTGCCCAGAGGATTCTCAGCCTCTCAATCTCAAGCAAAGCAGCGCTTCTGAGTCATGCTTTGCCTGCCTGTTTGACTCTGCAGAAATGGGCTGTTTTTTGACATACCGAAAGTAGATGTAGCCATATGGACCCGGTCGGACCCTGATGGTCAGGTGTCCTGTCAGCCTGCTGCCAGCGTCTGCTTCGCTTCAAAGGCCAGTGAGGCTTATGCAAGGCCTTTCCCAGAATGGGAACGCAGAGGGTGGAAGACAGAGAGACTCTAGACAGTTCTTTCCTTCTTGGAATACGTTCAGAGGCATTTGAAAAACAATGCATTCAGTACTCCCATCTCATCTGCCTACTATTGGTATCTCTGGCACTGCCTTTCAGTGGCTTCATAACTTCATATCTCTCAGACAGGCAACAGTTTATTAGTATTACTTTTGTTCTGTCACTGTTTTTCATGGCGTACCTCAAGGATCTGTTCTAGCTCCATTTTTGTTTTAAATCAGTATGCTTTCTCTTAGTCAGATCGTTCAGCATAAATCAATCTTACTCTCCTGCCCATTTTTGTTTTTCCTCCCCCTTCCATCACTTCCTTCCTACAGAAGTATGGATGGCTGAAAACTTCTTAAAACTAAATGCTAACAACACAAATTCTGTTAGTCAGCCCTAAACCTGTTGTCTCTTCCCAACATGACAGTTTCACCCATTATATGGTGTCTTAGAATATTATTTCTCATTATGCAGCCACATTGCCTTCAGATATTAGTCCTGTTTTAGTCCTCCACCTTTAAGCAATAGTTTTGCAGTTTGTGTTGTGTGGGTGCTGATAAATGTTTTATGATGGAAGGACTGTGAAACTCTAAAACCTTGACTCATCTTTTATCATTCATCCTTTAACACAATAAGCTATAAACATATAGTTTTCCCAAAAGAAGTGCTTAGAGGTTCTACAGAACCAACGTGAAAGATAAATAGATGAGCGTTTGGCTTCGTGAGCATGAGCATGTGAGCGTGGTCTTTTATGAATCGCATGACTATGGAGAACAGATGGAATATTGGTCTGCAGGAACAGGAAGCTCGTGAGAAACCCAGACAACAGAACATCCCCTGAGAAACTGTCTGAATCCGTTGGCAGCACGAGGTGTTTGAATTGCACTACGCTGTGTGATCGTATGCTGAAATTAGGGAGGATTCTTGCTTAGTTAGTCTAATTCCACTCAGCGTCTGGTTTTTGTCTCTTGGTGCAGTGCTCTAACATACGGCCCTGTCCCAAATAGCGCACTTGATGAAGAATAAGAGTTTTGTGGACTTTTTTAACCATATTTTATTCATTTACACTTCTGTATCCTTTAAAAGTTTTCAGGTCAGAAAGATTTCTTTAATGTTTATGAATCTTATGCTCACCAAAGCTACATTTATTTGATCAAAAATAGAAAAATAAATAAATACTTGGGGTTTGGGGCTTGTTCAGAATCCTAACCTTATGTTTGAGCAAATAAGTTGTTTAAAAGTCTAGTTCACTGTCAGAATAAACATTTCCTGATCATTTATTCACCCCTCTGTCATCCAAAATGTTCAAGTTTTTCTTTCTTTAGTTTAAAAGAAATTAAGGTTTCTGAGGAAAACATTCCAAGATTTTTCTCCATATAGTGGACTTCAGTTGGGGCCAAAAGGTTGAGGTTCAAATTAAAGTTTCAGTGCAGCTTGAAAGGGCTCTACACGATCCCAGCCAAGAAATAACGGTCAATGAACGCTCATCTCCCTATATGGAAAATGCCCTAATATGTTATTTTATTAGATTTTTAGCTCAATACCTAGCAGCCAGCCACATTTTTATTTTTTGTTTTATTTATTTTATTTTATTTATTTTTTTGCTCAATACCTACCACATTTATTTTATTTTTTATTTTATTTTATTTTATTTTATTTTGTTTTAATTTAATTTAATTTTATTTTATTTTACTTTATTTTATTTTGGGTTTTTTCCTTAATACCTAGCAGTTAGCCATATTTTATGCATTCATTTAATTTTATTTTTTGCTCAGTTAGCCACAATATCTAGCTGAATATTAAGCATTTTTGGTATTTACTATTTTATTTTTATTTTATTTTTGCTGAATATCTAGCAGTTTTTGTACCTTTTTTGTATTTATTATTTTATTTTAGTTTTTTTGTCTTGTTTTTTTTTTCATTTATTTATTTATTTATTTATTTTGCTGGAAACCTATCAGTTAGCCACACTTTTTGTATTTATTTTTTTATTTTTGTTTTATTTTATTTATTTTTTGCTCAATAGCAGTTAGCCACATTTAATTTAATTTTTTATTTTTTTGCTGAATAACTAACAGTTAGCCACATTTTTATGTATTTATTTTATTGTATTTTTGCTGAATATCTAGCAGCAATTTTTTTGTATTTATTATTGTATTTTATGTCATTTTATTTTGTTTTGTTTTATTTTTTGCTGAATACCTAGCAGTTCACCACATTTTTATTTTGTTTTGTTTTGCTTTATTATTTTCATTTTATTTTATTGCTGAATACCTAGCAGTTAGCCACATTTTTATGTATTTGTTTTGTTTTATTTTTGCTGAATAACTAGCAGTTAGCCACTTTTTTTGTATTTATTATTTTATTTCATTTCATTTCATTTCATTTTGCTTTGCTTTATTGTATTTTTTGCTGAATACCTAGCAATTAGCCACATTTTTTATTTTTTTTATTTTATGTTATTATTTTATTTTATTTTATTTTTGCTGAATATCTAGCAGTTAGTTTTAGGAACTTTTTATTCTGTAAGTGAGCTAATCCTTTAAAACACCGTATATTAACAATGTGCGATAACATTGGAGAAATTCAGCTATTTACATCAGTCTCCACACAGTCGGTCGTGCGGTCAAGTGAAGATGTCTGTAGGATTCTTTTCTCCTACAGTGAAAGACCCAGTGAAATGAAGCAGTCTAAATCTAGGCCTGTGTTCTGCTGGCATGAGATTTGATCTTGGTCAATGTCACCACTGACGACAATTATGTCCTTGTAGTGCTCCAGCATGGAGCCTTCCTCTCTTTCTCTTTCTTTCTTTCTTTCTCTCTCATGTTCCCTCATGAGAAGCGGTCTCTGATTAGATACTCTCTCAGTTCAGCAATCAAGGTGGTTGTTCCCTTTTCACAATGCATGTTTTTTCAAAGACTTTAAAAAGTGAAAGTCAAGAAGAAAATGAGTCGCGAAAGACTTCTGTAGCTCACACCTTCATAAACATACAGAATAGAGCGTTTGCTCTTATCCGGATGCACGGCCATATTGGAGAAACTCGGATGTAAACAACATCCTGTCTAACGACTCAAAAAACGTGTGGACGCTGCTAAATCACATAGAGAAGGACTTAGTAAGCAGGAAAGGGTGCATTATTTTGACAAACTAAAGTTAATAGGTGGTAAAAAGATCCTAGGGTTGCTCTTGTGATGAAGAGGTGAGGTGTTCATCAGAATAAGCACAACGGAAAGTTTTTCGCCAGCACATGCAATCAGCAACAGCCGGTCCTCCTGGGCTCTGGAATTAAAGGCTAACGGCTGATGTGTGAGCGTGTGTTGAGAGCAAGAAGCTGGCAAGGTCAACGTCATCAACTATTCAACCGCCACCTCTTCATACTGACTCATAAAAGTGCGTAGTTTCCTAAAGGAGAGAGGGAGGGAGGGAGAGAGAGTATGGGGTATAGAAGGAGAGGAAAAGTGAAGATAAGCAAATGGGAAAAATAGAAGTTTGGTCTGACTCATTTGCAGAGATGATGGACAGTGGGAAGGAGAGATTGGATTGATGTTGAAGGTTGGCTTCGTTTTAATAGGTTGGAGACGTGTTCTCGATTCGTCATCATCGCTGTTTTTAGAGTTTGTTCGCCATTCTGACATCTGCTAATTTTTTCGTAGCGCTGAGTGACACAAAGTGGCTTTTAGTGGGAAGCTCTTCACATTTCAGGCAATAGAAGAACCCCTGCAAGGCCGTTCATTCGGTACAGCAGGAGGTGAGATTAAGCCACACGTCTGTGTATGTACTTGTGAGGCTGTCTAAATCTCTTCTGAGTTTAATCATTATCTATCTCACCTCTACTGAATCTCTGATCCACTGTCTATTTTATGTGGAGTTATTAGTATTTCACAAAATATTGGCACTGAATTCATATCCATAAAGTTGAACTTTTTTTTTTTTAAATAACCAATTTATTTTTTATTTTAATATATTTTTTTAAATCTCTCAAATGCTTTTTGCTGAATACCTAGCAGTTAGCCACATATTTTATTTTATTTTATTACATTTTATTTTAGTTTATATTTTTTGCTGAATACCTAGCAGTTAGCCATATTTCTTCACATTTTTTTTTATTTATTTATTTACTTTTATTTATTTTTTGCTGAATACCTAGCAGTTAGCCACATTTTCATGTATTTGTTTTGTTTTATTTTATTTTATTTCATGCTAAATACCTAGCAGTTAGCCACTTTTATTTTATTTCATTTTATTTTAGTCTATATTTTTTGCTGAATACCTAGCAGTTAGCCGTATTTCTTTAAATTGTTTTATTTTATTTTATTTTACTTTATTTTTGCTGAATACTAAGCAGTTATCCTCATTTTTATGCATTTTTTATTTTATTTAATTTAATTTTTGCTGAATACCTAGCAGTTAGCCACATTTTTATTTTATTTTATTTTTGCTGAATACTAAGCAGTTATCCTCATTTTTATGCATTTTTTATTTTATTTAATTTAATTTTTGCTGAATACCTAGCAGTTAGCCACATTTTTATTTTATTTTATTTTATTTTATTTTATTTTATTTTATTTTATTTTATTTTATTTTATTTTTGCTGAATACCTTGTAGGAAGCCACATTTTTATTATATTTTTCTTCTGAATACCTAGCAGTCACATTTTTATGTATTTTATGTATGTATTTATTTATTCATTTATTTATTTATTTTGCTAAATACCTAGCAGTTAGTCACATTTTTATGTATTTATGGTTTTATTTTATATTTTATTATGTGTTTTAATATTAAGTGTTTAGTTTAGTGTATATAAGTTTATTTTTAGATTAGTTTAGGCAATTTTGTTTTTTTTATATATTATTTTTAATATTATTCATGATGCTTCTATAGATGTCACAAACTATTTTTAATTATTGAATTATGAACTATTGGTAATATAAACTATTACCAATGAATTCTGAACCCCTAGGTTAGTCAGTTTCGTCAGTTTCTTTAAACTTAAAAAGCCCAGCAATGACCACCCACTTTCATGAAGCATTATATATATATATATATATGCACTTTCGTGTACTTCTTTGCTTTACATTGAAGGTTGTGATTTATCTCAGATCTGTTGGCTTTTTTTTTTTTTTTTTTTTTTAAATAAATTGAAAAAAACACTTCCAGACCCAAGGCCGGTGAAAAGTGGGCGATCACTGCTGTGAAATTCTGCATTTAAACACTGCTAGTATTTTTCTTACACATTCACTTTGCCTAAAATCTTCTTCTAAATAAATAAAAATACAATGTACATCTTCAGAATTTACAAAGCTTCACAGAGGTCAAGCATATCATCGACCTTTCCCTTGATTGTTTGTTCATGAAATGTTTCCGCAAATTTGATAATGCTTCCAGCCACAAAGAGAGTTATGTGTGGTTACGCATCTGCGGAAATAATGTAAAGTGAATCTAATAAAACAGGAGCATGCTAAAAGCACGCATCTATTCAAGGTACTACACTGTTTTCTGATTAAAGCATAATTGTTGTGCTTTATTTATGTTTTCATATTAGCATGGAAAATGTTGTAAAAATACATTTCTGTCCTTGCAGCTGCTAGACATTAGAATGTTCTAGAGGTTTAGGATAAAATTAAAGATATCCTCTGTGATATTGCATCTGTCAGGATAAATTACCACCTCAGACATTGAAGTCTCTCAGGTGAGATATTGATGAGCTCAGGATTGGCTAATTAGCCACACACATGGCTAAATTGGTTATTTCTCATTTGTGGGATGTTTTAGTATCGACTGCTTGAAATTGACCTCCTACAACCTTAATAAGAGTTTCTTCTTGTTGCAACTTAAAATAAGCTGATGATCAATGGTGTAAGTGGCCTAAATTTTTGTAACCGCTTGTCATGATACAATAAGGATCCTTGAACCTGATGGAGTGGCATGCTACCTTTTATTTTGCTCAGTATGCAGATATTCAATGGTACTGTTCAAACGTTTGTGGTCAGTAAGATATTTTCAAAGATTAGTTCACTTCCAGGAATAAAAATTCCTGATAATTTACTCACCTCCATGTCATCCAAGATGCTTGTCTTTCTTTCGTCAATTGAAAAGAAATTAAGGTTTTTGAGAAAAACATCCCAGGATTTTTCTCCATATAGTGGACTTAAATGGGGATCAGCGGATTGAAGGTCGAAATTGCAGCTTCAATGCAGCTCTACGCAATCCCAGCCAAGGAATAAGGTCTTATCTAGTGAAACGATCTGCCATTTTCTAAAAAAAAATAAACATATATATACATTTTATCCACAAAATCTTGTCAATGCACTAGCTCGACTTGGCTGTCACTAACAAATTATTTTGGTAATCAAGTAATCTGTCAAAAATTCTGAGGATTATTTGAGTAATTGGATAATTATCATTTTTTGTAGTGATATAAATAGACCTAAGTGAACAATAGCCTTCAAAACACATGTATAATAGTAGTGAGGCAATAATAATTAGTTCAAATAACACCTCAAAAGCAAGTAATTGAGTACTCAAGGAATCATTGCAGCCCTCCGCATTTCCTAATCATGTTGGAAAGGTCAGGTGTGACGTAGGCGGACGTACAGTCCCAGTGTTAACAAAGCAAACACGCAAAGAAAGTCAAACGTAAAAAAGGTTTTGCCGATTTTAAAGCTGAAGGAGAGAATTGAGTTTTTTGCCCTACCCTACCTTTTTGAACCACGTGTGACCTTTCCAACGTGATTACATAATGCGTGAAGTCGTAGACACACATTGCAGAGCTAGTGCAAGACAAGCATTTGTGGTTAAAAAGTATATAAATTTGTATTTGTTTTAGAAAATGACCAATCGTTTCACTAGACAAGACCCTTATTTCTTGGCTGGGATTTTTTGAACCTTCTTTGAACCTTTAACTCATTGTTCCCCGTTGAGGTCCACTATATGGAGAAAATCCTAAAATGTTTTCCTCAAAAACCTTAATTTCTTGTCGACTGAAGACAGACATGAACATCTTGGATTCTGGACCTTCAAATTGATCCAAACCTGTATGAGTTTCTGTCGTCTGTTAAACACAAAGAAGATATTCAAAGAATGTTGGTAACAATACAGTTGATGTTAGCCAAAGTATTTTTTTCCATACTGTGGAACTTAATGGGTACTGTCTATTTGGTTGTTTTTGGGTGAAATTTCTTTAATGTGATCTCTTTCTTTACTCTCTTTAATGTAAAAAAAAACACAGTGACTCCAAAAGTTTTAAACACTATTTGTACATTAAAATACATGATGTGAAAATACTGTATACGTTTCCATGTGACTAACGCCATGGTGGCAGGGGTGTGTCTACGTCGTGTCCAGGGGTGGCACTGGCCCCCTCTGAAATCTGGCTGGCCACCCCAGGTGCCCCCACTACCAGATATCTATCTATAGGCTTGTTTTTACTAAATTTCTAACTGCATGTGGCAGTGGCGGATCCTGTCATGTGTAATATAGGTAGCTGCCTAGACCGGCTTTCTTCTCTTCTTTATACTTAATTTTAGCCGGTTTCTATAGCGTAAACTTAATGACAAATGTCGAGAGCGCAATGTGTAACACCAGAGGGCATCCATGGAATGCGCAAACACGAATCTCTGCACTCGCAAGCGGTTTTGTCTTATACCTACCAGTTGCGATCCACACCAGTTTTTGTTCTGTGCCGAGTTACATCCTTTCATTATAACATTGATCGCGCAGTGTACAGAGATTCACGAGGACAACGAGGATTTGCGAGGACAACGTTTGAGCCCAGTATCTGAGCGAAAGCAGTGCCATTTCATAAGAAAAAAAAAAAACATAAAATAAAAACACAATGTATATTTAAAAGTACACGTCTAGGTTTGTGTGAGGAAGGAAGTAAATCCGGCATGTACATTCATGAGGATGATGAAAGTGTTTTCACTTAAGTAAAGCCTTGAAGTCTCTTTAAAGTGTTTTTTCTTCATTGAATATGTACAATTTCTCATGTGGTAACATATGATTTATTTGATTTTATTGAACCCAAAAATATTAACTTAATCAACCTATACATTACAGTGATGAAATGAAATTTAAAGGCTAAAACAGGTAGAAATAACTCACTAAGAACCCGCCATCCCGCGCTCCCCCACTCATTTTGAGGCTGTGCCCCAGCCTGGCCCCCCCATTTAAAATGCTCTAGACACGCCTCTGCATGGTGGTGTAAGAAAATTAGAGCTGTCTGCACGTCTTGAGATGTTTGCTTGCAAACTGATGAAGTCTTTAGTTGTGTTGATATAGTTAGTCAACTGTAGAATTGTATGAATTTTGTCTTTGAGCTCTGTTGGAAGAGACGCAGTAATTAGCATGTTTGAAAGTCTAATTAGGTGCATTGTTTCTTGTCAAAAACATGAAAATGACTGGCTTTTCACACCAGTCATAAAGGACACGGCTGTGTAGTCACGTGACCGTTATGCCCACAATCACAGCATGAGTATGGGTGGTTGATCTCTGCTACTTTAGGACAGACCTCCCACACAAATATACAGTATGCGAATATACAGTTTCCGCTTCGCTTTTTATCCTTTGGATCTTTCAACATACTGTAGCCGCCATCGAACTGCATAAATTACAGAGCTGTGCATATGTTGGAAACAAAAGGTCTTGACCGAACAAATATTTTGATTGTCTCTTCCACTGTCATTATCCATTACTAAACAAAAATTAAAATGCTAATGACTCCCTCCTCTTCTTCTCCATCGTTTCTGTTTGTTTATCAAATGACTGAGGCAAATATGATGTTTCTGCAAGAATGGTTTTCAGAAATCTCTAATAGCTCTAATCTCGTTTTTAATAGTCTGTAAAAGTTAGCCTTGTTACCGTACGTAGACTGTTTAATATCAGCCGACTATGAAATTCTGATTGTTGTCTTATTTTTATTAGATGTAATCTAAAGGTTTGTGCAGTACAAGAGCTGTTTTATGTGTGTAGCATTTAGTAAATCATATTGCACAAGTCCTCCCTCTGAGTCTTGGCGAAGCTGTGAAGGAGTTTGGTAAAATGCTGTTAGACCGCCATTGTAATGTGAGACCGCAGGCTCTATAGCTTGTCAAATTATGTTTTTTTCCTCCGGTGTTCAGCTCTACATTTGTGTGGGTCTCTGAGTCTGTGTGAGACGTTGTCAAAACCTGTCTCAGGCTAGCTCAAGCACAGAATTGACAATGTTCTATGAATTTTTTACTTCTCTAAAAGAGTAATAATAGAAAAGCATTATTTCTTGTGCATTGCTGCAGCCACTTTTAAGCAGGGGCCTCCAAGTATACACCTCTCAAATGTAAAAGCAACAGTTCACCCAAAAATGAAATTTCTTCATCAAAACAGATTTGGAGAAATGGAGCACACGACTCTAGTCCATCAAATAATGTTATGTGAAGTGAAAAGCTGTGTTTGTAAGAAACAAATCAATGATTAAAGGAAAGTCCACTTCCAGAACAACAATTTACAAATATTTTACTCACCCCCTTGTCATCCAATATGTTCATGTCTTTCTGTCTTAAGTCGTAAGGAAATTATGGTTTTTGAGGAAAACATCAGGATTTGTCTCCATATAATGGACTTCATTGGTGCCCTGATTTTGAAATTCCAAAATATAGTTTAAATGCAGCTTCAAAGGAAGGAGGAAGAAGAGGAAGAAGAGTCTTATCTAGTGTAACAGTTGGCCATTTTTTCGGGGGAAAAAAATTTGTATACTTTTTAAGCACAAAAGCTCATGTAGCACAGGCTCTGGGGTGCGTATCCACAACGCTACGTACTATTGAATCACGACGAAAGGTCACGCCGAATGTAGGCGGAACTACAGACCCAGTGTTTATAAAGCGAACACGCAAAGACTAAGGAAGTGCAAGTAAGTCAAACACTGTTTACAAACAAAAAGATATGATGTCGGACAATTCTAAAGTTGTAGAGAAAAATTTAATGGAGTTTTTTACCATACTTTACCTTTTTGAGCCAGAGTACACAGACGATGAGTTTAGACGTGATTCGTAGCGTCGTGGACGCGCATCCCAGAGCTAGTGCTACAGGAGCTTTTGTGCTTAAAAAGTATACAATTTTTTATTTTTCGAATGGATAAGACCCTTCTTCCTCAGCTGGGATCATTTGGAGCCCTTTGAATCTGCATTGAAACTACATTTTGGAAGTTCAAATTCGGGGCACCAATGAAGTCCATTATATGGAGAAAAATCCTGAAATGCTTTCCTGAAAAACCCTAATTTTTTTACGACTAAAGACAGAAAGACATGAACATCTTGGATGACAAGGGGGTGAGTAAATTATTTGTAAATTGTTGTTCTGGTAGTGGACTTCTCCTTTAAGGCATTGTATAGTTTCTTAAAGCTGTTTTAGATGGTTGAAAATGGATATTTTTTTATTCAAATGAGATAACTTTTCCACTTTTTCATTCATTACGGATGAAAGACTCATATTTTAGCTCCATTAAAAGGAGAGTTTTGGAGAATTTCTCCAAATTTATTTCTATTAACAAGCAAACTTATCTACATCTTGGAAAGCCTGAGGGTGAGTACATTGTCATTAAATTTTAATTTTGGGGTGAACTATTCCTTTAATATTTTTTTTTCAATTATGGTTCTTGCAAAAGAGGTGGTTTTACCTATTTGCTATGCTAAAGGCTTTGCTTTTGTGTTTATCCTGTGCAGGTGTGTTGTGGAACCTGTCCTCGTGTGATGCTCTGAAGATGCCTATAATCCAGGACGCTTTAGCCGTCTTGACCAACACCGTGATTATACCCCATTCCACCTGGGACGTTTCCCCACATCAGGAGGACCGCAAGCTTCAAATTCACACGTCCCAAGTACTTCGTAATGCCACCGGCTGCCTGAGGTGAGTGTATGTGTGTGTGCTTTTCTTATAAGATGGAAGAAGAACATTTGTTTACAGGGATAGTTATTTTACACACCCTCATTTCATTCCAAACCTGTATGACTTTTGCGGAATGAATTTTAAAGAAGATATTTTACATAGTGTTTTAACTTTTTTTGTCCATATAAAGAAAATAAATGGGGTTCACAGAGTATAAAATGACTTTCAGGTTTGGAACGACACAACTGCAGACTGTTAGTATGTGTGGACTGTTCACAGATCCATTTGTGCATATATTGCCACATTGAATTTAATGTGTTGACTGACTTAAAGTGAAAGTGAAGCAGTCAGTCAAGTTTACATTATTTTATTCAACAGACAACCAGTCAAAAGTTTTTGAACAGTAAGATTTTTAATGGTAGATAGTCTCTTTTGTTCAGCAAGCCTGCATTTATTTGATCCAAAATACAGCAAAAGCGGTAATACTGTAAAATATTTTTACTATTTTAAATAACTGCTAATTCTATTAGAATCAAAGCTAAATTTTCAGCTTCAATACTCCAGTCTTCACTTTCACATGATCCTTCAGAAATCATTGTAATATGCTGATTTGCTGTTCAAGAAACATTTTTATTATTATTACCAATATTTAAAACAGTGAAGTAAATTTTTTCAGGATTCTTTGATGAATAGAAAGATCCAAAGATCAGCATTTAACTGAAATGAAAAGCTTTTGTAACATTATACAATATACTGTTTTTGGGAAAGAAATTATAGAAATTAACACTTTTATTTAGCAAGCATGCTTTAAATTAATCAAAAGTGATGATAAAGACAGATTTCGATTTCATATAAATGCTGTTCTTCTGAACTTCATTCATCAAAGAAACATGAAAAATTTCTGTGTTCTATTTCTTATGTTTTCAACATAATAATAATAATAATAATACATGTTTTTGAACAGCAAATCAGAATATTAGAATGATTTCTGAAGGATCATGTGACTGGAGTGATGATGCTAAAAATTCAGCTTTAAAATCACATGAATAAATTACATTTTAAAATGTATTCAAATAAAAAGCAGCTATTTTAAATAGTAATAGTTACTGTTTTTGCTGTACTATGGTTCAGATAAATGCAGGCTTGGTGAGCAGAAGAGATTTCTTTAAAAAAAAACATGACATGAAAGAGAACTCAATTTGGTTCCGCATTAAAATCTCTTTCACACTGCCTTGTGCTTAAATGGCTTAAAACACTTAAATCTTTAAACTGACAAGACTTACAACACATGCGAATGATAAACTTTCTTGAGGAAGCAGCACTAGCCCGATCTTTCAGATAGGTGATTAGTTTTAGTGTCCTGTTGACAGCAGGTAAGCTAATTGTATTTACAGGTGAACATAAAATATGTTACATACTGTACCATTAATGGTGAACTGGTCTGTGTAATGCAAATATGTCTGAAATGTCTGACACAACGATAAGCTGTCACATAAAAACAATGTATGGGATACCACAATGAAAACTTCAAGATGTAGACTGTTTGATAGTTGGATATTCATCCAAATTATGGTGAAAACCAAAAACATTTGTGTGTTAAAGGAGAACTCCACTTCCAGAACAACAATTTACAAATAATTTACTCACCCCATTGTCATCTACGATGTTCATGTCTTTCTTTCTTCAGTTGTAAAGAAATTATGTTTCTTGGGGAAAACATTTCAGCATTTTTCTCCATATAATGGAGAAATATAACTCCCTCAACTTCAAAATTGCCCTGTGTCGCTGTTTTACCTTTTTTGTTAAGGGTGTTTGATGATCTTTGCATGTTCACTTTGCAATACTTGAATATGAATACTTTTATTACTTTATTAAGCAAGAACACATTAATGTAATCAGTGACAGTAAAGACATTCATAAGGTTATGAAAATGTCAAATAAATTTCTGTTCATCAAAAATCTATGAAAGCACACAGGACTACATTTCATTAAAATATATTCAAATAGAAAACCTATCAAATTACTACTCTTTATAACATTTTTATCAAATAGATGCAGCCTTGGTGAGCATTAGACAGTTCTTTCAAAAACATTAAAAATCTTACCTAAAAAAGCATATATTGACATCTAAGCAGCAGCTCCTGTTCTCAAAGGAATTAATGCTGAATGAAGAAGACTTCATTCACATACACCTGAGAAACTATAGCCCAGATTGCATTTAAAAAGCCATTCAGCATTCAGAGATGCAGTCAAAACACCATCGACTATAAATGGGCCGAAAAAGACAGATCTCTCATTAAGAACAGATTGTGGTTTGCACAGTGCTGGTGTTTCTATAGCAGCTTGGCCACGTGATGTAGAGAAGAGTTTTTCATATCTGGACCGCTGAGAACGACGGTTTCTTTGATGAGCTGACAAAAACAAGAGCTTTGGATTTTTTACACCTCCTTCCTGTTCCATGCGGAATGAGGAACAAGCCTGACAAGCCATTTCCCCCAGCCACGTCTGTTGAGTTCATTCGTAACTCTAGATCGCCCGCGGGTAAATCTGAATCATAACCTGCACGGCTTTGTCACGTTGACTAAAGATTTACCATAGCGTTCCTGTCTCTTCTGCATGAAGGAAGAGGACACAAAGCATCTGATTCATGATTTATGCAATAATGCATAATGATGTTTATGTGGCGTGCAAATCTAGCTTATTATGATTTATACATAGCTTCTTGTTGTGAAGAGTTGGTTGAAAAATAACCGAGAAAGTGTTGATTCTCTTGGGTTGTGTATCAGTCTCACGTAAGGTTTTATTCTTGTATCCATAGCAACAGCGCAGTATTAAACTACATTAAAGTCAGTGCTGAGAGGAACACGCTGCTTTTGTTTGCTTTCCCAGTTTCCTTTTAAGATATCCTAAACAAATGAAACTTTTTTTTCAAGCCATGCTTGGAGAACTTTTGCAGTTTCACTAGACTTAGTTGTTGTCGGTTGTATTTTTACTTTGTAGAAGAGATTTTGGAATTTGCGTGAACAGAGGTGCATGCATTGTATGCAAACATACACTAAAATTCAAATACAGTCGTTTTATCATCTGATTTTCATTTTTCTCTAAATAACAAATCTGCTTGTGGTTCCACTGGTGATTTACTCCTCAGAGTGAATGGCAGTGTCTTGTGTTTCAACAAATCATCTTCTGTAGGAGCGCTGTAAAGAGGCAATTACCCTCCTCCGCATATTAGTCTGTCAAATACGCACACGCTTCAGAAAGTAAAATGCGTATCTTATGCAGACCGTGTGATTGCGGACCACACATATCCTATACTGCATTTTCATTCGTATGCAAAGTCAGTGGCTTATGATAGTTTAGTAAATACGTGTGCTGTGATTATTTAATCTTATGTATGGATTTGGAAATGGAATGGATTTTTCAAGTAGTCTTTCTAGAGTTCTTTCAATACTATTTCGACAATCTTTCAACAATCTTTCCAGTTCTTTTTAGAGAATCATAAACATTCAGTGAGACAAGTATAGTGTGATTCACAAGCAAATGACTCTTGTGAATAGGTTCTTTTAGTGAATCAACATCACTGTAAAAAAAAAAATATATATATATATATATTCAACTTAAAAAAGAAAGTGTTTGTGCTGCCTTAAAATTTTAAAGTTTACTCAACTCAAATATCCAAATTGTCATGTAGCACAACTTAACATTTCACGTCGGCCATTTCTCAAACTGAAGGCTGCATCCTCCTAAGGTCACATTTGCAGGCTGCGTAATTCATCAAGCCTGGTTTATTTCAGTTAACTGGGCATTACATTTGCAAGTCATAAGCATATTACAACAATTTACGCTTCACTAAGAATAATGGTAAAATTTATAACCATTAATATTATAAAATAAGATCTTCTTTATGACGTATGCAGCCTACAAATGTGACCTCTGGAGGATGCAGCCTTTCATTTAAAATTTTAAGGCAGCAGAAACACTAAGTTGAAACTTAGCATAGCGAAGCCAGTGTTCTCTAATTCTAATTCTAATTCTTGAGAACATGGACAAATGGCTCTTAAAAGTCTACAGCGAGACTAGAAAAGTGTGATTTACAACCAAATGACTTCTACAAAAGGTGTTCTTTTTAGTTAGGAAAAACCATACACCGAGACTAGTACTGTATACTTGATTCACAAGCAGATGACTCTTATGAACAGGTTCTTTTAGTGAATCAGATACATACAGTGAGATTAGTGTATGTGCTTCAAGAACAAATGACTTATATGATGTGGTTTTTTTCAGTGAATGAAAAATAAACATGCAACCTGTGTAGTCTGAATCCCAAAGAACTGAACAAATGGCTCCTGAGAGTTGGTTCTTTTTAGTGAATCAAAAACATGCAGTCAGTAAGACCAGTGTAATGTGATGCATGAGCAAATGGCTCTTATGAACAGTTATTTTCCTCTTATTGAATAAAAAACATGCTACAAGACAAGCATAGTGTGATTCACAAGCATCAGCTCGTATGAACGGGTTCTATTTGGTGAATGAGAAACATACAACAATAAGACCTTTGTAGTGTTATTCACAAGCAAACGATTCTTGTTACTCGGTTCTTTTTAATGAGGGAAAAAAATACAGTAAGACCATTCTACACTGTAAAAAACAAAAAACAATTTGTTGAGTCAGCTTAAAATAATGTGTTACCCTGCTGCCTTAAATTTTTAAGTTCAGTCAACTCAAATAAGTTTAGTCAACTTGAAATGTTAGGTTGTACTAAGTAACAACTTAGATATTTGTGTTTGTTAAGCTTAAAAGCTGGGTAAGTAACCCAGCTGCCTTAAAATTTTACGTTAAATCAACTTAAATATCTAAGTTGTCACTTAGTATAACTTAACATTTCAAGTTGAATAAACTTTTTTTGAGTTGACTGAACTTAAAATTTTAAGGCAACTGGGTAACACATTATTTTAAGTTGACTCAACAAATTGTCAGTGTAGTGCGCTTTACAAGCAAATGACTCTTACAAAAGGTTTCTTTTTAGTGAGTGAAAAACATACAGCAAGACCAGTGTATCTGATTCACATGCAAACGGCTCAAACGACTTATGAACAGGTTATTTTAGTGAATCAAAAATACATAGCAAGACCATTCTAGTGTGATTCACGAGCAAATGACTTATGAGTTCTTTTTAGTGAGTGAAAAACGTACTGATATTTGCTTGAGATATTTGATTCTCAAGCAAATGACTCTTATGAACAAGTTCATTTTAGTGCATCCAAACCATATACTGAGACCAGTGTACTGTAGTGTGATTAATGTGATTCATGAGCAAATGACTCAGTTCTTTTTGATGAATAATACACTGCAGTACTAGTGTAGTGCGATTCACAGACAAATGACTCTTATGAACATATTCCTCTCATTGAATCAAAAGCATGCAGCAAGTCAAGTAAAGTGTGATTCACAAGCAAATGACTCTTATGAGCAGGTTATTTTAGTGAATCACAAATGTATAGCGTGACCAGTATAGTGTAAGTCTCAAGGAAATGGACAAATGGCTCTTAAAAGACTACGGCGAGACCAGAAAACTGTGATTTACTTACAAATGACTTAAATGAACAGGTTCTGTTTAGTTTAAATATAGAGCAAGACCAGTGTAATGTGATTCCTAGGCAAATGATTCTTAAACTGGTTCATTTTAGTAAATCAAAAACATACAGTAAGACCATTGCAGTGTGATTTAAGAACAAATGGCTCATATGATGTGGTCCATTTTAGCAAATGAAAAACATACAATGCAACATATGTAGTCTGAATCCCAAACAAATGGACAAATGGCTTCTTAGAGTTGGTTCTTTTTAGTGACTCAAAAACATAAGATTAGTAAGACCAGTTTAATGTGATTCATGAGCAAAAGGCTCTTATGAACAGTTCTTTTCCTTGAATAATAAACACACAGCGGTACTAGTGTAGTGTGATTTACAGACAGATGACTCTAATGAACATATTCTTCTTATTGAATCAAAAACATGCAGCGACACCTGTGTAGTGTGATTCACAAGCAAATGATTCTTATAAACTGGTTATTTTAGTGAGTGAAAAACATACAGCAAGACCATTTTAGTGTGATTCACAAGCAAATGTCTTATGAGTTCTTTTTAGTGAGTGAAAAACATACTGTGAGATCAGTATATTTGATTCACAAGCAAATGACTCTTATGAACGAATTCATTTTAGCGCATCAAAACCATACACTGAGACCAATGTACTGTAGTGTGATTCAAGAACAAATGACACAAATTATGTGTTTTAAAAACATACAATGAACCTGTGTAGGCTGAATGCCAAACAGATGGACAAATGACTCCTGTGATTCTTATGAATGGGTTCATTTTAGTGATTCAAAAACATACAGTAAGACCAATGTAGTGTGATTTAAGATCAAATGGTTCATATGATGTGGTTTATTTTAGCAAATGAAAAACATACAATGCAAGTTATGTAGTCTGAATCCCAAACAGTGAATCAAAAACATAAGATCAATGAGACCAGTTTAATGTGATTCATTAGCAAATGGCTCTTATGATCAGTTCTTTTTTTTTAATAATAAACACACAGCAGTACTAGTGTAGTGTGATTTACAGACTAATGACTCTTATGAGTCATGAGCAAATGATTCGTATGATGTGATTCTTTTCAGTGAATCAAAATCATAGTGCGACCTCTGTATGTTGTTCAAATCTTGAACAAATTGCCTGTGATATTTAGTTCTTTTAGTGAATCAAAAACATACAGCAAGATGTGTTGTTCGATTCATAAACAACTTACTCTTATGAACAAAAATTAGTCATTCCCCAAACGAATGACTCTTATGAGCCAGTTCCTTTAACAACTCATTCAGAAATATGAGTTACCAGTTTGAATCAGTCATTCACTGCCCTGTACAATTGACAACTAAAGCTGTAAAATGTTTTATTTAGTGTGTAAGCCAAATGGACATTAAAACTGAAATATGCTTCAAATATTTTAGGTACCCCGAAAATATTTCATGATAATTTGACTGAGACATTTACATTACATTCTCGCTGTCTCAACTGGGTATCACTTTAGAGACAGTCAGTTGTCAATTTCTCCCAATTTCTGACAATTAAATACTTCAATTCAGATGGATGATGTTTGTCAGGGTGGGATTTTTTTCTCTCCCTTGGAGGCGGGAACACTTGAGCAAGCCATTGAAAATCAGTGAAGCAGTGTTTCTGGAATTGAGCCTTGTCCCAATGGGAGTTTGACACACTGCTGCTGTAAATCACTTCCACAAGCAGAAATCAAATTTCTGAAACCTGCGGGTCTCCGTGGGCACAAAAATCTATCTAATAGAAAGAGATTTTCTCAGCCACAAAGCACAATCCCTCATGACATCCCAAAAAGGCTTCACAACATTGGATTTTCCTTCTCGCTTTCTCTGTCAGACTTCAGTGAATGGATGAATCAGCCATTTACACAGTTAAATAGCTCCGCGCTCTGTTTAGGTTCGGCAGCTCACCAGCTGTCAGTAGGATCTTAATCGAACCTGAACGGCTACCCGTTCATACGAATCTTTTCCTTTCATAACTGTGTCAGAGCTTCCCTCAAATGTTGATTAAGGCGAAATGCACTTTTCCTATACTGAGATCAAAGAGTAAACGTGAGAACTTGAGTTTAGGAAAACTAATGTTCAAATTTATCTTCACAAGAAACTGCTTTAAAGACATGTTATGAGTTTGTGCTCTGTGTTGAACGTTGCTGGAAAATACTAAAGCACCACTGACTCACAACACTTTGCTTTGAATGTTTATTCATACGTAATCAACAGTTCATAACACATTTATACTTGTCAAATAAACAAAATCTGTGCCATTCGAGAGGTCTACTGATCACAGAAACTTAAGCCGTATTTCCATGGATTAGATGCACATTGTGTTTCTGGTTTATTTGATAACTCTCACACTTTATTAGGTTTAACTACTATGCACTTACATCAAAAAATATGTACAGTGTAGTTACTGTGTTCATATTGTATTGCAAAATACTTTTGCTGTTATTGAGGTGGGATATGGGTAAGGTTAGGGACAGGTTTGGTGGTATGGGTAGGTTTAAGGGTGGGTTAAGGTGTAAGAGATGGGTCAGCATTGTAATTATAAATGCAATTACAGAAATTAATTACAGATGTACTGTAATTACACTATCAGTCAGTTTTTGAACAGTAAGATTTTTAATGTCTCTTCCTGCATTTATTTGATCCAAAGTACAGCAAAAATGGTCAAATTTTGACATATTTTTTTTATTATTTAAAATAACTGTTTTCTGTTTCAGTATATTTTAGAATATAATTTATTCCTGTGATCAAAGCTAAATTTCACCATCATTACTACAGTCTTCAGTGTCTCACGATCCTTCAGAAATCATTCAAAACTGCTCATTTGCTGTTTAAGAAACATTTTTTTATTATTATTATCAATATTTGAGTAATTTGTTTTTGATAAATTATAGAAATTAGTACTTTTATTTAGCAAAGATGCTTTAAATTGATCAAAAGTGATGATAAAGACATTTATAATGTTACAAAAGATTTATATTTCAGATAAATGCTGTTCTTCTGAACTTCCTATTCATCAAAGAATATAATAATAAATAATAAATAATAATAAATGAAATAATAATAATAATAATAAATGTTTTTTGAGCAGCAAATCAGAATGTTAGTATGATTGTGGACTGGAGCAATGATGCTAAAAATTCAGCTTTAAAATAACTGGAATAAATTACATTAATATACAATAACAAACAGTTCTTGTCTACTCTGTAGTTACTCTACTACTAGGTCTAAAATTACATCTACTTATGTGCATCTTGCAGTTTAAATAGTAAAAATATTTCAAAATTGTACTGTTTTTGCTGTACTTTGGATTAATAAATGCAGCCTTGGTGAGCAGAAAAAGCTTCTCTTACTGTTCACCAACTCTCTATATTAGAACAAATGACTTTAAATCACATGAACGAAAGAGGAATGGTGTCCTTGTTTTATAAGACATTATTGGCTGGACTAAAGGAAGGCTCCCAGTCATATCTTTCAGCATGGAAGAGAGATTTACAGGTGGATATCACTGTTGAGGAGTGGGAGCGTGCATGTCTGTCGGCTCAAACCCAATCTATCAATACTAGGTATAGAATACTACAGTACAAATGGATGATGAGGACATACATTACCCCTGTTAAACTACACAGGATTAATTCTAACATTCCGAATATGTGTACAAAATGCAAGGATGAAATTGGTACATTGTTTCATTGTATGTGGGAGTGTAGGGAGCTGCAAATGTTCTGGAAGGAGATTCTTGGTGTGGTTTGTGAAATGACCGGAGAAAATATTCCTATGGAACCAAAGCTGTGTTTATTGCATATATATCCTGAAAATGCGTCAGTAAATGCAAGCAAAAAGAAGCTGGTAGATTTTAGTTTCATACAAGCTAAACGCGTGATTGCTTTAGTATGGAAAACATCCAAAAGACCTGTACTTTCACAGTGGACTAAAGAAATGTCTGACAACCTTGCCCTTGAAAAATTAACATATGCAATCAGAGGTAAAGCGGAGGTTTTTAAAAAGGTGTGGTCCTCTTTTAAGCAATTTGTAAACAGATAAAGTGGAATAGTATGTCATGATGACTGTAATTTGAAATCCTATTTTTTTAATATACGTTGGTGAATGTTTTTCTATTTAATTTCTTGTGTTTGTATATATTATTTTAGAATTCATAATTATTTAAATGTTATTTTCTTTTTGATAAATGTAGGGGTGGGGAAGTCTACTCTGTAATGATATATAACTTGATATTCTGCAATGTTCATGTGGGCTTTGTAACAAAATTAATAAAAAACAAAGTTGAACAAAAAATCTTACTGTTCAAAAACTTGTACAATGTAAAAACATGTATGTACACAGTAAGTGCATTGTATAAAATGATTAATTTAAATGTAAGTATTGAAGTCCACCTAATATAAAGTGGGGTTTTATTTAATTATATATTTTAGTCATAGTTTTTCGCTTTTGATGAAATTAACCTCTACATTTTATTATTGTTTTGTCACACCATGTTCATTCATTTCAGTCAATTTTACTTTGACTAAAATGGCATCTGATTTGTAGTCAACAAAAAACATTTTAGTTGTTGTTCCAAACCCGTAAGACCTTCGCTCATTTTCGGAACACAAATTAAGATATTCTGAAGAATTCCGACAGTATTCTTGTAGCTTCATAATATTACGATTAAACCACTGATGTCACATGGACTGTTTTATTGATGTCCTTACTACCTTTCCAGGCCTTAAACGTGGTAATTATGTTGCTGTCTGTGCAGGGTCAGAAAGCTCTCGGATTTCATCAAAAAATATCTTGTGTTCCAAAGATTAATGAAGGTCTTACAGGTTTGGAACATGAGGGTGAGTAATTAATGACAGAATTTTAATTTCTGGGCGGACTGTCCCTTTAAAACAGCTATTGCTGGGATAAACACTCCTTGATAGGCTTCATAAGACACTGAATCTGCACTTTTATCACAGCGGGTGATTGTGTTCAGTTTTTGAGCAGCTGTGGAGGTCCATGTTGGACTGCAGGAAGGGGAAATTGTGCTGTTGGTGCTCCAGATGTTCAGGTGCTTCTAGCTCACCTTGCCATTTGGCTTCTGTAACCGTAATAACCACCCCACCCCTAGTGTCAGCCAACTAGAGACCTGGCACGTCTTCATTTTGGCTCTTGTCATAAAACCTCACAATTCACCTAAACAGACAATCTGTCAAAATCTGCTTCCTGCAGCGTTCAAATACTAAGTCTGACGATGACATTTCCTCTATATTCCCAGTAGTCACCAAGCGAATAAGTGTTTCGAGTTTATTTTTACAAGAGCACATTGTAGCTGTTGAATAGTTCATTTAAGCAAGGCTATTAAAACACTAAGGCACAGACGTTTCTCCTTGTAAGGAATTTTTAAGGTGTGCTTGATTGAAAACAGCACTAATTGTGTTCAATAAGTAATTTGCTAACAAAGTGTGCTAATTAATTAGATGGAGTGCACGCGTGACAGAAATTAAAGTAAATGAATAAGCAATAAAATCTAAAGGGCTCATTAATTGTGGAAAATTAGCCGGAGCACGCCTAACGATTCACGGCGAGTCACGTGACCTCACGTAAGTCTTAAACTTCAATCACGATGCTAATTGCAGTGCTTTTCATTTGCGTTGACTAACGTTGGCGTTCATCAGGTAACTGTTAAACACTGATGCCAGTTTCTTGATTGAAGTGGACCGCTGAATTATTGAAAATGAGCATACAGTGTAACGTTTGGAGTCATTTATCTCAACAGTTTTCAAGTTTTCTTTTCAAAGATACTTTTGTTTGTAGAAATAGATTTATACTACACTGTTCAAGCATCTTATTCATAGACAAAGATGTCAATGCTAGCTCTAAAGACTCGCCTTCTTAATTTAAAAGCAAATTTTTCGAGCTATAGCAGTTTGGTTTGGGCTGTTTTGAAGCAGGTTGTGTGTGTGATTACCTGTGGCTCTCTCAGCAGTGTTTTGCTACATATATTGCTAGTTGAACTGTATTTCTCAGCAGTGTGGCGGCAATGTCACACTTAAGTAATGTAGCTTTTTAGTAGTTAAAGCTATTGTATTGATTAGGCAGCAGGGGAGTGATGACAACAAAGCTGTTTAGATGATTCTCAGCCAGACAGTTATATACATTATTAGGCCTTCCTGTAATTATTGCAGTATTATTAGTGACAGCAAGGCTCAACGCTATAAGGATTTTTTCTACTGGCCCGGTACATACCAATTAAATTCTCAATTCCAGTTTCAATACCAAAGCAAAACCTACCAGCCTAACAAATATAAAGTTCAAACATTATTTGTATGTTCAAAAATTATAGTATTATCATTAATATTTTATTACAAATGAAAAGAGAAAAAAGGAAAAAACAGCAGACAGAATGAAAAAAACACAAACAGCAGGTGGCACTTATGGAATAACAGTGTATTACGTTTCTTTGGTTACCGCTGTAAACAAAGCAGAGTTGTGCTTATGAACGCTAGTTTAAATGCATCATACGTGGGCAAATGAAAAGAAATGCCATGTAAGCTTTTCTTAAAACAGTCAGTTCCCCTCAGAGATACATTTATATGAACCCCCGTTTCAATATTTAGGGTAATATTTCCAATATTTCGCGCATTGTGAACCGTGATTTTGCTCTGCCTGCTGCAGTATTTTTTCCTCTTTGCATTCGTCTTCAGCGTCTCTGGCATCTGTTAAAGGAGTGATTTTATGCTTTTTCACTTTTTGAATTTTAGTCAGTGTGTGGTGTGTATCTTTGGGCATAAAAAAGATCTACAAAGTTACAAATCCATTAGATATTTTGTTTTTAATCTCTTTTCAAGAACTACAACGAACGGCTCCTTTGGGCTACAGCGTTAGTTTTCCGCATGCAGTGATGTCACAACGCGGTCCATTAGAATATCATTAAATTAAATCCCGTAAACAGAAATACGAATTGTTGGGCGGTGGGTAGGGAGGAGAAGGTGGAGATGTATTCATCATACAGTGTAGATAGCTTCACTTATAAGCGTCACTTATAAAGTGTTTTTAAAAATGCATAAACTAGAATAGGCTAGGCTGATTAGTGATGATGTATTTGATAATGTTAGGCTGCTTTTAGCTTTTTGCTGGAGCTGGTTTAGGGCAATGAAACTAATTATGTAAACTAATTAAATAAATTATCACGATAATATCATGTATTGGTGATCTCGCAGGCTGAGGATAGGACTCAACAATACTGTAGCATATTATTTACTCACCCTCCATTCATCCTAGGTGTATACTCTTTCCTTCTGAAAGCATCTAATAGAGTCTAATAAAGTGCATCCATCCATAATAAAAAAGTGCCTCACACGGCTCCCGGGGGTCTCCTGTAGTGAATCAATGGCTTTTTGTGAAAAAAATATTCATATTTAAAACGTAAGATTAACTATTAATCTAGCTTGTGCTAACTGCTATGACAAGGGGCGTGGCAGTACTGAATCACTGTCTAAGCTGTTCACCAATCGCAACGCACTGGGACAGCTAACCAATCACAACACATTTCCTTTTTTTGGAAGGCGGGCCTTCATTAAACCCGGAACTAATCGAGCCATTAGTGCCAGGCTGGGAGAAAGGTATTGTAATAATGTAAATAATGCATTTTTGGAACCAATATATATATATATATATATATTCGTAAATGTATGTTATTTATATATGGATATAAATATACACAGTACACATTTTTATTTTGGATGCGATTAATCGATTTGACAGCACTACTAATAATTAATATGAAAATTGAGATGTAAAGCTAATAACTTCATGAACATTTTGTATTCTTTATTTTTATTATATTTTAACTCAAATATATTTTAATGTACATTTATTAATTGTGTTATTTTATTATTTAATTTTTTATTCTGTTTTGTTAAAAGAAATGACTGGAGCTAATAAGAAATAAAATTAAGTGGACAGTATGTGTAATAATAATAATAATAATAATAATAATAATAATTTAACCCAAATATATATTTAATGTTCATTTTATTATTAATTATTAGCCTTATTTTACTCATTTTATTTGTTTATTCTATTATGTGATGATATTAGTGATGCAAAGCTAATAAATAACAAAATAAAAAGGACATTATGTATTTATGCCTATGTATTTATTATTATTATTATTATTATTATTATATTTCTAATCAAGTGTGTATGTATTAATGATTAACTTTCTTATTTTATTCATTTCACTTATTTTTTCTATTATGTCAAAAGAAAGTGGAGGGATGTGACACTAATAATTAATATAATAAATTGATATTAAATAAATATGTTTTTATTGTTATCATTGTTGTTGTAGTTTAAACCTCAGTACGTAATGTCAATTTATTTATTAATTATTAGCTTTATTTTATTATTTATTAATTATTGTGAGAAGTGACTACAGTGATGCAATGCTAATAATTATTAAAAAAAGTGGACATTATGTATTTGAGTTAATAATAATAATAATAATAATATTTATTATTATTATTATTATTATTATTATTATTATTATTATTATTTAACCCAAATAAATATTTAATGCCTTATTTTGTGTGTGATGATATTAGTGATACAAAGTTAATAAGTAATAAAAAGAATCTATAATGTGCATTTCATAAATATTACTTTTGTTTTATAAATGTTTTTTTATATATATATTTTATGTTTTATAAATTGTTTTATAAATATACCTTTATTCGTTTATTCTATTACACTGCAAAAAAGGCTAATCTTACTTAGCATTTTTGTCTTGTCTCTAGTCAAAATATCTAAAAATTCTTTAAAAATTAAAATTATCTGCCAGTGTGGTAAGGAAAATGTATATATAATGTCAATTTATTTATTAATTATTACCATCATTTTATTATTTAGTGTTATTTATTCATTATTTATTCATTTTATTTATTTATTATTATTTAATGTGCGAATAAAGTGATAATGAAGTCACACAAAGCTAATAATGAATAAAAAAAATAAATGGTCATTGTGTTTTTATGTAATAATAGTGTCTTTTGTAGCGTCATTATATCATGTCTGGATAGTAGTGTAATGCACCGTTATCTCTGTCTGTTTTTCTTACACATCCTCACTCCGCACACAGCGGTGCGGCGCTCCTTTCGTGCTTATCTGTAGGCGTGTAGGTGTTCTCCAGCAGCCGAATATTACACCGAAATGCTTTATGGACAATATCAGCCACTTTGCACTTCTGCCCTGTCAGCATCAGATTACCCTACGCAGGGGGATTTATGAAATAATTTCATCATTTTGGAATACTCCATCAAACGACGCTCTGATAAATCAAGCCGCCGCCACCATCTAATTGCCGCCCTCCCTCTCCCCCTTTCTCATATCAGTCCAGCGTGACACACCTTGAAAAGTAATGAAACAATTTCTCTTTTTCTCCTCTCGGCCCGCGTGATGCATCATCTACGTTCCTGCCGGGCTGCGAGCAGACCCACCCTCAGTCACATCCATCACTCACCATCACAAGTGAATCATCTCTCTGAGCTCGGTCTCAATTACAGGGCTCAGGACACCCTTTCCTACAGGCTGGGAAGAGTTTGATGCATTCGTAAAAGCTGCTGGGAGCCAAGAGAAAATAGGAGAAGGAGGCCAACGGGAAGTAGAAATGCTAATTGGCGCTGGTGCTGGTGCAGGCACAAGAGGGAGTAGATATTTGTGGTCTATGTTTATGGAGGAACTCAAACCCTGAGGTCTCCTCTCTTCCCGTTAATGTTCCCTGTGTGCTGTTAATGGGACTCATTTGACTGGTTAATAACCCAGAATGATTCCTAGATTCGGGAACTGGAGTCAAATAGTTGGATTTTTTGAATATATATATATATATATATATATATATTTAGGATACTTTTACACTGTGCTAAAACCAGGGAAGCGTTTGATTTAATCTGCTTAATTATTTTCATTCTAAATGAATTAAATAAAAGTAATGTGTTGTTTTTATTATATCATTAATTATCTAATTTGCCATGACTTAAAATCTAAAATCTGTGATATTTCTGTTTAAAAAGAATTAGGTATTTGTAATGAATTTAGATATGAAGTAGCAACTTTAATACACAATTAATAATATAATAATAAATAAAATGTTATTATATATTATATATGTATTTTTTGATATTTTTGATATTTTATACATATTTTATTTTTATATTTTTACATTTTATGTGTATATACAGGGCATACTATATTTGAAGAAAAGAAAAGAAAAATATCTATATAACAGCTTTGCATCACAGAAATAAATTATATTTTAAAGTATATTAAAATAGAAAACCACAATTTTAAATTGCAATAATATTTTGTTATTGCAATATTGCGATTATATATATGTGTGTGTGTGTGTGTGTGTGTGTGTGTAAAAATAAATTATATATATAGAGAGAGAGAGAGTTTTTTTGTTTTATATATTTTACATTTTATTTTTAAATATTTTATATTTGATATATATTCATATAAAAGGTAGAAAACAAAAAATAAATATATTCTAAATATATTCTACTCTTTATATATATAAAATATTAAAATATATATACAAAATAAATAAATAAATTATATATATATATATATGTTGTAATAGTATTACTACAGTCTACATATTATTTAGCTTTTTGTTCTATTTAAAAATACAAACTAAATAAAGTGTAATAATACTAATTTTATTTTTATAGTTATATTTTATTATAAGTCATTTATTGTGTAAGTCAAATATTGCAATTAAAATAGTACAATATTGCAATAATAAAATACTATTGCAATTTAAAATAGTGGTTTTCTATTTTAATATACTTTAAAATATAATTTATTTCTGTGATGCAAAGCTGATTTTTCAGCATCATTACTCCAGTCTCCAGTGTCACATGATTCTTCAAAAATCTTTCTAATATGCTGATTTATTACCAATGTTAGAAATATGTGCTGCTTATTTTTTATTTTTATTTTTATTTTGGAACTTGTGATACTTTTTTCAGGATTCTTTGATGAATAAAAAGTTTAAAAGTACAGCATTTATTTTAAATAAACATCTTTTCTAAAGTATTTCCTATCACTTTGTATCATTTAACACACTCTTTCTAAATAAAATCACTAATTTCTATCAAAAAAGAAAGAAAAAAACATTTACAGACCCCAAACATTTAAACAGTAGTGTATATTGTTTAAAAAAAACAGTTTTAAATAAATGCTATTCTTTTAAACATTTTGTTCATAAAAGAATCCTGAGAAAAGTATCCCAGGTTACAAAAAGAACTGTTTTCAACACTGATAATAAATCAGCATATCAGAATGATTTCTAAAGGGTCGCGTGACAATGAAGACTGAAAATAAATTATAACACAGAAATAAATTATATTTTAAAGTATATTAAAACAGAAAACCAGTATTTTAAATTTCAATAATATTTCACAGTATTACAGTTTTTTCTGTATTTTTGATGGAATAAATGCAGCCTTGATGAGCATAAGACTTCTTTAAAAAACATTAAACATCTTACCAATCACAAACTTTTGAACGACAGTTGAAAATAGATAAAGATAGATTCATACCTTTTTAAAATAACACTACTTAAACTGCTGGATTAAAACAAGTGTAACAATAGATACTCCACTCAGGTCAATAAGAGGTAAAACGCTTTACATGTGGAAATCCGAGCTAAGTTCTTGGCATGAATCGGTGCTATTCTCACTTAATGGAAGGCTCAGTGCAGCCCTTTGTGTGGGAAATTAAACATCCAAGCACCGCAAGGGCCATATGGGAAAATAGTTAATCAAAGGTTATGCTAATGCACATCAGGCTGAGAGAAGAGCTCTGAGCTCCCAACGCCTGCCTCCCCCTTTATGCAATAAAACAGTTATGCGGGAGACATAAATGATGAGACATTACTATTCATAACCAAGAGACTAAGACTACCCAAACCAGATGTCAGAAAACACAGCTGCTGTGCTTTTGGTCAGATTTTCAATTTATTTCTAGTTATTTAAAATTCATCTCTGCCACAGAGCAGTCTGTGAAACAAGCTCCCTAATATTTCAAAATAAAGTCTGTTTATGCTCATTTTAAATTGAAAACCGGACCCTCTGCTAATGTCACGGGGAACATCTCGATAGATCATTTTGATGGCTTACACTCATTTATAAACGCGGGAAGTGAACCACACAATTGCATGCGCACATGCCTCTGTGACCGAAACAAATTGGCACAAACTTCATGAATTATTGATGATGACACCGCAGAACAGTGGACAGAGCAAAAATTACTTTGTGCGAAGTTTTCATCCAATGCACAAGAGAGGAGGATGCAGGAGTGGAAAAAATTTCTCTTTGTTTTGTTTGGAAGGGACCGAGTATATAACATTGTTATATGTTTAAGTTGATATGACATGTCGAAAAGCATTATAGATACCTAATTACAAAAGCTTTTTATTTCAGATCAATTGTGATCTTTGAATCTTTCTATTCATCAAAGTATCCTGAAAAAATGTACTAATAAAAAATGTTTCTTGAACAGCAAATCAGCATGTTAGAATGATTTCTGAAGGATCATGTGACACTGAAGACTGGAGTAATGATGCTGAAAATGTAAGTTTGATCACAAGCATAAATTACTTTTTAAAATATATTTAAATAGAAAACAGTTATTTTAAATAGTAAAAATATTTCACAGTATTACTGCTTTTGCTGTATTTTGGATCAAATAAATGCAGGCTTGGTGAGCAGAAGAGACTTCTTTAAAAAAAATAAATAATCTTACAGTTCAAAAACTTTTGACTGGTAGTGTACATATAAGAAATTAATATTTAAATAATTAGTTAATAAGAAATTAATACTTATATTCAATTATGTTTATGCTTATCACATTTTTACATCGAAAAAGGACAGAGTATAGTATAGTAGTGTAAAAGGACAGAGTATACACTGCTGTTCTGTAGTTTGTGATCTGTAAGATTTTTCAAGTTTTTAAAGGAATCTCTACACAGAATAAAACAGTCATATTGTGAAATACTATTACAATTTAAAATAACGGTTTCATATTTTAATATATTTTCAAATATAATGTATTTCTGTGACGCAAAGCTGAATTTTCAGTATCATTACTCCAGTTTTCAGTGTCACATGATCCTTTAGAAATCATTCTAATACGCTGATTTATTTATTTATTTATTTATTTTTCTGTGATACATTTTTCAGGATTATTTGATGAATAAAAAGTTTAAAAGTACAGCATTTATTTTTTAAAAATGTTCTAAAGTCCTTACTATCACTTTTAATCAATTTAACACATCGTTGCTGAAAAAAAAGTCACATGATTCTTCAGAAATCTTTCTAATATGCTGATTTATTATCAATGTTTGAAACAGTTGTGCTGCTTAATATTTTTTTTTTTTGTTTTGTTTTGGAACTTGTGATACTTTTTTCAGGATTCTTTGATGAATAAAGAGTTTAACAGCATTTATTTTAAATAAACATCTTTTCTAAAGTCTTTCCTATCACTCTGTATCATTTAACATGTTCTTGCTGAATAAAATGATTAATTTCTATCAAAAAAGAACGAAAAAAACATTTACTGACCCCAAACATTTGAACGGTAGTGTAACATTTCTATTTTAAATAAATGCTGTTCATTTTATGCATACATCTTATTCAGAAAAGAATCCTGAAAAAGGTTTTACAGGTTCCAAAAAAAAATAAAAAATATTAAGCAGCAAAACTGTTTTCTGTGGGAAACACACACATACATACACACACACAAAATTCTTGCAAAATGTGTAAAATATATAGAAATAAATAAAACCAAACATAACTAAATACATTATCATAGAGTACATACCTGCACAGGGATGTAAAATGTACAATTGAGGTCAAAAGTTTACATCCCCTTTTCAGAATCATTAAAAATGTTAATTATTTTACCAAAAAATGTATGCAAATGTATGATTTTGAGATCTATCTTTTCACAGTGGGGAAAGCTGAGGGACTCACATGCAACTATTACAGAGGGTTCAAACGCTCACTGATTCTCCAGTAGGAAAAACCATGCATTAACCATGGGGGTGAAAACTTTTGAACAGAATGGAGATGTGTACATTTTTCTTATTTTGCCTAAATATAATATTTTTTTTCATTTAGTACTGCCCTTCTGAAACTACAGAAGATACTTACGTGTTTCCCAGAAGACAAAATAAGTTTCATTTTCCCTGATTTTCAAATTCAAAAAATTTTCACCCCTCGGCTTTTAATGTATCGTGTTTCCTTCTGGAGCATCAGTGAGCATTTGAACCTTCTGTAATAGTTGCATATGGGTCCCTCAGTTGTCCTCAGTGTGAAAAAATGGATCTCAGAATCATACAGTCATAGTTGGAAAGAGTTTAAATTCACAAAAATGCTGGAAAACCAAATAATTTGTGGGTCAGACAGTAGTAGTGATCGCGTCCTCATTTCCCAGTTGCTGGATGTCATTTTAACTGTGTCATTTCTTCTGCGGTCATCCTGATTTGATCCACACCAGCAACCACACGCTTTTCCCTCCATCTACCATTTGCGTGGATCATAAGAAAAGGGCGAGATGACTAATTAGCGTGTTTGTTCTCACACAAGCACATTAATAACTGTCATTAATTGCCTGGAATGCAATACACAAGCGGAAAAACAAGGAATGGACATCAATAAGCTCACATCCCCCAAGCCACCCAACCAAAGAGAGATAGACCTTGGCCGCTACAGGAAGGCACCTTTAAGAATTATGAGTTTGTCTTCCAAAGCTATAATTCATATTAAAGATTTTCTGATGTGCTACCACATTCAGGTTTCCAATGCCTAATCTCATAAACGCCCGATGATTTAGCACGTGCCTCGTTCCTCGGGGTGTCTGTTGTAATGAAATAGTAATTTCTTCATTCAAATGAAACACGTCTGTTGTGACATGAGTGTTTCTGTAAGCCGTGCCTCCTCGCGTGACTTTTTGATGAAAACTTGCTCAACAAATTGGATGTAACACTTACAGGTCTTAAATTCCAAAGCTGGTGCTGTCAGGCCTTTTGAATATTTAATGGCATAATAAAGCAGGGCCATAAAGGAACTAAATAGATAAGTTTGTAATTCAAACGCTCCATATGCAGGCTAAATTATGTATTTCCAATGCCTTTTCAGGTATATTCATGTATTATAGAGGAGGAGGCAAGGCAGTTCTAATAAATGATACATAGCAATTGATTCAGTTCTGGTGAATATAGAAATGTAAATCTTCTGCGGAGTAATGTATCCTGTTTCCCATTACAGTTGATGTGAGTGAATTTTTCTTATTACGTGTGGGCTGTTTTCCCAAAGGCAGTTTCATATGGTGTGGCATAGAGACACACATGTGTCATATTCTTTCGGTCCAGCACACAAGGGAGTTTTTAGCCAAGATCAATCCGTTTTCAGTACATTGATATGATGTGGAATAGAACTGTGATTTGCTGTTATTGTGTGTGTAATAGACATGTGGGTGAAGTTTTAATGCCTGCTGTTGTCTCATTTGCACAGAGATATTGAATGTGTTACAGCAAGTCCTAACCAGGCACCACAAGCAATAAATCTTAAATGTTTTTGTCCTAAACACCTGTGGCCACGACAAGCAACATACATTTTATGGAAGTCTTCTGTTCAACAAGGCTGCCTTAATTTGATCAAAAATAAAGTAAAACAGTAATACTGTGAAATATTACCATTTGAAATCTGTTTTCTATTTAAATATATTTTAAAAAGTAATTTATTCCTGTGAGCTGAATTTGCAGCATCATTACTTCAGTCATCCATGTTGAGCCCATATGTTAATATTTTGTGGAAACGGATGCATTTTTAGATTCTTTGTTAAATAGGAAGTTTGAAAGATCTGCTCTAATTTGAAGTGTGTGTTTTTTTTTTTCTTTTTTGGTGATATAAAATTGTGCTAAGTATAAATATAATTGAATATAAGTATTAATTTCTTATTAATTAATTGTTTAAATATTAATTTCTTATATGTACACTACCAGTCAAAAGTTTTTGAACCATAAGATTTTTTAAAGAAGTCTCTGTTCACCAAGCCTGCATTTATTTGATCCAAAATACAGAAAAAGCAGTAATATTGTGAAATATTTTTACTGTTTAAAATAGCTGTTTCTATTTAAATATATATTTTAAAATGTAATTTATTCTTGTGATCAAACTTACATTTTCAGCATCATTACTCTGTTCTTCGGTGTCACATGATCCTTTAGAAATCAGTCTAATATGCTGATTTGCTGTTTAAGAAACATTTTTTATTAGTACATTTTTTCAGGATACTTTGAATAGAAAGATTCAAAGATCAGAATTAATCTGAAATAAAAAGATTTTGTAACATTGTACACTATACCGTTCAAAAGCTTGGATTCAGTAAAGGGGGGAATTATAGAAATTAATACCTTTATTTAGCAAGGATGCTTCAAATTGATTAAAAATGATGATATAGACATTGATAATGTTACAAACGATTTCTGTTTCAGGTACATATTGTTTTTCTGAACCTTTTTTTTTTCATCACAGAAACCTGGAAAAATCCACTCAGCTGTTTTCAACATAAAACAGCAAATTAGCATATTGAAATGATTTCTGAAGGATCATGAGACTGGAGTAATGATGCTAAAAATTCAGTTTTGAAATCACAGGAGTAAATTACATTTTAAAATATATTCAAATAGAACATTATTTTACATAGTAAAAACATTTCAGATCAGGTTTTTGCTATACTTTGGATCTGGTTTGGAAGAGAAGAGACTTCTTTAAAAACATTAAAAATCTTACTGTTCAAAAACTTTTGACTGGTAAAAAAAAATATGCACATTTTGTAATACCACCTAAAATTTTACTTTATATATACATAAATTTGGCTGAATGGCTACTGCTAAATCCCTAAATTGTCAAACGACATACTGTCGCTACACCAACAATGATATCTCATTGGTCACCAATCACATTTTAAACATTAAATATGTTCTAATTAGCCAATCTAATGAGATTTGTCAAATTGCACAGTTTTTTTCACTTCCAGCTTGGACTGAAAAATTGCTGGAGACTTGCATCTGTTGTATCTGGATAGAACACTGTTTGTGTTTGTACAATAAGCCTATTACATTCGTTCCTCGTCCATATTCAGCAGTGTACACCTGATTGATTTTTTCAATAAACAAAATAATCAGGATCCTTATTGGATTATCCAACTGAAATGATGCCAATATCCATTTCTTTCTCTCCCACTGTTATACTGTCTAAAATAAACAGTCAGATGTCTAGCGGTGTCAGTGTTTCTCCCCCTGAAGACTCATATATTAATACATGTCAGAGGTGGGAGGTTTGGAGAGATTTGTTTGAGTGACTCGTGAAATGTGAAGCATTTGCATTTTGTTTGTCACAGTGGTGAAGCAGGTTGTATCCCCGAAGGGAATCTTCACCCATGTGAGTGAATCTCTTTGATTTAATGCACTCATCACTGACCTGTGCTTCCCTCTCTCCCAGGAATGTGAGTTCGGCAGGAGAGGAGGCTCGGCGGCGGATGAGAGAGTGCGAGGGACTGACTGACACGCTGCTTTTCATCATCCAGACTTCCCTCGGAAGCAGCGAGATTGATAGCAAGGTATGCTTTCCTCCCGGGATCTGTCCATCTCTCACCGAACCACAGAGGCAACCTGTTGTAAAAGTTTTTATGTCTGTGAGTATGTGTGTGTGTAGCAGTTCATGGAATGCTCCATAACAAATAAACAGCTTTGTGGTTGGCTGCTCTCTGAAGGTTGCGAAGGCTTGCTCTTCTAAATGGCGTTGTTTAATCATGATTTAACTGGCAGCCCTCCATCAGGCTCAGCGTGCTAATAGCAGAGCGGAGGGGATGCATCCGTCCTAATGAGAATTGAAGAGCAAAGCGTGTAGATGCTGGAGCGTGGCTCAGTGCTTTCCCTCTGGTCATTTTCAGACTTGCGAGCTTTCCAGCTTTCCTACAGTTCCTGCTGTCTGAATCCCCCCGTGGTGCGCTCTCAACCACCTCTCTTCACAGTTTCCAAATTCACAGCAATTCTTGTAATATCTCTTCAGGTTTTATAGGCTGTATGTAGACTGTTCTGTTCCAAACCCATAAGACTTTCCTTCATCTTTGGAACACAAAAAAAGATATTTTTGGTGCAATCCGAGAGCTTTCTGTGTGACTGGCAGTTATTTTTTTTCTTTGTGCTTTTAAAAGTATTAACATAGCTTCATAACATTACGGTTGAAGCATTGCTGTCACATGGGCTATTTTAACAATGTCCTTACTACCTTTATGTGCCTTGAATGTGGTAGTTGCATTGCTGTCTGTGCAGGATCAGAAAGCTCTCAGATTTCATCAGAAATATTTTAATTTGTGTTCCTTGATAAACAAAAGTCTTACAGGTTTGAAACAACGTGAGGGTGAGTAATTAAAGGAGAAGTCCACTTCCAGAACAACAATTTACAAATAATTTACTCACCCCCTTGTCATCCAAGATGTTCATGTCTTTCTGTCAGTTATGGTTTTTAAGGAAAGCATTTCAGGATTTTTCTCCATATAATGGACTTCAATGGTGCCCCCGATTTTGAACTTCCAAAATGCAGTTTAAATGCAGATTCAAAGGGCTCTAAATGATCCCAGCCGAGGAAGAAGGGTCATATCTAGCGAAACGATCTGTCATTTTTGTTTTTTGTCTTTTAAAAAAAAAAAGTGTACTTTTTAAGCACAAAAGCTTGTGTAGCACTAGCTCTGGGATGCGTGTCCACAACGCTACGTACTACAGAATCACGTCGAAAGGTCACGCCTTTCTAAACCTAACTTGCTGATTCTTTCCAACAGTGGAATAGATATGGTCCATTCTTGACAGCATTGAGATTCCTGCTCCATTGGCAGTGGTTGGCATTTTCCACACGTGCACCACCATGTCTCGTTTGAATGTGGTCAGCAGTCTCCTCTCTCTGTCTCATCATCTGTGTACTCCGGCTCAAAAAGGTAGGGTATGGCGAAAAACCCCATCTCATTTTCTCCTACAACTTTAGAATCGTCCGACATCGTTGTACCTTTTTGTTTGTAAACAGCTTTTGACTTACTTGAACTTAATTAGTCTTTGCATGTTCACTTTGTAAAAACTGGGTCTGTAGTTCCACCTAAGTCGTGTGTGACCTTTTGACGTGATTCTGTAGTACGTAGCGTTGTGGACGCGCATCCCAGAGCTAGTGTTATACAAACTTTTGCTTAAAAAGTATACAAATTTCAATTTATCACTAGATAAGACCCTTCTTCCCCAGCTGGGATTGTTTAGAGTCTTTTGAAGCTGCATTTAAACTGCATTTTGGAAGTTCAAAATCAGGGGCACCATTGAAGTCCATTATATGGAGAAAAATACTGAAATGCTTTCCTCAAAAACCATAATTTCTTTACAACTGAAGACAGAATGACATGAACATCTTTAATGACAAGGAGGTGAAAGTGGTGTTCTCCTTTAATGACAGAATATTAATTTTTGGGTGAACTGTCTCTTTAAATTTTAACATATTTCAAGATAGTTACTGTTGGATGTTCCTATTTATATGCATACTGTGACAGTTCTGTGCAGTAAAGGTCATTTGAAGTGTACTATAGTTTTCACACGAACACTTAGCGTATGCATACAGACAAGCACATAGCCTTTCAAAGCATACTCCGTTTTAAGCGTGTGCAAGCATAGACTCTAGACACATGCGCACTAGAAAGCTTCATCCATCACTCTTCAGAAGTTATTAGCACTAAAAGTGTCTCTGTACTCGTTTAAACTAAAGTTGTGGTGTCTCTTAACCCCCTTGCACAAGTGCTTGTCAGTGCTTGTCGTCTATTGCTGTCAGCACTTTGTTGTTGTTCATCCGTCTCATCCATTTCTTTTCGACTGTGAAAGAGAAGTCTGGATTGGTGTTGCCACCTCAGTATTGCAAAAATGAGTGCAAAAAATTTGAAAACACATGCACGATCTGAGCATACAAGCTTAGAAAAATGAGTTAGCGCTCATACAGTATGCAAATATCGTAGTAAATAGTTTGCTCATTCTCATGTTGTTCCTAACCTGGTTGACTTTCTTTCTTCTGTGAAAACACAAGATATTTTGAAGAAAATTTCAACAGTCTTTAGTTGAATAAGTGCAGTTACTAATAATATTGCATGTTATTCCTTGTTTATTTCATGTTTATACAGATTTGACAGTAAAGCAATAAGTTTGAGTTGGGAAGCATACAAAATTTACCTTTGTTAACAACAGTAACACTTTTTATATAGAAAATGTATATATTCTAATCTTATTAAATGTACCATTATTCTTATATAGTATTATATGGAACTGACCATATTCAGTGATTATGTGTGATTTAGTTGCAAGAAAGTTTGTGTTTTCCAAGGCACTTTGTGACTTTTCTTACTTCATACACAAAAAGTGTTAAAATGACCAAATCTGATTTCTTGATCATTTTATATATTATAATAGTGATTTCAAAATAGCAGGTGTCGCAAAACCAACTTTGGTTCCCAAGTAAAGCTATTCTGAGCTCGTTTGCAAGCTTGTTTGATAAACCGTCCGCACTGCGCTCCTCAAACGTAGCGCAGTTTTGTTCAAGGTTGCCAGGTTTTTACAATAAAGCCCATCCAATTGCTACTCAAATCTAGCCCAAAAAGCCCAATAGCCCAATTTCGGTGGAGGGTCCCCCGGTAAAAACGCGTTCCAGGGATAAAATACATGTTTTTTGTGGGGTTTTTTGCGTGTGGTTTCCCTGGTAAAATTTGCATTCCAGCGGATAAATAGCACATTATTGGGGTCGCCTCATCCCGTGGCAACAGTGTTCAAGTAGCCCAATTTCACGGGAAAACTGCGCACTAGTTTTGTTACGCTTTTGTTTCATTGTAGTTTGATGCTTATTATGCAATAGAAATAGCAGCACTTATGAGTTGAACAACGCGACCACTAACAAAACTTCACAACGGCAGAAAAAATTGTCGCATACTGAAGCCCAGATTAACAGTTATATACATTTAGTCATTTTTTAAACTATCTCTTCTTTTGTGTTCTGCAAAATAAAGACAGTATACTTTGGTTAAATGCATATGTTGCTAAAACAAATCTACTGAGTCAATGATTCAATTTCCCATTCATAAAGATAGCCACTTGCTTTATTCCTGAATGAATCAGCCGTTCGAATTAATCAAATGAGTGAATGATTCAGTAATTAAATCAGTGACTTGCTGCCACCTACTGGCCGTTTTAGCTTCATTTTTAAAGTATCTTTTCAGTTATTTAAAGGGGTCATCGGATGCTAAGTTCACTTTTTCATGTTGTTTGAACATTAATGTGTGTTGGCAGTGTATGTACAAATCTACCATATAATGATAAAAATCCATGCAGTGGTTTTTAATTAATCTGTAAAAATAATATCACCTTTTTCAAATCGAGCTGTTCTCAAATGCCGTTCTGTGTGCCATCACACCCACAGAGGCCGCTCCCACGATAGTTGATTGACATGAGCTCTTACCTTAGACCAGCTGTCACAGTGCAGTAACTTTCCTTGTTTTGATGCCAGAGCAGGGATGTAAGTTAGACAAGAATATCTCCGATTGAGCGATTGAGGTGTTGTGTTGCTGGATGTAATAATGAACATAGTGGTCGTCATTTACTCCCAACATCTGAGCCACTGTAGATGCAGTAGATGAAGTTACGTTTGTTTGTGAATGGAATGCGCCTCCCGATCTACATATATCCGTCTATGTTCGCGCGAATCATTCGTGATCCAGCTTCACTTACAGCAGAAGTGTGTATAAGTGTTTTTTTATGAATCTTTGCGATCGCTTTTCCTTATAACGTGGTAGTTAGGAAGTTTAGCGGCTAAACGCGGCTAAATGCGGCGAAAGTAAACAAGATCGTTATTCCACAGAGAGAAGAGAGGGGCGGGGTGAGCAGAGCTCATTTGCATTTAAAGGAACAACCCCTTAGAATGAGATGATTTTTGCAGAGCTGATTTTGGGAAGGTAAAAAGGGTGTTGTTTTACAAAACCATTGAGAATTTTTAATCGAAGTATATTAAAGACTTTTCATTAAGACCCTAAAGAATCATATCAACTTGTGGAAAATGGGCATCCGATGACCCCTTTAAATCGTTAAATATATCTGTATTCAAAATTTTATATTTAAAACATGAATCTCAGCATGAATTTATGAATTTGATTGCACACATGAAAATGCACCTACAAGCCACTTTTGTGTTCTTCTTTGCCACCTCTGTAGTACAAATTAATTTTGTTAATGCTGATTTAATTTGATTGGCAACTTATTTTTTACATTCTTTTAATAACGTTAGAAAATTGCGAAGGTAAAAACAAAATTCTGCTGTAAATCACAGTCAAATATCACCTCGTAGTGAGAACACTGTAAAAAAAAAAAAACAAATTAAAAAAAAAAGTAGTTTTAACTTAAAAAAAAACTTTCATGTTGACTAAACTTAAAAATTTAAGGCAGCACGAACACTTACTTTTTAAGTTGAAACAACTTTTTTTTAAGTTGTTTTTTACAGTTAAATATTTTTTGATTATTGTTTAGAAGGTGCTCTTAAAATGTTGACTGTGCTCCTAAAAAGAAAAGTAAGTGTAGAGCCCTGTTCTCGTTGCATAGTGTTGCTCTAAAAATGCAGATCGGAGCAAAAGGGCATCCGTCATGCATACTGAAGCACTTGAGATTTAGCTCCTTTTAGAGCACTAAGCGCTTTTTTTTTATCCATCAGTGTGCTTTAACACATTACAAATCCTCAAAAAAGCAACAGTGGCCATTTTGCCCATCACACTGGCTTGGAAAAAGGGCAATCACCCTAATCACTCCAATTTCTTTATGTGTGATGATTTGCCCAGAGCTGTTTTCGCCAGGTGTTGGCCCAGCAGAGCTGTAATTGCTGAAAGCACACCGCCCGTGGTCTTAATGTGCTGTTAACCTGTGGTTGGTCAAGCTCTCTCCTGTTGACTTCTACATTTAAAATTGGGACCTTGTAAATGCTGCCAGCAAGAGAGATGGTGTTGGCTTAAATTTCAACATTATGTTGTATATTTTCAGCAGAACTTGTTTCGTTTTTCTCAAAAGCGTGGAGAAAGCGAGGTCGGCCTTGTCTGGCACAGAGAAGTCAATGTGTTTCTGTACGTCTGAAATGCCGGTGCATAATTCTCTGAGCGTTTCTCTGATTACAGTCATTATTTTTGTTTGTGCAGGGCATGGTCCTCCTCGTCCTATAATGGGGGAAAAAGAAAAACATGGAGATTGAGAAAAGCGCTCGTTTTTCATCATCATTTTGCGAGCGTTTATTTTCTATTTTCTGCTGTCAAGCATTGTGCCTGCTCTGCTGTGTCTCCTTGTAATACCCTGTTAAATGGAGTGTGAGCCGATGGATTTGGCTGGTCATTTTTCCCCATCTGCGAGTATATCCTTTAATCACATTTAAATGGGAGACCGTGTCAGACATATAATTAAGTACTTTCATATACTTAGTGCCAATGCAGCCTACACTTCCAGCCAACACTCAGAGAAAGACGGAGACTGAGGAAATGAGAAAGTTAGATGAACTGAAAAAGAGACATGGAGAAAGAATAATATAAGGGTGCAATAGAATAAATCTAGGACTTAAACACTGTAGGATGTAACCTTGCTGTTTAGGCCCTAGACATGTTTTTCTCTAATACAGGGATCTTAAAATCAAATCACCTAGTTGTTTAAAGTAAATATATGTGTTTTTACATTCATAAATTTGGTATTTTATTTTTTATTTTATTTTATTTTATTTATTTTATTATTTGAATATTTTTTTCTTATAATATAAGAAAATATATAATATATAGATTATAATGTATACACAAAATGTAAAAGCTAATTTTTATTTCATCTTATTGTATTTTATTTTATCTTATAATATTAGATTACATGTATACAGAAATGTAAAAGCTTGTTTTTAATTTTATTTTATATATATATATATTATTATTATTATTATTATTATTTTAATATTTTATTTTGTGTTATAATATTAGGTTATAATATACACAAAATGTAAAAGCTAATTTTTATTTTATTAAATTTTATTTTATTTGACTATTTAATAATTTTATTTTATATTATAATATTAGATTATAGTGTAATATATGTACAAAAATGTAAAAGCTCATTTTTTATTTTATTATTGAAATATTTTATTTTAGCTTATAATATAAGTTATAAAATACACACAAAAATGTGAAAGTTCATTTTAATTTATTATTTGAATATTTAATTTAGCTTATAGTGTTAGATTGTAATTTGTACACAAAATGTAAAAACGTATTTTTATTTTATTTTATTATTTGAAAATAATATATTATATTATTATATAAAAATAATATAAAAATATTATTTAATATTTTTTGTTTTGTTTTTTTTGTTTTTTTATTTTATTTTTTAAATGTATTTTATATTATTATTTTAATATTTTATTTTTTCTTATAATATTACATTATAATATATACACAATATTTAAAGATATAATATATATTTAAATATTTTATTTTATCTTATATAATATATATAAATATATATATATATATATATATATATATATATATATATATATATATATATATTTTTTTTTTAAACTTAAACAGTCCTCTAGAGAATTGGATAATATTAAAGGCCAAACCATAATGCAGAAAGTAAAAACTGATTTGCAGGCCCAATTTCAGGATAAACTACTAAATCTTAAGGGGTTGAATTTCATTTTGAAACGTAATGAAATGAAATCCAGTAGTTTGAGACGCCTTCTCTAATGGATGCTTTTTTTCTGAGCATTGTTATGACACCACAATGAGTGCTGTTGTTTGTGTGTAAGTGTGTGTGTTTGAACAAATGTGTGTTTCCTCTTGCCTCAGAAGCAGCATGAGTTGGACAGATGAAGTTTGGCCCCTCTGGCCAGATGGGCTCTATCAAGAGCTCAGTGGTGCTAGACTAATACCTGCCCAATATCTGTCTCTCTTTCTCTCTTTCTCTGGCAGACCATAGAAAACTGTGTATGCATTTTGAGGAACCTCTCGTATCGGCTTGCAGCTGAAACGTCTCAGGGACAGCAGATGGGGACGGACGAGCTGGACGGCCTCCTGTGTAGCGATGCCAGCGGGAAGGACGGAGAGACCTCAGGCTGCTGGGGAAAAAAGAAAAAGAAGAAGAAGTCCCAGGACCAGGTAGGTCATCCAAAGCATCATTTACAGGCATTGGGAGCTGTGATTTGACCGTCACCTGCTGCCAATGGCTCTAACACACATTACTTGGAAATCATAGTTCAGAGTGAATGAAAAAGGCTATTTGAAGTCAACAGGAAATCAAACTGTATCTTATTTCCTTTGTTAATACATGAAACTTGGTGCTGGTCTTCAGCTACATAATATGATGTGCATGCATGCATGTGTGTGTGTGTGTGTGTGTGTGTGTGTATATATATGTATGTATATAATTTGTACATTTTATGTGTTATCCATTAAATTGCATTACATATAATTTTAAGTTTAATATTTAATTTTAAGTTTCATATTGCAAATTGCATTATGCAGTATAATTTTATACAATATGAATATTACATATCTATTAAATTATTTTATATTAGATTTGATTATAGATTATAATTTTATAATATAAAATATGTTATATACACAGATGTAGAAGAAATATTTGCATAACATAATCTTTATATTTTATTATATTATTATATTATTTTATTTATATTATTGTTTAATATTGCTAATTGCATTATTAGGCAATATCATTTAATTCAATATGAGTATTAAATATTAGATTATTTTACATAGAATTTGATTATAGATTATAATATAATATAAGATTATAATATTTTCTGTACACAAAAATGCATAAATATTTGCATAATATAATCGTCATATATTATTATATTATATTATATTGTATTATATTGTATTACATTATATTAATGCTAGTTTAATATTGCAGATTGCATTATTATGCAGTGTAATTTAATACAATATGAATATTACATTAAATTATTTTAGATTAGATTAGACTAGATGATAGATTATAATATAAGATTATAATTATATACACAATAATGGAGAAAATAGTGTTTAATATTGCAAATCGCATTATTCGGCAATATAATTTAATACTATATTAATATTAAATATTCAATTATTTTAGATTGGATGTGATTATAGATTACAAGATTATAATATAATATAATAAAATATATTATAAAATAATATAATATATAATAATATATAAGATAATATATACACAAAAATGTGTAAGAAATATTTGCATAATATAATCTTTATATATTAATGTTAGTTTAATATTGAAAATTGCATTATTATGCAATATTTAATACAATATGAATATTATATTAAATTATTTTAGATTAGAGTAGATTATAGATTATAAGATTTTAATATAAGATTCTAATTATATTCACAAAAATGTAGAAAAAATATTAGCTTAATATAATCTTTATATACTTTATTATATTATATATTAGTTTAATATTGCAAATTGCATTATACAGTATAATTTAATATAATATGAATATTAAATGTTAGATTATTTAATAGATTATATTAGATTTGATTATATATTAAAAGATTATTAAATATTTCTATACAAAAATGCAAAAGAAACATTTGCATAATGTAATCTTTATTTTATATTAGTTTAATATTGCAAATTGCATTATTATGCAATATAATTTAATACAATATGACTATCACATAATAAATTATTTTAGATTTTATTATAGGTAAGATTATTACATATTTTATGCACAAAAATGTAGGAGAAATATTTGCGTAATGTAATCTTTATATATTCTATTCTATTATATTATATTATATATTGCTTTATTATTGCAAATTGCATTATTATGCAATATAATGTAATACAATATCAATATCACATATTAAATTATTTTATTATAGATTAAGATAGTGTTGTTACGTTACGTTATGTTAATTAATAACGGTAACACAAAAGTCCAGCCCTAATTTTCACTTATGTCACATTATTGAAGTAAAACGTGAACGTCATTTTGTGTTGACTGAAGAGATAGGACTTTATTTCACATTAAAATGCTTTTCTGCATTTTATTGTGCAACCCAGCATAAATAAGGTGTTTCATATCAAAATATTAATAACACAATCAGCATATTCAACTTCCATTTACACCCCTCGTTGCCTCAAAATAATCCCAATTTAGGTTTAAATGATTCCCCAAATAACAGATTTACACGCCGCCCTTTTATCAATTACTTCCTCTGCAAACGTAACGTTCACCACCTACACAGAGACGCACCGTCAGACAACGAGTTTCCCCAGCGACACGCTCCACGGCTGATAAAGCACAGTGTTTGTGGGCGTCAGACTAAAGGAGGGGGAAAAAAAACCCAACCGTTTTACAGGCGACTCCTCCACAGCAGAGGAAACTCTTCATTAATCTCACGCAAGAAAAAGTCAGCCGGGATCCTCCGTGCAGATACGGAGAGAGGGGAGCAGTAAGGTGGGAGAGCAGTTGTGTAACACAACTCCCTCTGGAAGGTCCTGTTCCAGAGGAGCCATAAAGCTAATAGGTGGTGATATACTGTAGCCACCGATAGCTGAATGTAATGCTAGCTAAAATAAAACCTGTGATGTCCGTCACAAAAAGCTACATTTGCTTCGTGCCTAGTGAGAAGCACTAAAACTTTAAAAGCAGTCAGAGTCGAATAATACATCAAAGCTATTGCTCTGTTGAGATTATGACAGCATAGACTCTTGTATTAAACATAGCGTGGGGATGTTTTGCGTCGTCTTGTGAGTTTGAACATTCAAAGATGTATTTCCTTCATTCATTACCTCAAACCCCGTACATAAGTTCTGCAGATCTGTTTTAGGATTCAGTCAGATGTGTCTCGTCCAGTCAGATTTCAGAAAGGAAGAAGATGCAAGGACACTAGAGTCGTCCGTCTCTGCCTGTTGGACTGTAAAGAGGGCCATTTTTCCCCATTACCTAAGGTGCCCTCTCGTATCATGTGCCGGACCTTCTCCTCAGCCGAGACGCTTTGAAAGAGGACACCTGGGCCTCCGGGCAACAGCAGGCTAATGTACTCCGTTAAATCATTTATCACTAAGTGGCAGCGAGGTAGCACGGGAAACCAGAGCGTGCCGCCGCGGTTCTGTCGGGGCAGGGCAGTGGCGTTTAGCGTAGCTAATTGACTGAGAGGGGAGAGTATGTAAACCAGAGCAATTTCAACCCACCGAGCGCTGATACCCTTCTTTGAGTTTACTTTGAGAAATGGGGCATGGAGCGCTCATTATGCTCAAAGCTTGCTGACAGGAAAAGGGCAAAGAGAAAGTTTTCGACAATTTGAGATGCTGTTTTACGCTCTGATAGTTCAGAAGAAGCATTAGGATCAAATTGTCATTTTTTTGAGGGTAACTCTCATTTTGAGGTTTGGAAAAGCTGAAAGAGAAGCATTTGGGCTGATTTTCCTGTGCTGCATAGGTATGTTTTGAAGCATGGAAGCTGGTTTAAGCTGGTCTTTAGTTGGTCATGAGCTGCTCCTGAGCAGGAGCTAGATGCTTAGGATCCACACATGAACAGCCTAAATCAGCTTATAACCAGCTCAGAACCAGCTGCAATGCTTCAAAACATACATATAACCAACATATGCGTCTATGGTTTAGATGTCCAAAAAGACATTTTCTGAAGGAAAAATTAATGTTGCTTACCAGAGTTATAGAGTTCTATATTTAATATCTATATATCTGTCTCTCTCTCTCTCTCTCTCTCTCTCTCTCTCTCTATATATATATATATATATATATGTAGGTAGATAGATAGATAGATAGATAGATAGGTGATAGATAGATAGATAGATAGATAGATAGATAGATAGATAGAAAGATAGATAGATACACATTTTAATTTTTTTATGAAATATCTTGTTTTTTTTAATTTTTAATCATCACCATTTTATTATTCATTACCTTATATATAGATAGATAGATAGATAGATAGATAGATATAGATATATAGTGTCTGTCTGTCTATTATCTATCTATCTATCTATCTATCTATCTGTCTATCATCTATCATCTATCTATCTATCTATATCTATCTATCTGTCTATCATCTATCTATCTTTCTATCTATCTATCATCTGTCTATCTATCTATCTATCTATCTGTCTATCTATCTATCTATCTATCTATCTATCTATCTATCATGTTTTTGAGATTTACAAAATGTAATTAATTTCAATAATTACCTATTTACCAATAATTATATATGTCTATATTTATTATATTTATAATTATATATGTCATTTTTATTATTTATTACCTCATATTACAATGAATATTATTAAATATACATTATAAAATTATATAAATTTATAAACATACATTTTAACTAAATATATATATATTTTTAAATTCATTCCTGTGATATTTTTTGTAGTTACCTGCATTTTGGTTACACAACACCTTGGTGACCAAAAGTTCTCCAAAATGAAACTATATAATAATATTTTAAAACTTGTTTAAAACGGCTTCATTCATAGTGTTTTTAAATAAATAATAATAAAAGTTTTTCAAGGATTTCAGGCTTTTAATAAAACTTTCTTCTTCAAAATCTCTGAATAGTTACACCACAGATTACATCACCTGGTTTTGTTATTGTTGTATTTCCAGAAATTTAAAACATGTTCATCATAAAAGGAGGTGTCATTTTTTATTATTTAATAGATCTGGACATAAGAGACGTGTCTTTGACCTTGATGCCTTACCAAGCACCTTTTTCACTGATAAATTATGAAAACAGCTTTCGCAGCAATTGTGTAAGGCTGAATGTTTACGAAATGTTGCCCTCGCTGTTTGCATATAGTGAAACAACAGATTAAACCGAGTCTCCTCTCAACCTCTTTCCATTTCTTCTGCGCTCACCGTATGGGAAGAGCAGCAGCCTCACGGGAGCTTCTCCACCCTCCAGCAGTTGATTGAACAACAGAGCCGCTCCTCAGAGCAGGAACGGGGGGAGATGAAAACAGACTCATTAATAATGAAGAGAGAGTGAGGCTGAGTGCCAGAGCTAGTTTAAGACGCTGAGGTATTTCACAAGTTGCTCTGCCATGAAAGTAGGTCAGCCTGTGAGACCAGCACTTTTCAAACTGACTCACCCACACGCCTCGAACGCAGACTTACAACTCGTCATTCGCTTTTGGTTCTATTCAGGCCACAGTTTGTCAAGAGATGTGTGCGTATGTGCAGGGGTTACATTCGCCTTGCGACCTGTACAGAATGACGGGCGATTTTATCTCAGGAGTTCGCCGGGTCGCTGGTAAGCGGATACTGCAAAGTTATTGGTGGTCATAGCTGTAGAAAATCTGATAAAAAAGAGATAAATAAAAATAAAACCATTTTTCTTGACACTAAAAATGAACACTTTGGAGGCGGAAGTGTTTGTATAGCATATAAACTGCAGCAGTGTGTAATATATCATAACATGATGAAGAAAAACGATTATTAATTCATGAATCCAACTTGCTTAGAATGCAAACAATTTCTGATGCACTTTTCCTCGTATCATTTTTTTTATTATTATATAAGATATACACTACTGTTCAAAAGTTTAGGATTAGTAAGATCAGAAAACTATTTTATTCAGCAAAGCTGCATTAAATTGATCAAAAGTGACAGGAACTCAAAAAATATTTCTATTTCAAATAAATGCTCTTCTTTTGAACTCTCCTTGTTAACAAATGCAGCCTTAGTGAGACTTTTGAACGCTAGTGTATATATAAATCACATTAACGTTTTCTTCACTGACTTCACATTTGTGTTTGAATAGCCGCACATTTACATAAAGTTAAAATTTTCTCACTGTTGCTCATCTCACCTCTTTGTTTCTGTAGTGGGATGGTGTGGGACCATTGCCAGATACTGCTGATCCCCCCAAAGGGATTCAGATGCTGTGGCATCCTTCGATAGTAAAGCCCTACCTCACCCTGCTGTCTGAATGCTCCAACCCGGACACGCTGGAGGGGGCCGCTGGGGCACTGCAGAACCTGGCTGCTGGGAGTTGGAAGGTAAGTCATGCGGTCAGTCACCTTTTGTGTGTGTTTCTGTCTGTGCTGGAGGTATGGCTTGGGATCCAACACATACTGTTTAAAATGTAAGTTGATTTAAGGATAGTTTATGCAAAAGTGAAAATTCAGTCATCATTTACTATTCACTCAATGCAAGTTGTTCCAAACCTGTGTCAATTTTTTTGAGCGCTGAAGATATTTTGAAGAATGTGGGTAACCAAACAGTTGACAGTAGGCATAGGCATTGAGTTTCGTAGTATGAAGAAAAAAATACTGTGGAATTCAATAACTACCCTCAACCATGTGGATTTTAATTCTGACCTGTGTTCTCATGAATATCCCAAGACTTTTGCACAGTTCTGTACAGAATGGACATTATATATATATGTACTTAGGGATCTAAAAAATACTAAAAAGTATTGTTTATTTATTTTATTGTTAATTATTGGTAGTGGTTTCTGGGTTCTTTAAAAAATTAAGAAATATTTAAAGAATAAAAAAAAAAAAAATCAATTTATTATTATGATAAGAAAAAAATGTTTTAAAGAATAAAAAATAAAACATATATATTTATTTTAGTTTTAATTATTGGTATCTGTCACGTGGAAGACACGGTATACTGGGGGTTAGGGGTCTTTAAATCTATCTAGATTTTAAAAAGAACAAAAAAAGTATTTAAAGAATAAAAAATAATAAAATATTTATTTATTGTTTATTTGTTTTATTTTTAATTATTGCCATATAAGTTGAAGACAGTGTATACTTAGGGTTAGGGGTCTTTAAAAAGAAAAAAATAATATTTAAAAAATAAAAAATATGTATTTGTTTTAGTTTTAATTATTGGTATCTGTCATGTGGAAGACGGTATACTGAGGGTTAGGGGTCTTTAAAAAAGAACAAAAAGTGTTTAAAGAATATAAAATAATAAAATATTTATTTATTGTTTATTTGTTTTATTTTTGATTATTGGCATACAAGTTGAAGACAATGTATACTTAGGGTTATGGGTCTTTAAAAAAGAAAAAAGAAAAATATTTAAAGAATAAAATATATATATTTGTTTTAGTTGTAATTATTGGTATCTGTCTGAGTGGAAGACAAGGTATACTTAGGGTTAGGGGTCTTTAAAAAAGAACAAAAAAGTATTTAAAGAATAAAAAAATAATAAAACATTTATTTATTGTTTATTTGTTTTATTTTTAATTATTGGCATATAAGTTGAAGACAAGGTATACTTAGGGGTAGGGGTCTTTAAAAAGAAAAAAATAAGTATTTAAAGAATAAGAAATATATATTTGTTTTAGTTTTAATTATTAGTATCTGTCTGAGTGGAAGACAAGGTATAATGAGGGTTAGGGGTCTTTAAAAAAGAACAAAAAAACTATTTAAAGAATACAAAATAAAATATTTATTTATTGTTTATTTGTTTTATTTTTAACTATTGTGCTTATGAGTTGAAGATAAGGTATACTTAGGGTTAGGGGTCTTAAAAAAAGAAAAAATAATAATATTTAAAGAATAAAAAATATATATTTGTTTTAGTTGTAATTATTGGTATCTGTCTGAGAATAAAAAGAATAAAAAATAATAAAATATTTATTGTTTGTTTATTTATTTTATTTTTAATTATTGTTATCTGTCTGAGTGGAAAACAAGATATATATATATATAATTTATATATAAATGCTGTCTGAGTGGAAGTCAAAAAAGTAATATATTGAAAAATAAATCAAATTATTTATTTATTTATATGCCTTTAAAGTATTACAGTTCAGCATGTCTTTGTGCTACTGCCATGAATAATACCATAATTTATCTGACTTGTTGGTTTGTGTGCTATTACTTTCCAAGGCTTTCAGACTTACGATTTCTTGATTAAATCGACCAACCGACCATTGTTGGAAGTGTTCTGAAGCCATATCAAGGGTCCGGAATATTATAGACAGATGGGACAATTCTCTCTCGATTCGGACCACCTACAATTAGACTAACGGCCACATGGCATCATGATAAGAACCGCTCAGAGCACCTTAGCGTACCACCACTCTGTGTTTTCTTTACTTGTTTTCACTGAAGGTTTTATTCGCTGTTGTCAGGATCTAAATTTATTGAACGGTGCAAGAAGAAATGGTGTAAAATTGCATTTTTCCTGACCTGAAACTACTTGCTTTCATCAGATGTTTAAACCAGTACCAATCTCCCTCTTGGCCCCTGCACCTCTCTTTGTTCTCACATCCTTTTCACCATCTCTCAGCGACAAAAGCTTGTTTTACCTCTGTTGCTGGAGAGCTCTAATCCACCCGATGTGCTCAGCAAGATCAATACTTTAAGATGGAGACAGATGCAATGGGATTGGATTGGTTTTGAAGTCTCATAACAGGTTTAGACCCCCTTCAAGAAGTTAAATGAAACCGGCGTCCCTGCGACCCCTCTCCACACCTACAGGGCATCGGGTTGTATACGTGCTTGCTGCTTTGGCTTGAGAGAGACAAACGAGAAAGCAAAAGAGAGCCAGAGACCCTGTCTGTCTGCCTATTTGGTCCAGTTCCCATAATTGGCTGCTCTGTTTGTTCATCTAGAAGAGCTGACATTGAGCCCTCGTCTAATATGTGTGAACTAAGCTCTCTGTTTATGTTTTCAAAGTCCATTTTGGACAGTGGGATTATCAAATCCCACGCTGTGTGTACTAGGAAATGGAAACAAAGCCTTTAACTTAAGACGGATCAAAAAAACACTCATGCGTGAAGAATGCTTGCTCGTCAAGAACTCCTTTTCAATTACAGTTTCAAGGCTGTTTCTTTTATTGCATTACTTATAATACAACCACGAATTTTAATGAACTGTGATGTTGATTTTCACTAAATGACAGATTTATGTTTCTAAAGTGCCATTTCTCTGTTCCTAAACCTAGTAAGCTGCCTCTGTGGTGCACTTTGCCTGATTTAACACAATTCCAGGCAATTTGTTGTTTAATATACACTTGTGTAAAGCAGGATTTTGGAACAATGAGCTGGAGCTTTCAGCACGATGCCACAGGAACACTGTGTTAAAGGGATAGTTCACCCAAAAAATGAAGATTGTGTCATTAATTACTCACCCTCACGTCTTTCCAAACCTGTAAGACTTTGGACAGGCACGTCTTTCTGTGATCGCTTGAAATGTTAAATGAACAAGGCCTAAAAACGTGTGCAAATGATAAACTTTCGTAACGACGCAGCAGCCAGTGGCAGATTTATAAACAGCACCGCAACTAAATAAAATTAAGGTTGAACTTCTGACATCACATGGACTATTTTAACAATGTCCTTACTACCTTTCTGGGCCTTGAACGTGTCAGTTGCATTGCTGTCTATGCAGGGTCAGAAAGCTCTTGGATTTCATCAAAAATATCTTAATTTGCGTTCCTTGATGAACAAAGGTCTTACAGGTTTGGAACGACATGAGGGTGAGTAATTAATGACACTTTTTATGGATGAACTATCCCTTTAACTGCAAAGGAATCTCACAAGTTATTGATTTGAGATACTCTACATAGTTTGGAGCAGGCAGTCAATGCAGCTAAAACTTTAGTGATTGTAAAACACAACTGAATGAATTCAAGGTGCCTATTTTTATTTTGCAAAGCTGTTTGTCTTTCCCATAAGCAATTCTCTTTTGAACTACACTAAATGATTGGGTGTCCGCATCACTCAAACTAGCAACAGATAAAGGAAGCATCAAAAATCATTCAAATCAGACTGTACTTTGCTGTTCTGTGATTATGCAACATCAAACTGTGATTACAGTATTGATGTGTCAGAGGTGAATATATGCCGATTATAGAGTGTTTTGTGTTTGTGCTTGTTCAAGAAAACCAGTGTATGCAGTAAACATGTTTTTTATTTATATACATTTTTTTAATCAATGCTTTTCAATGCTTATTTTGGAAGAAAATGCTTTCATTCAGCAAGGATGCAAAAAAAATCCTTTATATTGTTACAAAAGAAAAAATCTGTCAAATAAATGCTGTTCTGTTAAATAACTTACAATTAGCATACGTTTTTAGGTTGGGGGTATGGTTCTGTTCTGGGCAAACACTCCCTGCCACTCCATGCAGCCTAGCATGGATATGAACAGGGAGAGCATAAAGAACCATCATTAATGATTAATGTAGCAGATGTCATTAAGTTCTAATTGATTATTTTATGTAACAACATAATTCAGTGGTCTAACTCAAGACATATCCAATGCCAAGTTCTGACTGAACAAGAGGAGGAGTTGGGGATGGAGGTGGGTGAGCACCTGAGCAAAGTGATAGCTGCTAAATAATGACTGAGAGGACCTTATAAAGGGAATTATGATTGGCGTCATATTCCTATAGGTAGACGTGGATCAGGTGAGCGTCAGCTGATGCGAGCTTGACTAATGTGGCCTGCCAGAACTAACGCTACATTTCTTTTGAACTTTCTTTTCAACAAACAATCTTGGGTTCCTGCAAAAATAGGAATAAATAAAAAAAAAATACAGGAATAAATTACATTTTAAAGTATATTAAAACAGTTATTTTAAATTGTAAAAATATTTCACTATATTTTTGATCAAATTGGTGAACATAAGAGTCTTATGCTCACCAATAATATATTTAAAATATTATTTCATACTAAATATATTTCAGATCTATTAAGATGCTTATTGACATATCCCTCAAGACTTACTTAGACTTTACCGATTTCAAAATTATAATTAATCTGGAGTACTAAGTGTCCACAATGCACATTTCTTAATATTCACTCAAAATAAATGTGTGTTACGATGCCATAGAAGAACCTTTTTTGTCTAAATGGTTCCATAAAAAACCTTTAACATCTGAAGAACCTTTCTGTTTTACAAAAGGTTCTTTGTCGTGAAAGAAGGTTCTTCAGATTATAAAAAGGTAAGAAAGATGAAAATGACGAAATGGTTTGTGGAACCAAAAATGGTTCTTCTATGGCATCGCTGTGAAGAATCTTTTAAAGCACCTTTATTTTTAAGAGCGTTGAGCCTAAAATGTGTTTTAATGTCACTATTTATGAGGATTGTATGATCTTTGAATAATATCAGACTTTAAATATAAGATAACTGCAATAGTTCCACTTACCTCATCATATATGTCGTCCAAGATGTTCATGTCTTTAGCTTTTTGAGGAAAACATTCCAAGATTTTTCTTCATATAGTGGACTTTGATGGGAACCAACAGGTTGAAGGTTCAAATTTTCAGTGCAGTTTCAAAGAGCTCTACACGATTCCAGCCAAGGACTATGAATCTTATCTTATATGATCGGTCATTTTCTAAAAAAAAATAAAAATGCATATACTTTTTAACCAGAAATGCTCATCTTGCACTAGCTCTGCAATGCGCATTCATGACTTCACACTTTATGTAATCACACTGGAAAGGTCACGCGTGGTTAGTTCTTCACCCGTGTAAAAAGGTATAGTAGGGCGAAAAACTCCATCTCATTTTCTCCTCCAACTTCAAAATCGCCCAACACCGTTGTTTTACCCCTTTTTGTAAAAAAGTTTGACTGACTTTGCACGTTCGCTTTGTATACACTGGGTTGGTACTTCCGGCTACGTCACCTGTGACCTTTCCAACTTGATTACGTAATGCGGGAAGTCGAGCTAGTGCAAGATAAGCATTTGTGGTTAAAAAGTATATACATTTTTGGTGCTTGTTTGTTTTTTTTAGAAAATTACAGATTGTTTCAGTAGATAAGACGCTTATTCCTCAGCTAGGAGGCCTTTGAAGCTGCATTGAAACTGCAATTTAGACCTTTTTCATCCCATTGATGCCCATTGAAGTCCACTATGGAGAAAAATCCTGGAATGTTTTCCTCAAAACCTTAATTTACTAAATGTTTAGATAGGCAGATTTACAAGGTTTTGGAACAGAGCCTCTCTGTCATTGTGTTTTTGTCTCTCTGTCTTTTTATGCACACACAGAGGTCATCAGAAATGAGGAATGTGAGGGGATGCCTGCTGGGCCATATGCTGTGGTCTGCCCTGTTATAGCAGAAGTGCAGGGTAGCAGAGAGTCTAATCTGAGCTGACACTCTGTCACTGATAAAGGCTGATCCCACAGCTGGGGTCATACATAGAGAACCTCAGAGAGCTAAAGCTCTGAGCTAGCATTAGTCTTTCACTGTAACCTGGGGAGTGTGATTACACTGTCAGCGGGTTGCTGATCCAAAATGAGACACTTTACAGACATTTGCCCACATGGCATATCCAACGATGACGATACACTTCATGGTCTCCTGAAAACTGCTGATATGTGGAATTATATATAGTGAAGCGCCCAAATGGTGTGATTTGTCATATTTAGCAACCTGTTTTGTGTGTGTTTGTGTCTTCCCTAGTGGTCGGTGTACATCCGTGCGGCGGTGAGGAAAGAGAAGGGTCTGCCCATCCTCGTGGAGCTGCTGAGGATAGACAACGACCGTGTAGTGTGTGCCGTCGCTACCGCGCTCAGAAACATGGCCTTGGATGTCAGAAATAAAGAGTTAATCGGTACGGCTCTTTTTTTCCACTGTCTTGACTGTCGTCTTTTATCACTCACTATGATTCACTTTGTTTCAAATGGTTTGGAGCCATTGGATTTGTAGAGATCAGGGTTAACAGCTGTGGTCTCTTTGGCTTTTCTATAATGAAGTCCAGTCTCTTATGTTTTAGCCAGTGTGGTAAAGAAGGCCGTTTGTAGCTTTCAGCTCAAAGGAAGATAAGCGTAATTTTATTATTATACATTTCCTGGTCACTCGTCACTTTAATTGAGGCTACAGGCATCAGGCTGCACTTGCACATTCTAGGCTTGGCGGACAGCGTTTGTGGAACTGTTTATATACTGTATGTATTTGTGGTTTTGTTTGGGGTTTGGAGATTTTCCTTGCTGACTTGCTGACTACTGAAAGTGACATGCAACTCAAAAGTTTTGCGATTGCCGTTTGTCCATGGAGGCAATTCAAAGAGTCATTAAAAAGTGACTTTGATTTTTATTTTTTTGTTGTTTTAGTGACATGCAACTTAAACATGTTGATGATTTCCATGGAGGTTACTCAAATAGATAATACTATTGAACTGTTTTAATTTTTCTTTTGGGTTTTTGTTTTTTGTTTTGTTTTGCCCATGTTATTTTAGTTTGATTTGGTTTGGTTTTTTGTTTGGTTTCTTTTGTTGCCTTGTTGTTTTAGATTGATTTGGTTTGTTTTTATTTGGTTTCATTTTTGTTTTGTTTTATTTCTTTTTGTTTTGTTTTGGCCTTGTTATTTTTGTTTTGGTTTTTTGTTTGGTTTGTTTTTTTGTTGTTTGTTGTTTGGTTTGGTTTATGTTTGGATCCTTTTATTTGTTTTGTCTTTTGTTTTGCCTTGTTGTTTTAGATTTTTTTGTCTCTTTTTTGGCCTTGTTGTTTTAGTTTGGTTTGGTTTGTTTTATATTTGTTTTTTGTTGTTGTTATGTTTTTGTTTTGGTTTGGCCTTGTTGTTTTAGTTTGGGTTTTTTGTTGTTTTGTTTTGTTTTATTGTTTGTTTGTTTTTTGGCCTTGTTTTAGATTGGTTTGGTTTCTTTTTTTTGTTGTTTGGTTTCTCTTTTGTTTTGCCTTGTTGTTTTAGTTTGTTTTGTTTTGTTGTCTTCTTTGTTGTTTGTTTTTTGTTTTGGCCTTGTTTTAGTTTGGTTTGGTTTGGTTTTTGTTTGGCTTCTTTTTTGTTGTTTGTTTTGTTTTGGCCTTGTTTTAGTTTTATTAGGTTTGTTTTTTGTTGTTTGGTTTCTTTTTTTGCCTTGTTGTTTTAGTTTGGTTTGGGTTGGTTTTTATTTGGTTTCTTTGTTGTTTTGTTTTCGTTTTGGCCTTGTTTTAGTTTGTTTGTTTTTTGTTTGTTGTCTTTTTTAGTTTTGTTTCTTTTTTGTTGTTTGGTTTTTGTTCTGTTTTGGCCTTTTGGTTTGATTTTTATTGTTGTTGTTTTTTTTTTTTTGGTCCCTTTTTTTGGCCATGTTATTTTAGTTTGGTTTGAGGTTGTTTTGTTTTGTTTTGTTTATTTTGCTACTTAGTCTGTCTTTACTAAGGCTGTGTACAAACACAAATTTGACAATTCGATTCGATTTCTATTCACAAGCTCGCGATTCGATTCCGATTTGATATCAATTATTTTGGATATATATCAGGTACATCCCCAATATCCGATTACATGAGACAGAATACAGATTTCAGTTCTGCTCTTCTTTTAACATACCTTCAGATGTTTATTCATATTTATTTCATATGAAACTGTTACAGTGATGTCACTCCACATTAAACAGCGACAAAACAGTATTTATTGTTCAATACTGTTATGGACAGAATTTGAAATCTGAGACTTTGTTTCATGTCAAAAGTAAGAAAGCACAAAGCTTATTGTGATTTATTGGATGGGAAGTGCATTATAATATCTGTTTATTAACCGAAAACAGGCTAGATTAATTGATTCTTGGGATTTAAGAATTGATATCGTTTCGTTTTTTTTGAGTCTTATTAAATGTTCCAAATGCATACGCACCCTTCAGAGTGCTCACTTCAAGTGTTCTGTCCTTCAGAACGAGTAGGGCATAGTCATGTTCACTTGCAGTGGAATTCACCCAATATCTTGTTGAGTGGTACTTCATCACATTTCCACTGTTTAGAACAAGATTAACATGGAAGAGATGAGATTTTTTTACCACATTTGGAGAGCTCAGGTTATGTCTCTGAATAGTGAGTACAATGTGTTCATGTTCTTTGTGACTTTCATGGTCATTTCTGACTAAGAATGAGCCTTTTCTGTTTCTGTAAGCATAAGGTGCAGGTAGTTCCCTCATTGTTTACGCTCAGCGCAGAGGTGAAGTGAGTCAAAGTGACTCCGATAGCATAATTATACCTCTCCACACCTGTCCATAAGTGATATTATTTCCTCCAAACATGTGTCAGAAGCATTGAGGCTCCTGCAATTGGGAGCTGACCTTACCTTCATACAGAGTTGCAGGTGTTTAGCATTACACTGCTTCTGAATTAGACATATTAACGAGTACATGACACAGCATCACCAGGCTCTGTCTGAATGACAGGAAACGGTCCGCCGTGGTCCCCGCTGTCACATGTTGACCCGCTGCATCAGGTGCTTAATTAGAGCTTGTTTTCTCTCTTCCTTCATCCCATCTCACACTGATTCACACCATTTGAAATTCTCCCAGTGACATCACCGGCAGACTATTGATCTCGGCGCTAATAAATACGGTTTCCCTGGTGAGTCTCGCGTCTCCATGGCAACGGCTCCCCAGTCTCGTTCTGCCGCTGGTTTCAGGCCCCCTCTCAGCTCCCCAAACAACTGGTTTGCATTTGCCACCTGGAGTCCGCCTAGATTTGCACATCATCCGAAATCATTTTAGATTATGCAGATCGCATTTTCTTCATTATACATTGCCATGGAAATGTGCCTCCTGTCTTTGTAGATTTAGCATGTTTCTCAGTAGATTATGCAAAAATAACTTGCATACGGTATGTGTGATGCACAAAAAAATTGATGTTTTTATCAGATTGCAGAGTTTAGAGTCCATATAGACTCTGAATTGATTCGTATTGACAAGTCTGTGCAGTAAACACAGTCTGTGACTGGCGGCTATTCTCACACTTTGTTTTTTAGACAGTTCAACATGGCCATCCATCAAAAGCTTTTGAGAGCCATGAGCAATAAAATCACGCAAGGTCCCTCTTTTTGAAATTTCTCCCACAGTCTCTTCCTTTCATCCATGATTTTCTATATGTTTGATCACTGAATCTATATTAGAACTCGTTTTACATTTATCTCAGGGATGGAAACTGCGCACATGAGATGCATGTAAATAGCCAATTCAATCCTGCCGTTTGATCCTGTATTAAAATAAAGATTGATTGTTTGTATAAATAAATTTAACAGCCTAGGTTCAAAGCATCAGCCTATATTCTGAAGCTTTGATACTGTGTGCTGATAAACAGCACATTGCAAGATTATTAAATTTCAGATTTTTTTAAACGTGAGGTTAAACGAGAATGAATCTTGACGCGTTTAAATGAATTTTGGATTTATGTGTACTTTTGAACCTCATTGACATTTACAGACCCTGAGGTACAGTACAAATGAGATCTCTGTTTCTGCTTTGACCTTTTCTCTTTTATAATTATTTTTCTTGCTTTTTTTGTCGCTCTTCCACTCTCCAGGATTGAGGTTGATGACATGCTAATGCTAAGGAAAGGTGGGTGAGAGAAGCAGTACAGGGTGGTGTTAATCATAACTCGATCTTTCAGGAGTTTTTTTCCCCATGTTGTTATTAATATAGATTCTTTAATAAATGAAATGCTATATATTTAGACTTTTTTATTTTTTATTTTATGGTTATTATATATGAGCAATATCACACGAGTAGCTGTGAGATATGGCTGTATACCTGCACGGCTGTGATTTGGCCGTAGGCACGAGCCCACAGATAATCACAGTCTAATAGTATTTATACAACAGTTAGATGGCAAGAGTGTGTAAATATATAAGAAACAAAAACATAGTGTTTTTAAAAACCCTCTTTTGTGCAAACTACTTCTATCCACTACAGATCCAAATCTCACATTGACAGCTGAGCCAAAACTTCCCTTACTAATTCGAAAACGTCACTTTACAACTAGTAACGATGGAATGTTGCTTTACTTCATTGAGAATGTATTGTATTACTGTATTAAAAAGCTCAATGTATCATGAGGAGTCTAGTGTTATGAGAGAGAGATGGACTGAGCGATTATGATTACCTGCATTTATTCTTCAACTCAATCTCATATTCACAATAAAACATTAGTTTGAATGTCCGCTGAGGAAAGCGATATCTTTGTCGCACTATCCTTTCATCTGTTGAGAGTGATTTCCGATGACGGCATTGCTCAGTGCATTTGTTAGCTGCTTCTTATAAGGTGTTGTTGAAAGTAAAAACATCTTCCCTGCTTATATCTGCATTTCAGTCTCAGCGTTTCTTAATACTAAATACTATTATTGAATACTACTATTTATATAAATATTATTTATTGAATAATATTTCATAAACAACAGTCTCTAGGCAATTCATTTGAAAGTACAAAGACAAAGAAATACAGCACTGAAGTTGCATACAATATAATTTAATGAGATTTTGCCCTCAGACAAATCTATTTGCTCTAAAACTAATAACAGATTAATGAGACCAAAGACTATCCATTAGATTTACCCAAAATGAATTATGTCTCATGTTTAACCACTATAGAGACATCAGATCAAGCAGGAAATTCCAGAAGATCTGACCGAGGTAAGGCTACTCACAGCGGGTTCATGAGCACTGAACGGCCGTTGTCGCCCTGGAGCTCACATCTCCGAAATGTCGAAGCAAATTTTCAAATAGACGTTATCTTTATTAACAAACCGCAAGTCTAAATTAGTACTTTCTTGCCTAAAAAAACTTTTAAAACTGTAAAATTTCATGACACAAAACATTATTTAAAAATTATGGTGGATTTGGGCATCCGTCATGACACTCGAAATACAGCAAGCCAAGTGATACAAACAGTGAAATGGTTGGAGTTCTGTTATCACTAGAATATCATACTCTTATCAGCCAATCAGATTTGAGAACCAAAAGGAACTGTTGTATAAATCTATGTATCAGTGTTTCTCTTTTTAAATATATAGTGTGCAATTTAATGGGTTCTAGGAAATATTTGGTGTATTTGCAGCAGGTTTGCCAGGTTCCAAAAAAACTGACAGACCGAAACCAACTTAAAACCCATTTAAAAGGACTAAAAAAGACAATTTTTTCTGCAATCAATCACAGTTGACCTATACAGGGAATTAAAATAACGGTTTGATTTTATGTATCCTGTGCTTTACATTTTGAATATTTTAACATGAATATTTTAACTGAATAAATAAGCTTTCCATTAATATGTAGTTTGTTAGGATAGGACAATATTTGGCCAAGATACAACTATTTGAAAATCTGTAATCTGAGGGTGCAAAAAAAAAAAAGAAATCATATTGAGAAAATCAATTTTAAAGTTGTCCAAATGAAGTTCTTAGAAATGCATATTACTAATCAAAAATTAAGTTTTGATATATTTACGGTAGGAAATTTATTTATTAATATCCTAATGATTTTTGGCATAAAAGAAAAATTTATGATTTCGACCCATGCAGTTTATTGTTGGCTATTGCTACAAATATACCCATGCTACTTATGACTGGTTTTGTAGTCCTGGTTCACAAATAACACTGTCACAAAATGTGTTAACCTTAAAAAACATTACTTTCCCAAATCGTTTGAAAATCTTTTAATCATACATTAAATTAAAATCCTCTATTATATTTTCTGACCCCATGACCATTATTAATAGCCTGCATTCTCTGTTCTCTTTGCTTCACTCTTTTTCTCTCCACATTCACTATCTACAAACAAGCATCAATGTGCAATCTAAAATGTTGAACTCAATTAACCTGCCTTGAAGTTCCTGATGTTGGCAAAATATCTAGATTTGGATATTTTTCAGTGGAGTTTTTTATAAGTTCCAGTGGCTAAAATTTAAATGTAACATCTCAAATCCCCCAAGATGCTATTTGAAGCTTCAGCATGCACAAAACTAGGCGCAGCAGGTGTGAATGAACAGAATTGGATGAGCAACAGAGTAGTGTGATTTGTAATCGTAATGACTCTCCGAACTTTCAGGTGGCAAAACTTCTCAAGGCCTATTGGTATGGGCATGTGGACCAGGATGAGACACGTTCTACAGAGGACTAGCAGACAAAGCTCTGTGGATTTGTTGGAAATGTTTGAAGTTGTGCTGTATCTTTGAGAACCAGCTTTACTGGGCTTGTTTCAAAGGTCCGACATTTCAGTTGATGGAGAGGGATTTGAAAAGTTCTGATCCATCATTGAAAGTTTCATCCCGGATTTGATGACTGAAGGACTCATATTTGCTGCCCACCTGCACAAAGGATGAGAAAAGAGGGGATGTGCTCAGCAGACTGGCCTTTAGAGAAATAACTAAGTGTGTGTGTGTGTGCGCGCGGCTGTGACCAATCGCCTTCCTCTCTCGCTTCAATTTGCAGCCAATCTTCCCATCTCTCACACGCTCCCTCATGCATCCGTTTGGTCATTTTTCCATCTTCCCTTCCTTTATCTGTTTTCTCTTGCTTTCATTAGGAGATTGCCAGAGGTGTCTCGAAGCAAAAGAGCTGCTTTATAATAATGACGCTAGAAAATCGACGCTTTATCTTTTCCGTGGCCAAATCCAGCCGCTCAATCTATCTCTCTATCTGTCCCGGCCGCCATTCCACAAGGTGGCTCTGTTTGAAATTGCATCCATAGGTCTTCAGAAGATGCTTTTGCTTCTAATCCAATATGACAGACATCAAAGGCGGTAATAGAGAGCGATATAGCGCTTGAAAGCCACGCTGCCGGACGTTCTGCTTTCAAATGGTCTCCACGGTGGCTGATTTCCAATTTAATTTGCTCCCTAACCTTTAAGAATAATTTTGTTTTAAGGCCTGTCTTCGAATGCTTTGTTGTTTGTACTTCTCTTTTATGTCCAAGTCGGCTATTTCCTGCCATTGGGGTTTTGAACCTGCTGTTAGCTTCGTTAAAAAACCCTCTTTGGATCCATTTAAATGTTATTGCAGGATAAAGGCTCACAGAGATGCTGCCCAAAGCCTTTCACCACTGTGTGACATTTTAAACCAAGCCGAGAACCCTCAGGCCTTCATGGAACATTTTACCAACTCTCTTTGAACTCCGACTGAGAATATTAATGCTCTTCATTTTTATTCTGATCCACTTTAATATGGAAGTATATAATGCCATTCCAGTCATTATATGCCTAGTCACCGACCAGTACGTGATCTTCCCAGTGAAAGAGAATGAATAAATTGATTGAGTGATTGATTGTATACAAAAGGGAAATGCATATAAATAATTACAATTCCAAAAATATCAGCACCCTTGCGATTCTGTCAGAAAATGCAACACTTCTCTCAGAAAATTGTTCTAATGGCAAGTGTTTTGGTATTCAAGTGCTTATTGTTTTTGTTTGCACTGCAACAACACACAAAAAAACAGAGAAGACAAGTCAAACTTGATACAATTTCACACAGAACTCCTCGTCACCTTGTCAAAATTATAAGAAATAATTGCTTTTCAAGCATGTGATGCTCCTGTAATTTGTATTTAGACACACAGGCAAGTAACAGGTGTGGGCAATATAGTAATCACACTTGCAACCAGTTAAAATGGAGAAAAGTTGACTCAACCTTTGTGTTGTGTGTCACACTGAGCATGGAGAAAGGAAAGAAGAGTTGTCTGTGGATTTGACCGCATTTGTAACAATGTGAAAGTATTTACTACATCGCTCTATGGTATGGATTTTCCATATGGCAGCAATTAATTTATACGTATTTCCTTGTTATTCTGAAAAAAAAAAAAAAACACAATATATTGCAATGTTCATTAAAAAAGGCTGGGCTTAAGTTAGCCATTAATGTGCTGGTTTTAAGTCAAATGACATCTGAATGTTCCTCCAAAATACTTTTTTCCACTGTCACCCTGGAGGACACCGGTTGAAGTGCTCAAGAAATTGCTCTGTAACCCTAATTTCTGAACTCCAGGGTTTTTTTTGCATCATCTTTGTTTAGTAAATTACATATTTTTATTCACAAATCAACATTGTCTTACATAGTTTTTCTGTAAATTGAGAAAATATCAATGTTGCCATATGGCAACACTGTCCCATGAAAAATAGGTATGTTGCCATATGGAATTGAAGTAATGTATTTCCCCATTCGGATTTTTTATAGATAGTAACATCAATAATATGATTGCAGTTATTCATTTATTTGAAGTGTTTATTGAAGTATAGTTGTGTTTATGTATAAATAAGACAATTATTTATTCTTTTCAGAAAATTAATACAGCAATATTTTAAGGAAACTGCAACAGGGAGAGTCCAGAGTTGGCTCTTCCATGTGATGACCATAAGGATGAGTTAGCCTTCAGTGTCTGTAACAATGAGTGTGTTTGTGCATGTGTGTGTGTGGTAGATTTTGATGGAAATTAAGATTGGCTGCATCAATTTCTAAAAGAAATTTTGCATTTCAATTCAAAAGAAAATCATAATTTAATAGAAAAACTACATTTTTGGCCATTGTGGTACACTGTTGCCATATGGCAGCGTTTTCCTAAATACCCCCCAAAAGTCTTTTTTTTCAGAAATCTGTTTTGATTTGTATAATTGAAGCTATTTCATGCAAAACTTATTTTTACAAATATTTCATGGTTAGAACATAATGCTGTTTTGGCTGTCGATAATAATATGAAATGTTTCTTGTGCAGCATATCAGGTTATTAAAATGATTTCTGATGGATCATGTGACATTGAAAACGGCTGAAAATTCAGGTTTACATCACAGAAAAAATGACTTTTTAAAATCTAATAAAATTTAAAACAGTTATTTAACCAAAAATGTACATTTTATATATAAAAATATTTTACAATATTATTTCATTTTTCTGTATTTTTGATCCAATAAATGCATCTTTGATGAACATTCAGAGGCGTCTTTCAAACGCATGCAAAAACTTACAACCTCAAACTTTTAAGCAGTAATGTAAAGTACTTGCAGTACTATGATACTACACTGTAAAAAGAAAAAATAAACAAAAAAAACAATTTGTTGAGTCAACTTAAAAAAGTTTATTCAGCTTGAAATGTTAAGTTGTACTAAGTGACAACTTAGATATTTGAGTTGATTCAACTGAATTTTTTAAGTCAGCTGGGTTACTTACCTAGCGTTTAAGTTTAACAAACACAAATATCACTAAGTACAACTTAACATTTCAAGTTGACTAAACTTATTGAGTTGACTGAACTTTTTTACAGTGTATGCATTATACATTATAAAATTCAATTTAATTTAATTTAATTTAATTTAAAATTCAATTTCAGATTCACAGTATTGGCCCTTGTGCTGTTATTTCATTTCTTGAACAGATTTTTTAAGGATTCCACTCTTGCATATAGCATACAAGTCAAAACTTGCTTTTTTTGTTCTTTCTGGAGCATTACAGACATAGCCTTGTGTACAGAAAGACCATACAGGTTTGGAATGACATGAAGGTTAAAAAAAACATTGACATTAAACTTTAATGCATTTAATGTCCTTTATAACGTATGTCGACTAACTTGGCCACCTAGAATTTGGTGTACATAAAAGCAGCAATATCGAAAGGACGCTGTCTCTTTCTCTCTCCCTCTTTGTAAATGTCTGTGTGTGCGTGTGTATTTCTGGAGCTCATGATGGCCCAGGGCCGTGTAGCTGATTGCCTGTTTTGTGGGAGAATAGGCTTTTATAAGCTGGAGGGTCTGCACTTACCTCTGATTACCACTAAGCCTTCGTATTCCCAAGAGCTCATAGATGAGGCACTCTAGTGAGTCAAGGTTAGCCTTGAGTCATATACAGTCGCCGGATCTCATCGTCATGTACCGGAGCCGTCCGGCTGAGTCCATAAAGAGACTCTTCATTTATCACGAGGAGTGTGAATGTGTTACTTAAAGCTCTTTTCACTTCTCCACTGTTGTTTTTTACGCTCAGGCTGACTTTGAGATCTTTGCACGGATGTTCAGAATTAAACCTGTCCAAATTGCGGTAATTCATGTTCTTGAAAATCACCATCTTTTACTGAAGAGTCCTAAGCTTGTGATTACTCGTAATCATGCAATCTTGTGTTTCTTTGTGATCATAAAGCCTAAAACGGGAATGAAAATGTCCCACACTTCACCTGTTTCACCTCTCCATGCCACTCTTCCTCTGTGGGATCCTGATCATAATGTGTGTCCTTGTGGTTTGATACTTCAAATCTTTTTTAAAGGAGAACTCCACTTCCAGAAGAACCCCCTTGTCATCCAAGATGTTCATGTCTTTCTGTCTTCAGTCGTAAAGAAATTATGGTTTTTGAGGAAAGCATCTCAGGATTTTTCTGGACTTTACTGGTGCCTCGATTTTAAACTTCCAAAATGTAGTTTAAATGCAGCTTCAAAGGGCTCTAAACGATCCCAGCTGAGGAAGAACGGTCTTATCTAGCGAAACGATCGGGGCTCTAAACGATCCCAGCTGAGGAAGAACGGTCTTATCTAGCGAAACGATCGGCCATTTTTTTTTTTTTTTTGAAAAATAAAAATTGGTATTTTTTTTAAGCACAAAAGCTCGTGTAGCACACGCTCTGGGATAAATATCTTTTTTTTCCATTTAGTACTGCCCTTCAGAGGCTACAGAAGATACTTACATGTTTCTCAGAAATCAAAATAAGTTAAACTTACCCTGATCTTCAAATTCAAAAGTTTTCAAGCTCTTAAAGCATGATTTTTTTCTTCGGGAGCATCAGTGTTTGAACCTTCTGTAGTATTTGTATATGAGTCCCTCAGTTATCCTTAGTTTGAAAAGACAGATCTTAAAATACAATCATTGGTGGAAAGGGTTCAAATACACAAAAATGCAGAAAAACCACAGAATTTGTCAGCCCTGAATGATTTTTCTAAAGAACAGCGGGCAGTTTAACTGTTCAGGACAAACAAGGGACTCATGAACAACTATCAGTAAACAATAAAACACAGCTGTGGATCATTCAGGTAACAACACAGTATTAAAAATCAAGAGGATGTAAACTTTTGAACAGGGTCATTTTTATAAATTCAACTATTTTCTCTTATGGACTAGATATTTTATGTGAAATATCTTATTCAGGTCAGTACTAAAAAAACAATAACATGCACTTTGTATGATCCCTCTTATTTTGGTACAATAATTAACATTTTGCAGATTCTGAAAGGGGGATGTAAACTTTTGACCTCAACTGTGTATGTGTGTATATATACAAAATTATATTGAAGCAGCAGAACATCAATTTATTTCACTTTAGGTGTAATGAAGGCTCATTGTTGAAATACTGGAGATTGGATGAACATCAAGAGATGATATCACTGATCATTAATTTAACCAGGTTTTTATTATTCAGTAAATATCATGTTTTTCCCACAGTTGGCTGTTCAGAGAAATCTCACATCTCATTGGACTGCCTCCATATTGTCAGTTCACGCAAGACAGACAATTTTGCCTGCGGGTACAAGATAAGGAGACACCAATTAACTGGAAGCTTATTGGTGATAAAACGGAGCCCTTCTGCAGTATGCTTCATGTAGAAAATGATGTCTGTGTTTCTCCTTCGGAGACCATTTGGAATTAGCGGAAAGAATTGAACAGCCTTAGATTAATTTCATTAGCTGTGTGCTTCTGTGATAGAATAATAGGGTGCCAGAAGGAGAAGGACTCTTCTGCATTTCAAAGGTCAAAACATTGGAGCGCCTGGATGATTAAAGTGGCAGCAGGAAATCTGGAAACTACTCTGTTGCCAACTAGGTTCTTGTTCTTCTTGAAATTAGACGGCTACTTCACAGAAATATCTTGTAGGCTTGTGTTCGTACACCAGTTTTATCATTGATACAGATGTCCACATAATAGCATTTCATGTTTTGGTCTCATTTAAATGTAAAAATTCTCTGGAGCTGCAAAACAACAACAAAATGAAAAATGTAGACACTTTTGCTACTGGGCTTGCTTGAAGCTATTTACATTATTCCAGTGCAGAATTAAACGTGTACATGGTAGGTGATCCTAGACCTATATTTGTGCAAGCAATAAATATATAGTGTAATATTCTGACATGGCAGTAACAATTTTCCTGTTGTTGAGATCATACAAAAACTTCTGCTGGCCGTTTACAGGTCTGTAGAAGGAACTTGTCAGAAAAGCTTTGAATAATCATACATAGTGGGACTTCTCATAATATAGCTTTTTATCTCACAGACTTTTGGTTATTTTCACTAAAAAAATACAGTTTATATACTTTTTAATGTCAAACGCTCATCTTGTCGTACTCTGCCTGGACTGTTTTGTTCTGGTTCATGACAGTTAGGGTATGTCGAAAAACTCCCATCTCATGTTCTCCCTCAACTTCAAAATCGTCCTATATCACTGTTTTACCTTTTTTGTTAAGGGTGTTTGATCTTCTTTGCATGTTCACTTTTCAAAGACTGGGTCGGTACTTCTGCTGTGATGTAGGATGATTTTGAAATGATTTTTTTTTAAATGAGGAAGAAAATACAAGTTTTTCGACATACCCTAACTCCCTTGAGTCAGAATACAGAGTTCAGGGAGGGAAAGGCAAGATGAGCATTTGAGATTAAAAAGTATTTTAATTGTATTTTTTTATTGAAAATAACCGATCGTTTCGTTGGATGAAACCCTTCTTCCTCGGCTGGGATCGTTTGAAGCCGCATTTAAACTGTATTTTGGAAGTTCAAAATCGGGGCACCATATCAGTCCATTATATGGAGAAAAATGCAGAAATGTTTTCCTCAAAAAACATAATTTCTTAACGACTGAAGAAAGAAAGACATGAACATCTTGAATGACAAGGGAGTGAGTAAATTATATGTGAATCTCTGTTTTGAAAGTGGACTTCTCCTTTAATATCTAATATTGTGACTTTATATCTCACAGTGTGACTTTATGTCTCAATATATAATATTTGTTTTTATTATTTATTTAATCTTAACATTAACCTTAACTTTATCTCACATATGTTTTGTTTCCTGTCCACTGTGCATGTGGATCAATGCTGTTGTTTCAGGCGGTTGTAATTCCAGGGTAAATTACTGTAGTCCATTAAAAGTCTGTGTAAACAAACATAATATTTTCCACTTTGATGTGGCTTCTATGTGGACTAAAACCTCTCTAGGCAAATTTAACTATAATATAATTGGCTCATAACGGTGTGAGGGGGTGTCCCGTACACCACTGGGTGACGAAAGAGCACTCAACATCCTGTAGCGATCATTGCACTTATGATTGCCTGTTAATATCACTTAGTGTGTTTTACGGCACAAATTTGTCTCGTGTTTCACCTCCACAAACACATAAACTCAAGAATCATATTGCTTCTCCCACTGGTCAAGTTCTTTTTTCAGTGCCGTTGAGTGTTGCCAAGTCAATTTAAATTACACATCCCCTGCTGTTCTTTTAATGTCAGAGTTTTCGCACTTTCTCTTATTTTCTTTCCTTTCTTCAAGCAGCATGAGTCACATATCCACGCTGCAGTCAGGATAACACCCTCTCTATAGAAATGCAGCGATGCTTAAAGCGACACATCTGACACTCTTGAATTGACACTCTTGCAGCTCCTGCGTTATTATACTCTAGATTAAGAATAAATTGTAGCACAATAGTCATACTGACTACTGACTGTGAAAAATGTCATCCTGACTATCATAATTATTCCAGTGTTAATCATCGTATTCTCATATGCTCTTTCTATTGTCTTTGTCTAGGTAAGTATGCCATGCGGGACCTGGTGCACCGGCTCCCGGGTGGAAGCAATGCTAGCGGAAGCAGCGGGGGTACGGCAAACAGCACAGCGGGTAAAACCATGTGCGATGACACTGTTACGGCTATATGCTGCGCCCTACACGAGGTCATCACCAAGAACATGGAGAACGCCAAGGCCTTACGAGACGCTGGTGGCATTGAGAAGCTCATTGGTATTGCTAGAAGTAAAGGAGACAAGTAAGTTGTCTTTTTTTATATAATAGCTTTGCATCTTATCACTAACCACTAAAATGGTCTGAAGTGTGCGATAACTACTAGGCCGTGGCTTTGTTTTTTGCTTGTGTTTTCATGGACCTTGAGGCCGACCGGTTATTTTGTTCAGCGGAAACTGTGCTGCTCTTGAAGACATTTTATTTTCCAGCTACACAGTTCTACTTTTATTGCAGCACCTTTTAAAGAGATGAACAGTATGAGTCAGACCTCGATAAGCATTTCATGAGTTTTAAGGCCACATTGTCTACAGATGTTTGGCTATGTCGTATATACATCTGTAACGCACTCGACATGAGTCACTTTTTCAGTGCCTGCTGAACTACAATGGAAAAAAAAGCAAACTTGGAGGGAAAAAACATCCACTTTTGCCATAGCTGACAAAAAGAGCTGATGTTTGATTTGCTGCGTCCTTGAGAATTAGGCTAAACATCATGAGGCTGCATGCAATAATGATTTTAACACTGTTAAGGGATGTTATCTGCATTGACAAAAAATAACTGCATTGACTTCCTTAACGTTGATTTTAAAAAACACTGACACAGCCTTGACACTGGCTTATTGGTTTTGTGAATAGCCAGAAGATATATAGAGTGGTTCAGGAGAGATTTAAAACTGCAGGAATTTAAACGTGGACCTGTAATTGAAACTTTTTTATTTTATTTTATTTTATTTTATTTTATTTTATTTTATTTTATTTTGACCATAATAAGCATTCACAAATACACCAGGAAGTTTCTGGAAACCACAACAAATTTCTTTGGGTTGTCTATACTTGCCAAATAAAGCTCATTTCTCATTTTGAAATAAAATAAATGTAATTTTTTTTTTTTTAACTTGTTGCTTGATAACCTCTTAGCAGGATTATAATTGAAAATGTAATAAAAATGTACTGTTATTTAATGCATTTTCTATTTGTTTGTATTTTCTTTTTTTCTATTTTTTATTTGTTGATATAGTTTTTTTTTTATTATTGTATTGATATTGTCCCCCATGTATAGATTTTTTTTTAAATTTATTATTTTATTTTATACAAATACAGTGTTTTATACAATAATACAAATGTACTGTTATTTAATATATTTTCTATTTGTTTGTTTTTTTTTTCTATTTTTCTATTTGTTGTTATTGTTTGGATTTTTTATTTTATTTTATTTATATTGTCCTCCATGTATAGATTTTATTATATTTTATTTTATTTTATTTTATTTTATTTTATTTTAACCATAATAAGCATGCACAGACACACAAGGAATATATATATATATATATATATATATAACCTCTCAGCAGGATTATAATTAAAATGTATTCAAACATACTTTTATTTAATATATTTTCTATTTGTTTATTTATTTTTTTATTTTGCCCCCTTTGTATAGATTTTATTTTATTTTATTTTATGTTAACCATAATAAGCATACACAGACACACAAGGAATTTTATTGTGGTTTTTCACAGAGTTTCTGAAAACCACAACAAATTTCTTGGGTTTGTGTACATTTACCAAAAAAAGAAAATAATGATAAAATATTTTTTTTGCTTGATAACCTCTCAGCAGGATTATAATTAAATTGTATTAAAATGTACTGTTATTTAATATATTTTAAATTAGTTTATTTATTTTTCTATTTTGTCCCCTTTGTATAGATTTATTTTATTTTATTTTATTTTATTTTATCCATAATAAGCGTGCACAAATACACAAAGAATTTTATTGTGGTTCTCCTTAGAGTTTCTGGAAACCACAACAAATTTCATGCCAAATAAAGCTCATTTCTCATTCTGGGAAAGGAAAAAATGTATAATTTTCTTTTGTTTTATTTTATTTGTTGCTTGCCAACCTCTCAGCAGGATTATAGTATTAAAATGCATTAAAAAACGACTGTTATTTAATATATTTTTTGTTTATTTGTTTATTTATTTTGTTGTGCCATCTATGTATAGATTCAGTGTATTAATATAGATGTATTCAGTTGCAATACACTTTGCATGTTGTTGCATGTTACTACATGCAACAGATGTTTCAAATGTGCATCATCTAATCATATTTTATAATAATAATTTATTTACCCACCCTTTCTATATGCTGGTTGTTTTAGTCTCTTTGAAACAGCAAAGCCACCCTGACAGTGAGTGATGACACTGTCAAAGACATTAATTCGACCCTCATCAGGCTGACACTTCATGCGACTGCTTTATATCCCCATCAGCTATTCATACACTGTGCCCACCCCGTTCGAGCCAATATGGCGATGACAGCTGCTTCCAGTTTCCTGCTGAGAGGTTATCAAAGGGACAAGCCACTCGGGTGCTTGTTTGTCTGGATATAGCAAGAATGCAACCGGTTGATTTAGTACGGGCACGTAGCAGCAACCAGCGTGCTTGTTCTAATATGCATCAGATTTGATGACTTTTTGGATTGATTTGGTGCAGATTGTAATATGTGCTCAACACATTACGCATGATAAAACAAAATAATGAACTCACTGCTCTTGGCTGGATAACTTTTTAATAAGCTATTTAAAAGCAGAAACTTATAGCACAACTTTTCACTTACTATATAGTTTCCATTTGTGAAATCTGCACTGATGCAAACGTCACAGCAAATCTGACAGACTTGGCGGCCTTACATTGCCAAAATGAAAGGAGCATGTTAAAATCCATGTTGAAAGATGAGGGGAGGGACAAATCAGACGTGCAGCTCCACCTCTGAATCCATTTTGTCATTTATGTGAGGAAATGATGAAGCATGAGCGGCATTCATTTCCTCTATTAAAGCCATGTTCACTCAAGGACGGTGAAGATTTTTCTCTAACTTCATTTCAAGTGGCAATTGTAAATTGTTCCATTGTGTCCTTTGAGCTGAAATGGATTGACTCGGCTTGGCGGAAGACAAAAGACACAGCTGTTCTATCAAATCAGCTGAAGTCAAACAATTTGTGTCATTTTTGAGAACCAAGGGATTGTTTCTTTTGTTTGTGGTGCATTGTTAATCATAACAAAAGCTGCTGTCCGTGTGAGATGTTTGCACGGAAAGCAGAGAAAACACAGTCACGGCATCAGATGTTTCATCCGAGCAACAATGTACCAGGATTGGATTTTCATTTTCCTCTTATGTTTCAGTATTGGCATTTTGATCTTGGATTTAGGATATTTTGTAAACATTTTACCATTTGTTTGCTTCATAGTGTGTTATTAGAGCTGAGCACCGATGGTGCGAGGACCCAATTGGAATTGCTCAGTTTATACTTCTTCTTCTCCAAAATAATTCACATTTTGAGAGCCAAAAGTGGTGAAAATGTACATCTGATCTGGGTTTCAGAAGTGGGTGTGGAAAAATGGCTCAGTAGCGCCACCTATAAAATTTCAACGAAGTGCCCCTTGAGCTGTGTTTTACATACATGTACGAAATTCGGGAGACACATGTAACACACCAAAACATACAAAAAAGTCCCCTGGTATGAAGTCCGAAACCCAACAGGAAGTCATTTTGAATTTTCTCGGCATGCTTTGTGCCGTTTTTGCCATTTTCAAGTGTTGTATTTAAACAAACTCCTCCTAGATATTTAAACAGATTAACACCAAATTTGGTCAGTGTAATGTAAAACACTTTGTGGCATTAAATTGCGAAGATCTTGAATTTTCGTTGAAGGCCGTGTCCGTGGCCGCCTGACAAACTTCAGTGTTTCACCATGAAACAAGAAGTTGTTATAATTCAGACATACAATGTCCATCCTGCACCAAATTTCACATTTTTAATAAAGGCCTGACCTGAACATATGTCCATGACCATATTTAGTTATAGTCATAGCGCCACTTGCTTACAACAGGAAGTGGCATGTTTTACACTCTAACAAACTCCTCATACAGATTTAATGACATCAACATTATATTTGGTCAGTCTACTCTAAAGACGTTTGCAATGTTAAATTTATGTTAAAGTTGTTATAACTCAGTCCTGGCTTGAACACATTTAAAGGCCAATATTCTGTTATAATCATAGAGCCACCTGCTGGCAACAGAAAATTACTTGTTTTACACTAACTTAAACATGCAATGTTCGATCTGCTCCAAACTTTACGTTTGGTAGGAGTCCTGGCGTGAAAACTTCTAAAGACCAATATCCAGTTATAATCATAGCACCACCTGTTTGCAACAGGATATGTCATGTTTTACACCAGGGGTGCCCAAACTCGTTCCTGGAGGGCTGGTGTCCTGCAGAGTTTTGAGACAACTTGCCTCAACACTCCTGCTGGGAAGTTTCTAGTATGCCTAGTAAGAGCTTGATTAGCTGGTTCAGGTGTGTCTAATTGGGGTTGGACCTAAACTCTGCAGGACACCAGCCCACCATGACCAAGTTTGGGCACCCCTGTTTTAAACTCAAACATGCTATGTTAAATGTGCACCAAACTTCATATGTTTGAACAAAGTCCTGGCTTGAAGACATCTGCATGCCAATATCCAGTTATAGTCATAGCGCAGCCAGGTGGAAGCAGGAAGTTTGGCACATATAAATGACTTTGACATATTCCTCCTATATTTACGACTTTAAATGCATATTGGCCACCGTTCGCCGTTTTCCTAAAGCCACCGGGTGGTGGTGAGCCCGGGTGCGAGGACCCCTTCAACGCTGCTTGCAGCTTTAATTTTAGATGTATCACTGTTATACTGATGTAAAACACATAGACCTGCTAGAGAATTGGGTTTAAAGGCACAATATGTAAGTTTTCGCCACTAGATGACACATATTCAAAATAAACAAAGAACATAAGGCGTAGTTTAATTACGTTGTAATAGTGTGTGGAATCATGGGAGTTTGTTGTCTTCATCCCCACAGCCGATGCAATCCATCGGGATTCAGGCAGAAATCATGTTCATGGATGAGCTAATGTATTAAAGACTTATTAAGGTCACTGTAGTATGAATTGGGGTGGGGCTAAAAGTCGTGGAAGTAAAACAAGGACGCTGGAGCAATTGCTAATAAAGCTTGAAAGTCGAGCACTTTAGTTTCTTCCAGTCATGTGTATGTGAGGTAAAACAGCACTGTTTTATCATACTAGATACATTTGGGTGTGTTGAAAGTTCTGTTATAATACTACTCTGTGTGTTCATCACCTGTCTAATAAAGTGAATAACATATTAAGGTGTCTGTGGGGTTTCCATGTTTTATACAAAAGAAAACTGGAAAATCGAGTGTGTGTGATGTCATTGGCAGGTGATGCAATGACACGGTCTGTTTCACTAGTTAAAATGGCTTATTTCTCTAGATTTAAACATTCTTTGAAACTTTTGGGATAATGTAAGTACACAAGTCAGCAAAATACATAACACTGTTCTAGTGTTTTTTGGATATTTTAATATAAAAGTCTTACATATTGTGCCTTTAACTCTGGCTTGTGTGTTCGGTTCATACAACACGCAATATTTCCAAAGAATTATTTTTCTGTGTGTCATCCATCAAAACATCAAAAGTACACTACTATTCAGAGATTTGGGGTTGGTAAGACTTTTTCTTCTCTTATGCTCACCAAGGCTTACTTTGATCAAAAATACAATAAAAGCAGTGTAAAAAAATAAAAGATAATACCTGTTTTCTTTTCCTTTTTTTTTTTTGTCTTCTGTTTATATATATATATATATATATAACTCGATGCTGATCTGATTGTTATCAGTGTTGAGAACAATTATGCTGCTGTGTTTTATTTATTTTCTTTTTTTAAAATAAAAACTGTGATACATTTTTTACAGGATTTTTTAAATCCTGTAATAAATTTCTGAAAAAAATTTGACCCCAAATTTTTTGAATGGTACTGAAAATTTAGTTAAAGAAAGTAGTGACCTTTTTAATTAATTTACATGTTTTAATAAATCTTCAGTAACACTTTACAATAAGGTTCATTAGTTAACTACGTTAGTTAAAATGAACTAAGAATGAACAATACTTCTACAGCATTTATTAATCTTAGTTAATGTCCATTTCAACATTTACTCATGCACTGTGAACTAACATGAACAATGAACGACTGTATTTTTATTAACTAACATTAACAAAGATTAATATATGATGTAATACATGTATTGTTCATTGTTTGTTCATGTAAGTTCATACATTAACTAATGTTAACAAATAACCACATTTTCCAGTAACATCAAATTTTAACAAATAATAATGAATCACTGTTAAAACATATTACCATTCAATACTGTTGACTCTACTTTGTTTTCTTCTCTCTCTCTTTCTCTCCCAGACACTCACCTAAAGTGGTAAAGGCAGCATCTCAGGTTCTCAGTAGCATGTGGCAGTACAGAGATCTCCGGAGCCTTTATAAGAAGGTAGGAGAACCGCATCCACCCCCGACAGCTGTGTCCCACTTCATCTGTCCCAACCTGAGGAATTCATTTAGCATGCTAACTGATCTCCCACTCCCACACGATTGTGTTGAACTTTTAGAGAAAATAGTTTAGAACGGAAAAAACAGGAGAAGTGTTTATGTACCCCTCCTCCCCGAACTATTTATTCAGTACGACACCTTGTAGCCACCTGAAAACATTAATCTGCACTGACTAGCAATGAATGCTCTATTGAGCAGTAACGGCCAGGCTGAAGAGATATTTCCATTCAATAAGTGCTTGTTGCACTTACCATTGTGTGCATCCGTTCAGACGTCTCCCTTTGCGGATTATTGAGGCAAACTTTGGCCTTGGCTAGCGCTGACTGCATTCAGAACGTATTGTAAGGTGTGAACAGCATGGCTGAATAGACTGATGTGAAGAGACCTTGCATGAATGTTGCCATATTTCAGCAATTAAAAGCAGGTTTGTTTTCCAAACCAAACTTTTTAAGCTATGTAAAATTAAATTTAATTAAGGGCATTTTGAATTAACCTATTTGCATGTAGACCTCTCGTGTTGCATTCAAAAACAAATTATGAGCAACCACAAGTAGCGCTAAACGTGAACAAGGTCAAACCAAACCAAAATGTTCCCAAATGAACTACTAGCAGCCTCTAGGCTGCGAGAACACACCGTTCCTCTCCGCTGAGCAGTCTCCGTCCTGACACATGCACGACGCCGGATGGTGAGGAACGGCTAGGACCAAGCTCTAAAATGTGTCGCTTTGCCCACTTGGCTCTGCGGAAAAGGCGTTGAAGAATTACAGCCTACGGAGACGGTGATGGATGCCACGCTGACCTTTAGAGACGAGAAAAGGCCAAGAGCCGACTGCCTGCGCCGCCGAGATGAGTTTAGAAGTAGAAATACAGGCGCCCCCTCCCCAAACCACGTCGAAGTACCTTGCCGGGGCGAATTCACAATGCCTGTTCGAAAATGTCTGTAATGATATGTAATTATGGATGTTTGCGAATTTACCCCGCTGAGCTCGTCGCCGTCAAAACCGATGTCGAATTACGAGCTCTAATTTCATGTGCACATACTATTAATTACCCTCTCTGTCTTTTTTAAATATTTAGAGGGTTCGACGAAAAGGTACCATGTGTGGATTATAATGAAAAGAGAGTAATTAGATAGAACGCCGATTCCCATTATGCTAGCTGAATAAATATCTATAAATAATATCGAACAAAAGAACACAGAGCTCACCAGTTCACAGTGGCGTTGTGTTCGCATACTGCCTTGAGGCAGAGTATTGAACAGCTGCTTTAGCTGACGCAGATCAAGGACAGAGAAGCCAAAGTTGTTAAATGTACAGTAATGCTTATTATATAAAGTCCTCTGATTGATTTTCAAGGGACAGAGCTCTGTGGATCCCCTCCAGGATGGGTTTGCAAAGATTTTTAAAGCCTCCCACAACCTAACCTGTTTTCTCCAACCCAGCTGAGCCCTGGAAATGTCACCGGGGATGGTATTAAGCAAAGGGCAGCAAGAAAGAGATTGCTATTATTAACATTTGCAGAGCCCCGTCTCTCATCTCATGAGTGCATAATGACAGTTGTTCCACGTGGATGTGTCTTTCGCTCTCTCCTCTGAAATGAAAGGTGTCAATTGGATGAGTCGGGCCACCTGAGGCGCGATTCTTTTTGTGTTTTGGGTGGTGTGATGGATGAAGCTGAGAAAGGAAAGGGAACACAAAGAGGGGAGGAAAGTGAAAACAAGAGGTTTGGGAAGCCAGACACCTCCCAAGGCTGTGAACAATGGCCTCGTGCCCAGGAAGCATCTGTGATCTTTCGGTGTTGATGCTTCTGGCCAGTATGGGAGGAAGTTGTGTGTTATGGAGGGTAACCATCTTTAATAATATAATTAGTTTTGTGTGTCCTGTGTGCTTTATTTATGTTTGTTATTTATGTCAAGGGCGTTTCCTCTGGAGGATGCAAGGGAGGCAGTGCTTCCTCAAAATATTGGATGAGGAAAAATTTGTGGTACAAAAATAAAACAACGGCAGGATTACACAACATAACATTAAAAAAAGTGTATAAATCACTCGTTTGTCTTAAGAAACACTGTACAACAGCGACACCAGCAGGTAAAGTTATAGCAGAAGTTTACGTCTCTCTCACCTCCCCTGAGCCCATTGAGTTTTAACAGACACTCTAAAGCACGCCGTGAGTGTGTTGGGGGGTAAATGAGAATGAATGGGGGAAACTCGTGTGAGAAACTCATCGCGATATGATTGAATATGACTGGTTGTGTTCGTCTGTGATTGGTTCATGCAGTAAATCCCACCTCTTGTGTTTGTGCGCATTTCCACGCTCACAAATCAGTCTGAATAAACAATATAATGGCGTTAAATCTTAAGGACTAATCTTAAAAAGTGTTAACAACTCACATACTTAGATATAACCAAAACAAGACTTAAAATAACAAAAACAGTTTTTCCTGAGTCATCAGCTTGGTGAAATTTAAAGTAAATCTCCTTGTCTGTGACCAATAATTACTGAGCTTTGATAAATGATGATCCAAAAAATTCAAAAGTAGTTAAAAGTTAACTATTAAAAAGAATAGCTAAACATACAGTTGAATTCAGAAGTTTACATGCACAATGTTAATTATTTTACCAAAATAAGAGGGAACATACAAAATGCATGTTATGAGTCCCTTGTTTGTCCTGAACTGCCTGCTGTTCTTCAGAAAAATCCTTCAGGTCCCAGAAATTCTTTGATTTTTGAGCATTTTTGTGTATTTGAACCCTTTCCGACAATGACTGTATAATTTTGAGATCCATCTTTTCACACTGAGGACAACTGAAGGGCTCATGTGCAACTATTACAGAAGGTTCAAACGCTCACTTATGCTTCAGAAGGAAGCACAATGCATTAAAAGCCTGGGGTGTAAACTTTTGTACAAAATGAAAATGTGTACATTTTCCTTATTTTGCCTAAATATCATATTTTTGTCATTTAGTACTGCCCTTGAAAAGCTACAGAAGATGCTTACAACTTTCCCAGAAGAAAAAATAAGTAAAATTTACCCTGATCTTCAAATTCAAAAAGTTTTCACCCCCATGTTTCCTTCTGAAGCATCAGCGTGTTTGAACCTTCTGTAATAGTTGCGTATAGTTTTTTCATATATATTTATAAATGCATTGTATTTATGCTCTACGGAGGATCAGATGTACTGTAAACAGATTTTAAAAATTGCTTTTTGAAAACTTTTTGGCCTATCGTACATAAATATTTATCATTTTGCAAAATAGATTCATATGAAGTTATAGCAGTTGATCTACTTAGACTGAAATCTTTAAAGAAGTGCAGACAGCTTACAGCTCCATCTGCTAATAAGGTGTGTGTGTTTGTGAGAAAGCCCAGAAGCTCTTGGCTCGATTTGCTCTGTATGACGTAGCGTCGGACTAAGATGAAGTGAAGTTCTAGCCTGAGAGAAGTTGCTTCTGCCATTGATCTTGAGCCTGAAGCCTCACTCATGTTGTGCTGAGAGGTGTTACATTCAGCCTGGCAGTCTCCTGAGATGCAATTCCACAGTCATCCCTCCCCAACGCTCTCCAAGAGGAAGTATCACGGTAGTCAATTGCCTCAGCGACCCAAGGGAGCCAACGCAGCAAGAGCAACGCTCCTGGCTCCATCCGCCTCTGGGACTATAATAATGAGCGCTTGCCATTGGCTTGCTTCAGTGCACATTTCCACACCAAAAGTTTTTTTTCCCCTATCTGACTCTTAAGCAGCATTATTGAGGAATCACGGGTAGGCAGGTTGCTGTAAATGACTCATCTTTGCATGGTCTGCTTGGTCTTTTCAGTCTTGGTCTGAGTCAGAATCAGTCCTGTAATGGTGCTTCATGCGTTCAACTGGAATTAACAGAATAAATTGAGTTTTTTGGATTTAAAAGACGAACATGCATCCTTTTTTACATCTCAAGAGCAGCTGCCTTAGTAAGAAAGTCCATCAATTCAAGCACATTATCCTCTCAGACCTTCTAAGAAGAAAGAAAGGAGTTATGGGATGTAATGAATGCAGAAAGATTCTTTAATCACATTGAAACTCAGTCTTCCCTGAACGCATTGTTTTCAAAAAAGGGTATCCATCCTTACTGGTATCTTTTATTGCACAGCCAGCCCAAATGCCCATCATCATAAAGCATAAAGGTTTAAAAGAATAAAAGTTTTCATTTCCTCATGTGGGAACCTGTAAGTTCAAGTAACACTTAGAACAGCGTAAGTAAAAGGAAATGACAAACTCCACTACTGAAGAGGTCTTTAGTCGACAGACGACAAGTACCGTTTTCTCCTCGTTCCGTGCCTCTCTTCACGCCCCTTGGAGCCTTCAAATACCTGTCCAATGTCATTATTTGCAACAGGCACATTAGGTGGAGAGCAGTGGTTTCTCCTGCCAGAGTTTCTGCCGTGTTGAGAAAGTAGGGCAGCTTTGAACTGCAGAGTCCGAGGGACCGACCGTTTGATCTATTCCTCACCTTTCCAACAAAAGGAATGTCACGCAGGGGCAAATGGGATGTCAAGGGTAGTGTTCTGTGTCCCTGTTAGAGAGCTTGTTTAGTAGGCTGCAAGTTTTCGGACCTTCTCCTTGTTTCCTTATTGCATGTCTGTGGTCTGTTCGAAAAACATAGATATTTAAAACTTCATAAACTGTATACTTTAGTTTTCACTGTTTTACTATTTTAACAATGTCCTCACTAGCTTTCTGGTCCTTGAACATGGTAGTTGCGTTGCCATCTATGCAGGGTCAGAAAGCTCTCAGATTTTATCTAAAATATCTTAATTCTGAAGATGAATGAAGGTCTTACAGGTTTGGAATGACATGAGGGTGAGTTATTAATGACAGAATTTTTGTTTTTGGGTGAACTACAGCGTTCGTACAAGGTGCTTAAAGTGCTTGAAGTACTTGAATTTGATTTTTTTTCACATAGCAATATTCCTAAAGAGGTACTTGAAAAGTGCATGAAATATTGAAAGACAATGTGTCTATGAAATAAGTGTTTAATTTTTAATAAGCACCTATCTTTTCACACAATTAAAAAAAAAAAATCATACTTTTTTTTTGCCTGTTTTAGTTAATGTCATAAAACGAGCTAAACCAGTAGTAGTACTGACGCTGTTGTGTAAAGATGCAAAAAAAAAAAGGAACAGATGAACCAAATCAATTGAGTGAGTCATTTAAGCTGGAACAGCTCCGATTGATTCAAACACGTGACTCCTTTTCATTTTAAGCGATTCATTACCAAAAACCAGATCAAATTAGAAGAGCCATTCATTTCAGAATTTCAACTTCGCTTGTAATAATTTTAAAAACCATTGCATCACAACATGATTCACTGTTCCAAGCACTCACAATCAGATCACGTGTCGCAAATCATTTGATTTAGATCAGGCCTTCAAATCCTGTATCGCCAATCATTTGATTTGGATTAGGACTTTGGAGCGGGTTCACAAACCATTTGATTTAGATTGAAACTTTGCGTATTGTTAAGCTATTGATTGGAACCTCAAGTTGTGTACCTTGAATCATTTGATTCAGAGCGAGACTTCTTGAATTATTCTGCAAATTGAATGATTTGTGCTATGCACTCAGAGTCCTGATCTGGAATGATGGTTCGCGAATTATTTGATTCAGATCGGGACATTGGAGCAGGTTTGTGAATCTTTTGCTTTAGATTGAAACCTAGGAGCGTGGAGCATGAATCATTTGATTCAGATCAGGACTTCAGAGCGGGTTCTTGAATCATTCCACGAATTGAGTGATTCGCAATCCATGCTCTGAGTCCTGATCTGAAATGATGGTTCGCGAATCATGATTCAGATCGGGACTTCGGAGCTTGGATTGCAAATCATTTTATTTAGATAGGAACTTCAGAGCGGGTTCGCAAATCTTTCTCTTTAGATCTGAACTTAGGAGCACGGAACGTGAATCATTTGATTCCGATCGGGACTTCGGAGCAGGTTCACGAATCTTTCGCTTTAGATCGGAACCTAGGAGCGTGGATTGTGAATCATTTGATTCAGATCGGGACTTTGGTGCAGATTCCTGAATCATTCCACAAATTGAATGATTCGCAATCCACGCTCCAATTCCCGATCTGAAATGATGGTTCATGAATCATTATTCAGATCGGGACTTCCGAGCTTGGATCACAAATCATTTTATTTAGATAGGAACTTCAGAGCGGGTTCGTAAATCTTTTGCTTTAGATCTGAGCTTAGGAGCGTGGATTGTGAATCATTTGATTCAGATCGGGACTTTGGAGCAGGTTCTTGAATCATTCCACGAATTGAATGATTCGCAATCCGCGCTCCAATTCCTGATCTGAAATGATGGTTCGTGAATCGTTATTCAGATTGGGACTTCGGAGCTTGGATCACAAATCATTTGATTTAGATCAGAACTTCGGAGCGGCTTCAAGAATCTTTTGCTTTAGATCTGAACCTAGGAGCACGGATTGTGAATCATTTGATTCAGATGGGGACTTTTGCGCATCCTGTTTTTCTGATTTGTTTTTTTAAACAGTCTTGTGTGTGTGTGTGTGTGTGTGTGTTTTTTAATCTGCTCATATTTTAAGCCTTTATTTGTTGTTTTTAGTAATGTAATACATGACTGTATGCTCTCAGCACACTCAGCAAACCCACTGATTGATTTTCACAGTGACGTGTCATAGAGCTTGTGGCCAATGGCTCCGGTTTATCTCCTCCATCAGCCTTTCAGGTTGCTTCAGTTACACATCAAACGGGCTTTCTCCACAGCCACTGACTCCAGATCATTCGTCCATTGATTTCTGTACTTCTATCCGCCCATTGATTTTTGTAATGACTCCACAGTAGGAGGCCCTAAACTAAACTGACAGAATAACAGTGGGCTAATGTAGCGTACATAGACACTGAAAAAAGGATGTTGTGTTGCCCGCCCTTGTCTAGTAGATAAAATAAATAAATGTAAACTTTTCTCTGTCTCTTTGTTTCTGTAGGATGGCTACTCGCAGTATCACTTTGTTGGCTCGGCCTCAACAATAGAGAGGGACCGTCAGAGACCGTACTCATCCTCACGTACTCCGTCAGTATCTCCTGTCCGGACGTCCCCTAATAACCGATCAGGTGAGAATGTGTATTTATTTTTCTCAACAATGACAACATATAGTGCTGAAATAGTGAGTCACTGTCCATGGTCCTGAAGTCTGAAATCTTGAAGTCTGGATTTAAAACTATTATAAACAGCAGCTTGATTTTTTTCTTTAACACTGATAGAATCCTATTAAACTGATGGGGATTTCTCAACGCATTCTGGGACTTGGGGTTAATGATCCACACTACTATTGGGGTTAGTGGATTCATGGGCGGCTGGTTGTGCCTCTAATACCTTTTCCGGTGGACTTAGCATCTCGCTGAAGCAGAAAAGTACTTTTCCCAGATTCAGAATTTGAGACGACCGTTGGTGGTGGAGGCTGAGCAGCAGAAGAGGGAATTTTAGGACTAATGGGTCTTTAATAGATGAAGGTGAACAGAGTGATGAAATGAAGTTCTTTCTTCCTTAATGCAAAATTTAAGGTGTTACATAAAATTTTGTATTGAATTTCTTTCCAGGCCATTTCTGGTCTTATCTATGATGAATATATGTATAGTCAATGTTATTTTTATAGTCTGTGGTCTGTGGTTTTTTAGCATAATAATGATAATATAATGTAATATAATATAATATAATATCATATAATATAATAAATTATAATATTTTACTGTATTTTAGATTTTATAATAAAAAACATAATAATACTATTATTCCCATTTTTGCAAATAATATAATTATATTTCATATTGTACCCATTTTATATATTTTATTTGTTACATTTTATTTCTTTACTGTATTTTATATTTTATGATAAAAATATACAATTATTCCCATTTTTGTAAATAATAATACAATATAATAATATAATTTCATATTTTACCCATATTTTATATATTTTATTTTTTTATATTCTATTTTTACTGTATTTTATGATAAAATTATAATATTCCCAATTTTTTGCATATAATGCATAATATAATGTTATAATATAATATAATATAATATAATCGTTACCCATATTTTATATATTTTATTTTTACTGTATTTGCATCTTTTGAACAATATGATATAATATAATAATTATATTTCATATTTGACCCATATTTCATATATTTTACTTTTTTATAATTTGTACAGTATTTTTTACATTTTGTGATAAAAAAATAATACAAAATATTATTCCCATTTTAGCATATAATAATTATGTTTTATATTTTGCCCATATTTTATATTTTATTTATATAATATATCATATTTTACCCATTTTATATATGATACTTTTTATATTTTATGATAATTAATAATTAATAATAATTGTTTTCGTATAATACAATATAATAATTACATTTCATATTTTACCCATATTTTACATATTTTATTTTTTACTGTATTTTAAATTTTACAATAACATATATTAATAATATTCCCAATCTTTGCATATCATATAATATCATATTATAATTATATTTCATATTTTACCCATATTTTATATATTTTGTTTATTGTTTTTAATTTTTTACTGTATTTTATAAAAAAATAATAATAATAATATTCCCATTTTTGCATATAATATAATAATTATATTTCATATTTTACCTATATTTGATATTTAATTTTTTTTTTTTTTTACTGTATTTTATAATACAAGTACAATAATATTATTATTCCCAAAAAACAGAACTAGTCAGTAACAATACTGATTTTGATAAACCTTAACTACACAAAATAGTAATTGGTCTGATTTTAACATGACTGAAAATAACATATTAGGGTTCAGTAAATCAGTTCATGGTTTCAGTGAAGGATTCATTAGGCTGATTTTCTCAGGGTGATTCATTAAAAGATTCAATTCATAAGTGTCATTTAGTTTATTAATGGGATTAAACTAAACTTATTTTGTTTTTACACCCAGACAGGAAGGTGCATTATCTTTGCGTTCAATTCAGGCTGCAAGTTCACGTCTTATGTAAAATGTAATTTATTTCACTGCGACACTAGATTCAGTTGACTAGCGGTGCAGGAAAAACTGCGTAGAGCAGTGCTCACATGATTCAACATGCTCTCTGCAGCTTTTTAGAATAAATTGATTTATTGTCTGCTTGTTTTTCTCCGTTGAATCTCTGACGTCTCCAGTCATCCTCTGGCTTGCAGCTGGTTTCATGCTGTTCTGTTGTCTGCAGGCTTTCCTCTATGGTCTGAGCTCCAGTGTGTGTCATGAAAACGGTGCACGGTAGATTTTTGCCAGAGATCAAAGCACTCAGAGTTAGACGGAGAGAAGGAAAGTAGGGGAAAGAGAGACGCTGGTGAGTCTAAGGTTTTGTAGGCGTACCAGAGAGTAGCTGCTGTGCTCTTTGGCTCAGAGCATCAGAATGTGACAGCAGGGTCTCGCCTGTGCTACTCAATTAACATTTCCTAAGATACATGCAAGCTTAAAACCAAAACAATGCAGCAAAATTGGAAATACTATGTAATTCAGTAACTTCACAACTCTGTAATTATTTCTAATACCATGACCTTGCCATTTCGCTGCAGCATTAGAGATGTATTCACTCTAGTGAAAAATATTTATTTGTATACTCATTATTTCCAAGTTCTGGCAACTTTTCTGAAACTGCTTTTGATGCAGTTTGTTTCCTAAGATAAGTTCTAATTAAAAAAAAAAAAACAGCAATCAGTGCACTAGAGTTTAATGTTTTTGTGGGCTTATTTACCCACCAATAAAAGTGTCAATATTTTTATTAAATTAAATTTTGTTCAACACTGTAGTATCAAATTTAAGATAAGATTTTTTTTTTTCATTATTCATTTACTTACTTATTTATGTTTGTATATTATTCGAATGTCCAAAAATTAATTGGAATTAAAACAAATTCTTTGCAATTGGCCGGTCTGCAATTTTTTAAAGTAGTAGTGCTTTTATTTATTTATTTATTTAAATTTAATTTAATTTAATTTATTTTATTTTATTTTATTTTATTTATATTTTTAATGCAGTTTCATTTATTTATTTATTTTGTTTGAAATGTTATTTATTTATTTAATATTTTTTGTTCAATTTTATATCATGCCATGTCAGATGTTATATTACTGAATACATATTGTGTATATATATATATATATATATATTTTTTTTTGCTAAGAATCAACTTCAGTTTTTTTTTATTTTCTATTATTATTATTTTGTGTAATGTTAGTGAAGTTTATTTCATTTTATTTATTTATTTATTTGTTTATTTATTTTTGTTTTAAAATCTATTTACTTTTTTTGCTGTTGACACAATTTTATATCATGCCATGTCTTCCATGATAGATGTTATATTACTAAATATATTATGATATTGTATGTGATATGATTTTTGACTTTTTTTATTTGTTTATTTATTTAGACCATTTTATATCATGCAGTGTCTTCCATCAAATCATTATGATAATGTACATGATATATTTTTGCTATAAATCAGCTTTAGTTTTGTTTTTTTTTTGTTATTACTACTTTTTTTATTCTAGTTATTTTATTTATTTATTTATTTATTTATTTATTTATTTTTGTAGAAACAATTTTATATCATGCCATGTCTTCCATGGTAGATGTCATATTACTGAAGATATTATGATATTGGATATACTGTTGCTATGAATTAACCTAAGGTTTTTATTTTTCATTATTATTATTATTTATGTAATAAATATCTTTATTTCATTCATTTTATTTATTCTATTTTTGTTATTTGATTTAGTTATATTTATACACAATTTTATATCATGCCATGTCGTCCATGGTAGATTATATTAACTAATATATTATGATATTGTATATGATATTTTTTTGCTATGAATCAACTTTAGGTTTTTATTTTTAGGTTTTTATTTTATTTTTTAATAATTCACTAAATTAAGTATTTTACGAATGAAAGTTATCTATTTTCTTGCTTTATTAGTTTCTCTTTTCATTAGAACTTGATTGACAATAACAAATGCATAATTCTGGCTGAAGTGCAAAAACAGTCTCACTCAATATAACACTTGCATAAAAATAAAATCAAAGCTGTAATAGATTATAAACATGATTAGTTAATCCACATTTGACACGACTGTAAAATTAGCAGATATAACCTGTGGCACCTGCACGCAGTCTAATTCTGTATTAATGCACTCATTTGCAATGTTGCCTGGCAACCTTAAACGTATAGTTAGAGCAGACACCAGCAGAGCGTCGTGACACATCAAAACTGAATCACTCCCATTATAATCAACGGATACACTGGAAGCGCTCATCTTTGAATTTGCATCATGAAAGCATTCATCACACAGTTTGCAGCGTAGATTATGGTTTTGTGCTTGGTGCATGTGGGAATATATTTATGTAGAATAATAAAGTAGATAAACGAAAAAAGCAATGCAAAATGTTGCCATATTGTTTACTTTAAGCCTTAAATCGCTGATCTTTTTTATCACCATGTTATTAAGAGCAGACCTCACATTAAAATTACACCGAGATCAATGTTTGTGAGTTAAGTTGGAGCTCTGCCTGGTCAGTACATCCACATCAAGGATTTTGGCATGAACTTCAATGCAGAGTTGACACATTTTTGCTCACTTTTGTAATTAAATCATGAAGCACGGAGGTGATGCTTCTAATGCCACCAGACAAGGCCTTCAGATATACTTTAATGGGACGCCAGACCCTAAGAACACGACAGCATGATGAAGAGTTGCCAGATATGTATTACTGTATTACTGAGACACATTGAGGGCAGCAACTCGGAGCTCTTTGTTCATTTTAATAAAGTACAACTGAGTTCATTACTAGTGTTTAAAGGAGAAGTTTATTTCCAGAACAACAATTTAAAGATCATGTACTCACCCCCTTGTCATCCAAGATGTTCATGTCTTTCTTTCTTCAGTCGTAAAGAAATTATGATTTTTGAGGAAGACATCTCCATATAATGGACTGATAAGGTGCCCCGATTTTGAACTTCCAAAATGCAGTTGAAACGCGGCTACAAGCGATCCCAAATGTGTTTGTAAATGATCCCAGCCGAGGAAGAAGGGTCTTATCTAGCAAAACGATGGGTTATTTTTATAAAAATAATACAATTTTTTTAATGTCAAACGCTCGTCTTGTCTCACTCTGCCTGGACTGTTTTTGTTCCGGTTCATGACAGTTAGGGTATGTCGAAAAACTCCCATCTCATGTTCTCCCTCAACTTCAAAATCGTCCTATATCACTGTTTTACCTTTTTTGTTAAGGTGTTTGATCTTCTTTGCATGTTTACTTTGCAAAGACTGTGTCGGTACTTCTGCAGCGAGGTAGGATGATTTTGAAATGTTTTTTGAAGATGAGGGAGAAAATACAATTGCAGTTTTTCGACATACTTAAACCTAACTGTCTTGAACTAGAATACACAGAGTTCAGGCAGAGCAAGACAAGACGAGAATTTGAGATTAAAAAGTATTTAAATTATATTTTTTTAAATGAAAATAACCAGTTGACCCTTCTTCGCATCTAAACTGCCTTTTGGAAGTTCAAAATCGGGGCAACATATCAGTCCATTATATGGAGAAAAATCCCTCAAAATCCCTCAATGTTTCCCTCAAAAAACATAATTTCTTTACAGCTGAAGAAAGAAAGACATGAACATCTTGGATGACAAGGGGGTGAGTACATTATATTTGAATCTTTGTTTTGGAAGTGGACTTTTTTAAAGAAATAGTTCACCCAAAAATGACAGTTTACTCACACTTTGGCCATGCAGTATGTAGCTGAGTTTGTTTTCTTCATCAGAACAGATTTGGAGAAATTCAGCATTACTTCACTTGCTCACCAACGGATCCTCTGCAGTGGTGCCATCGGAATGAAAATCCAATCAGCTGATAAAAACGTCACAGAAATCTACAAGTAATCTATAGTCCATCAGTTAACATATAGTGAAGCAAAAAGCTGAGACATAAATGATGTCTCCTACTGAAATATGTAACCCATGAAAGATGGGTTCATTTTTGAAAAAAATCTACATCGTTTTATACATATTTTGAACTATGGGGGGGCGCCATTATTTTGATGACGTGCAGCGCATTTGAGACTGAAAACTACTGCGTGCAACTATGAAAAAATATTTAGGAGCACCATGTGCGACTGACCCGATCAGCATATCTGTGTTTGCGCTGAGGGGAGCTTCAAAGATTTCTATGTGTTTTTACAGCGTTGAGTAATGTATCACAGACATATCTCACAAATGTTTTCATAAACAAAGTGTAGAGAGAGTGTACATAAGAGATTGATTGTGCAGTGTAGAGAGCTTTGTTGATTATAATGGAACTTTGTGAGATCGCAATGAACTAAGATGAGTGACAGCTTTTAATGATTTTTAAGAGAGTTTGTAAATGAGATATTGATTTAATACGGCAGTTAAATAAACAAGTTAATATTAAGAACTTACATTGTGTGACTGTAACACTATTGCCTGATTTTGCTCTATTTTGTCATCAAAAATAGTTGAAACGAGTCACAACTGAGCCGCTGCACATCTCCATTCAAACACAGCGGTGTTTCGCTTATGAATGAACGTGCATTTTCAAGAAAGAATTTCATTAAGAATTTCATAAAGAATTGCTTAATTCCTGAATGAATCAGTTAATTGAACCAAATCGAATGAATGAATGATTCAGTAATTAAATCAGTGACTTGCCACCACCTACTGGCAGTTTTAGTTTTATTTTTGAAGTGTCTTTTCAGTTATTTAAATAATGTAATATTTCCATTACTATATTTCTATATACAAGCCACTTTTGTGTTCTTCTGTGCCACCTCTGTACTACAAATTATTTTTGTTAATACTGATTTCATTTGATTGGTAACTTATTCTATTCATTCTTATTGTGTTGTTTTAACTAGACATTTTAAAAATCTTATCAAATATAATTTTTAAAAATTTGACATAAAAGATGACATGCTTTTAATAAAGTTAGAAAAATGCCATTACAAAGGTAAAAACAAAATTTGCTTTAAGGAGTCAAATATCACCTCATAATAGGAAGGCAAATTTTTGATCAGATTTTTTTGATTACTTATTAGAAGGTGCTCCTAAAATTTTGACTGTGCTCCTAAATTTAAGTTACAAACCCATCAAGGCATTTTAGATTAAAACCATCACTTCTGGTATAAAATACCAGTCTATAATTGATAATAACACTTCCTCCAGTGAAAAAGTCCATCCCCTGTTGTCCTATCACATTAAAAACAAAAGACAGCAAGAGAAAAACAATAGAGAAATCAAAATGGACCATTGTAATGCTTTTATCAGATGTTTGGACTCTCATTCCGACGGCACCCATTCACTACAGAGGATCCATTAGTGAGCAAGTCATAAAATGCTACATTTCTCCGAACTGTTCTGATGAACAAACAAACTCATTTACATCTTTGATGGCCTGAGGGTGAGTACATCTTTAGCAAGTTTTCATTTTTGGTAATCTTTTCCTTTTTAGTGGAAATATTAAAAACAAATTGTGTCTTTCATGAACTAAAAGTGTAAGGAAGCAATTTGTAGATCACTTCAAATACAATTTATGATGGCTAAGACTGTTTGCTCAGACTAAAAGAGCTTTTCATTTTCATTTTTAACATTTTTGAGAAAGAAGGGAAAGGTTGGCCTTCACACCACATTTTTTTTTACAGCCAAACAGTTTGCTGATGTCTTTTTGTAACTTATATAGTTGTTCAAGTTCACTAACATTTTACTTCAACAACAAATGGTTAATGTCATCAGGTTTCATGCGAATGTACTTTCATTCGCAAGGAGTTTATTGACAATAATGGTCGATAAGGACATATTTCTCACAGAATCAAGTCTTTTCAGTGCTGTAGGCAAGGAGATATACGCAAGTTTCGCAATAGTCGATTGTTCCTCTCCGGATGCCTGTGGAGCTCAGACACAAAAGCCTTTTCGCCAAATCCAGCTAAATCACCAAGATCTCCTGCGTAGCACATCTCTTCACAATATCAATTTATCCTACATGTCCATTGAAAAATATTGTTTTCATTTTCTACCATTAAGGTCATCAACCGCTGGGTAAAGTTGCAGCTGTACCTGAACAAAATCAAATCAGAAAGCACTGTATAGTGTGTTAAATGCATCAGTAGTGATTTTCTGCAAAACCGCTTCTGTTTCTGAGAATCTGTATTATGAGCTTTATGGAAACACGAAAAGAGCCTTTGAGAGTCTCATCGCTTGTTGACACCGTAACCGCCGGAGCTCCTCAATATTTAAGACCCCGATAATCAGTTACGTGCATATTTTTGCAAAATGATGCATTGTTGAGGAGCAATGATTAGATTAGGAGTCATATCAAGGAGGGTAAAGCACTTGCTTTTATAATCTGATTATGGGTTTGAAATAATTAGTATGCTAATGTTTCTCTTGGCCATTTGAGTGGTGCTCAAAGTTATTATGTGTTTTATTGGAGTGTGTGTCTAAAAGAGTGTGTGCGTGTGTGTGAGAGTGTGTGAGCCGCGGTCAGGACTAATCAGTAATAGGTGTGTGTCTACACGTGGGTGTGTCTAAATCCTTCTATGCCGGCCAAAGAGGTCTTCCGTGCCCGTGAGCCCGTCGGGTAGCTGTGTGCTTTGGAGATAGTGCCGCTGCCCACTATCCAGGGATCCAGGCTCTATCAGACCAGGGCTGTAGGAGGGCCGGAGGGGGAGTGGCGCTGATCCGGTTAGAGCATAGAGGCTGGAAGGGATTTTTAGGCACATAGGGAAGACTCTCTCCTGATCTCTGTGACTTTCATACAGCTGTTTTGAAGTGGCTAGGACAAAATACAAAGCTCATGGATCTCCAGGAACAGGATTGGGCAGGATCAGGTTTACGTAATACAAGAAATCTAATTTTATAATGATTATATAAAGTAAAGGGGAGGAGCTGTAATTTGATTAACTTTTGCACATTCTAGCATTTCCAAAGTCTGTAACATTTCCAAAACAAGCAGTTTGTCAGTCTACACAATGTGGTGTGACAGAGTCACAGCAGTGACAATCAGAATGGATTAATGCTTATAGAACACTTATAAGAAGCAGGAATTTAGACCAATGAGAATTTACAGTGGGTGGAGCTACCCACCTTGCAACCAATCAGAACATTCTGACTAAGTAGCAACACTCTAAAGGCCCGTTCACACCAAGGACGATAACTATAACTATAAAGATAACATTCTAAAAATAGTTTCAAATATAAGAGAATAGCAGAGTTCACACCACAACGATAACGATACAGGGGAACAATATCGTTGGGATCCCTTTCAGAATGATTTTTTTTTTTACAGCTGATAAACGAAAAAACAGTGACAGCTCATCAGACTTCATTCAAATTTAAAGGGCTTGCGCATTTGTAATAGCAGGCGACATTGTGGAGAAGCAAATAGACACTGCACAGTAAACAGAAACATAAAATTACCTCAGGAATTTAGTGTTAGTTTGGACATTTTTTTGTTTTGCCTCCTTTGAAGTTGCAGTAGAAATAGTACATATTGTTTTTATTCCAGTACATTGACTATGTTAGAGATCAGATAGTTTACTCTAGATTCACCATTTAGATGTGTTTGAAAGTGTGTGCTGAGGACATCTACTGGTTGAAGACTAGTAAATGCAACAAAAACAGACAGTTATCATTCAATGGTGTCAGTGTGGACGCAAATATAGTTATCTTTATAGTTATGGTTACAGTTATCGTTATCGTCTTTGATGTGTACGGGCCTTAACAACCACTCAGGGCCAAATAGGATTTTGTATTTGAATGTTTGTTTTTGTGGTAGCTCTGTTTATTTCTGTGGCACCGCTGTTGAGGAGTAAGAGTGTGTTCACACTTGTCATATTTGGTTCGATTAAAACAAACTTTGGTGCAATGGCTCTGAAACCCGGGACACAACAAACACTGACTACAAAATGCCTATTTTGTTAGTCGCATGGTAACCCAAAAATGAAAATTTTGTCTTTACTTACTCACCCTCCTGTCATTCCAAACCCATAAGACCTTTGTTCATCTGGGTCGTGGTACTCTCGTAAACATGAATCGAAGCCTTACACAAAAGAGAAGAAATTGTTAAATAAAGTCGTTATTTTTGTTTTCTTTGCACACAAAAAGTATTCTCGTAGCTTCATAAAATTAAGGTTGAACCACTGATGTCACATGGACATTTTAATGAAATCCTTACTACCTTTCTGGGCCTTAAATGTGGTAGTTGCATTGCTGTCTATGCAGGGTCCGAAAGCTCTTGGATTTCATCCAAAATATCTTAATTTATGTTGGGCGACATGACGGTGAGTAATTAATGACCGAATTTTCATTTTGGGGTGAACTATCCCTTTCACACTTTTCTGTCATTGCTCTTTTTTTCAAAAGATGGCACTTCAAGGACAAATTTGGTATTTTTTGTGTGATTTCTTGCTTTTTATGACTTGGTGCAGCTGGGTAGATTGAAGCTGGCTGTTACAGGACCTGTTGGAAACATCCTTCGTGTTGTCATGCTAAACAGCACTAATGATGAATAACGATGCACATCTCTGCATGTCCAGCCTCGTACAGGCAGGAAGTGATGAACAAAGACAGTAAGAAACGGAGAGAGAAAATTGGACAAAATAAACAGAACTAAGAACTAAACAGTCAAAGTTGGTTACACCGACATTAAGACAAGCAGACAAAACAATATCTAAAGAAAAAAAGAAAAAAAAAAGAGGAAAAAGTGTGAAATCAGGCCAGTGTGTCTCCAGATGCTCAGTAAGAAGGGTTTGTGTGATGATTTGACTTGCAGCCAGTGCCCCCGCCTCACCCAGAGAGATGATCAGCCTCAAGGACAGGAAGAGCGACTACGACTCCACTGGAACCAACGCCAGTTACCATGGAAACAAAGGAGAGCACACTTCCAGAAAAGACACAATGGCAGGTACGTCTAACTTCAGGAGGAGGAGGAAGATCAGAGTTTTATTCGAAGCACTTAACAGCGAGTAAACTAGATGTGCACTTACAGAACTGTAAGTTCCACTGTTTTCTGAGTTTTTTATGTAAAATAACATTTTTTTTTTACTTTTTTGCAGAATGTAAAGTTTTACACGAGAATGTGCACTTGATTATTTATAATAATTTGCTTAATATGTACGATTTTTTTAAATTAAAATATCCAAAAACCACTAGAACAGTGTTATATATTTTGAATTGTGTACTTGCTAGGGCTGTCAAACGATTAATCGTGATTAATCACATACAAAATAAAAGTTTGAATTTGCCTAATATATGTGTGTGCACTGTGTGTAATTATTATGTATATATAAATACAAACACATTCATGTATATATTTAAGAGATACTTACAATTATATGTATTTATTATAATTTTTTACATTTATATTATATATAATAAAAATATTTTGTACATAACATATTTCTCTTTAATATATACACATTAATTTGTGTGTATTTATATATACATAATTACACACAGTGCACACACATATATTAGGCAAACTCTAACTTTTATTTTGTATGCGATTAATTCCGTTTAATCGTTTGACAGCCCTAGTACTTGCCTAGTACAACTCCCATGATTCCACACACAATCAAGATGTCATCAAACTACACCTTAGTGTCTTTGTTTGTTTTGAATATGCGCCCCCTAGCGGTGAAAACTTATATAAGCAACATAGAGAACACAGTGATTTTATATCCATGAACTAAAATGCTAAATATCCACTGAAGCCATGTTTGTTTATTTATTTATTTATTTATTTATTTATTTTGTGTGTGTGTGTGTCATAAAAATACACACTGCGGTTCAAAAGTTTAGAATTATTAAGAATTTTAATGTTTTTAAATAAGTCTCTTATGCTCATTAAAGTTCCATTTATTTGATCAAAAATACAGAAAAACAATGAATAGTATAAAATATTATTGCAATTTAAAATGTTTTCAATTTTAATATACATTCAAATATAAACGTATTTCTGTGATGCTGAAAGCTGGATTTTCATCAGCCATTACTCCAGTCTTCAGTGTCACATGATCCTTCAGAAATCATTCTAATATCAATGTGTGAAAACACTTATGCTCCTTAATATTTTTTTAACCTGTGATACTTTTTTCAGGATTATTTTATGAATAAAAGGTTTTTTCAGCATTTATTCAACACAGGAATCTTTTCTAACAATATCAGTCTGTACTCTCATTTTTTTTGTCACTTCAACACATCTTTGCTGAATAAAAGTATTAAATTCTTTCAAAGAAAGAAAGAAAGAAAAATTGTACTAACCGCAAACTTTGACCGGTAGCGTATATTGTTACAAAAGATTTCTCTTTTGAATAAATGCTGTTCTTTTTAACATTTTATTCATCAAAGAATCCTGAAAACTGTTTCCACTGATAATAAATCAACATATTAGAATGATTTCTAAAGGATCATGTAACACTGAAGACTGGGGTAATGATGCTGAAAATTCAGCTTTGCATCACAGGAATAAATTCTATTTTAAAGTATATTAAAATAGAAACCCTCTATTTTAAATTGCAACAATATTACAGTTTTTTCTATATTTTTAATCAAATAAACGCAGCCTTGATGAGCAGAAAAGATGTTAAAAAACATTACAAATCTTACTGATCCCAAGCTTTTGAACAGTAGTGTACCAGTCAAGATTTGTTTGATATTGTAATGTTGTATTTTAATATATGTGAGGGGAACAAAACAATACTTTTTGCTGGCGACATGTAAGTGTTAAAGGGTGAAATTTGTTTACGGTCCATCAAGCCTTAGACTCACATTTGGTTGAAATAGAGCCCCCGAGTTTCTTTCTACAGCCCTGCCAGAGTATCTTAAAAGGGATAGATTTGTTTCACTGTGAATAAGTACAATTTCCAGAATTTTTCATAGTTGTTTAATGCTTGATTTATTTGAAAAAAACATTCTCTGCACATTCACACTCTCGCTTTCATCCCGCAGTTCAAACCTCCTGTGGAACATCCACATTGTTCCGGAACTCGTACGAGACTTCAAATGACGAGATCAAACACAACCAGGTGAGCAATGAAACAGTCTGAGACGACTCGACTAACCAGGGTCAAACAGGGACTGTGGTTCCAAGACTGCATGAGAAATATGTCTCCAAATGTAGAATTCCTTCCTAAACTTAGACGCCATTTACGTTTATACAACTGTTAGGCGGCCACATTGGAATTAGCGTCATTAGTGTGTGTTTTCAACACAAGGCAGCTGTCTATCTACCAGTCCAGAACTGTGTTGGCAAACAAAAGGCTGAAGATCTATTAGATCTTGCGTAGACCTGTCAGATGTTGTTTATTTGACTTTGGGAGCCATCGTGCTATGCTAATGAATTGCAACTGTATGCTTCCAAGTATTTTTTTTGGCCATATATGAGTATATATTACTTCTACGTGACAAGGTTGATCATGGTAAATTTTCAGATTTCATATGGATAAAGTTTGCCAGATGTCCCTGGCACACTTCCGAACCGCACCGTATGTTGAGTCAGTCGACAGAAATGCTTTCCCAGACGAGCAGCTGCGAAGAGGCTGGGTACTGATAAGCCTGGCTTCCACATGGATCTTTCCTTTCTGTAGCTGGAGAGCATTCAGCTCTGAATCTTTTTCGATTAGTAACATCTCATTTTCTGCTTCGAATCTCTCTGTTATCAAAAGCAGCTCTGAATGGACAGTAGAAGTGAATTTAAAGGGTTAAATCACTCAGAATGAACATTTTGTGATCATTGAGTCACCTCATGATGTACTAAACTCGCCCACTTTCTTGAAGCACAAAAGAAGATGTTAGGCAGAATGTTATATTATCTCACAGTATGTCTGCATATGAAAAATATTCCCTGTGTGTTTTCATACAGTATTAAGGGGGGCATTAAATTTTCAGATTTTTGTACTGTTTCTCAAGGTTAGCTTATAAAGTTTGCAATGTTTTTTCAGGATTCAGCACAACACCAACAGGATATTTAGAATAATTCACCAAACTGTCAGTTGTCAAATGAGAAGAACAAACGAAAGCTTTGTCTTTCAGTTGCTCAGGCATGTCATTAAAAATAAACTTCAGCCATGCATTTCTAATGCTCTGATCTTTAGGAAGACTATGCAAGGTTTTATGCAAGCAGTATTGTTTTTCTGATTTATGGACAGACATGAGTTGTTAAGAACACACCTCCTCAAATGCCTCAGATGAAAAGAAAAGGTTGTTAAAGAAAAATGTTCCAGGATTTTTCTTCATATAGTGGATATTTGTACCGCCTGTCCTCTATTTACTGCTGGGTAAATAGTGACAGTGATGAGCACTGTCTTTTAAAGTTATCAACACAGCTACAAAAAAAAATCCAAAAGAAGGCAAGGGCAAGTGAACTGTAATTATTAAAAAACGTTTTACGCACCATTTACACATGGTAGGGAGCAGGTGTACATTTTGTTTGTACCAACTAATATTTTGAAAATAAGAACATTTTCATGAATTCAAAAATTTACATCAGAACGGCTTAACTTACAATTGCAAGTTTATATCTCTCAATTCTGAGAAAAAAGTCAGAATTGCATGAAAAAAGTCAGAATTGCAAGATATAAACTCCAAATTGTGAGACAAAAGTCAGAAATTCGAGTTTATATCTCGCTGTTCTGACTTTATAACGTTCAATTGCCAGTTATTAAGTCAAAATTGTGAGAGTTAAACTATTTTTTCCCCTCAAAATTGGATTTTATAACTCACAATTGCAAGTTTATCTTACAATTCTGGGAAAAAAGTCAGTATTGCAAGATATAAACTCCAAATTGCGAGACAAAAGTCAGAATTGCGAGTTTATATCTTGCTGTTCTGACCTAATAACGTTCAATTGCCAGTTAAGTCAAAATTGTGAGATATAAACAATTTTTTCCACTCAAAATTGGATTTTATAACTCATAATTGCAAGTTTATATCTCACAATTCTGAGAAAAAAGTCAGAATTGCACGAAAAAAGTCAGAATTGCATGAAAATAGTCAGAATTGCAAGATTTAAACTCCAAATTGTGAGACAAAAGTCAGAATTGTGAGTTTATATCTCGCTGTTCTGACTTTATAACATTCAATTGCCAGTAATTAAGTCAAAATTGTGAGATTTAAACTATTTTTTCCCCTCAAAATTGGATTTTATAACTCACAATTGCAAGTTTATCTTACAATTCTGGGAAAAAAGTCAGAATTGCACGAAAAAAAGTCAGAATTGCAAGATATAAACTCAAAATTGCGAGACAAAGGTCAGAATTGTATTTATATTTTGCAGTGCTGACTTTATAACATTCAGTTGCCAGTTATTAAGTCAAAATTGTGAGATATAAACGGCATTTATTCTCCTCAAAATTGGATTTTATAACTCACAATTGCGAGTTTATCTCACAATTCGGAGAAAAAAGTCAGAATTGCGAGTTTATATCTCGCTGTTCTGACTTTATAACGTTCAACTGCCAGTTATTAAGTCAAAAATCTGAGATATAATTTAAAAGTTTTCCCCTCAAAATTGGATTTTATAACTCATAATTGCAAGTTTATATCTCACAATTCTGCGAAAAAAGTCAGAATTGCACAAAAAAAGTCAGAATTGCAAGATATAAACTCAAAATTGCGAGACAAAAGTGAGAATTGCGAGTTTTTGTGTTTGCGAGGCATAACATTTATTGTTAATATCAAAATTGTCAAAAAATGTACCATAGAGCAACGTGCCATCCTTATTGTTGAGCCTTGTGCAAAATAAAAAGCACATTAGCTCTAAATCAACATATTTGGAAGCACAACAGCTGCTTTTTCCTCCCAAATTTGATGTGTGAGACACTGGACATTTCTGTTAATCAACTTCACTCACAAATCCTTCTTTCACCTCAGATCCCAGTGCCGCCCGCACCCCAGGAGCCCCCGCGCAAGGACTACGAGGCGTACCCCATCTATCAAAACTCCACTAGGAACTTTGAGGAGCCATTTTTTGAGGATCAGGTCCATCGCCCCCCTCCTGCCACCGATCTGAATATGCACCTGGGACTCAAGTCCACCGGGAATTACGTGGACTTCTACTCTGCCGCCCGGCCCTATAGCGAACTCAACTACGAAACGAGTCACTACCCCGCGTCCCCCGACTCCTGGGTTTAGGACTGTGAGCACGTAGAGGCCGGGAAACTGCATGTGCATGCATATCACAAAACATTTTTCAGCGAGTTTTGTTCGTCTAAGCTAGTTCCATGGCGAATATGAGGGGAGTTGAGCAAAAGAAAAAAAAAGGAAAGCGAGAGAAAAGAAGACCTTGACAGAGAGGGAAAGAATGCGTGTGAGATGAGATAGAGTACATACTTTAAAGAGAAGCGAAAGCTTAACCTTTGGAGTAGAAAGTGGGTTTGTATTGAAAGGTATTTGAAAAGTGTAGAGGGGAAAAAAAAGAAATATAGCAGAGGAAGGCGAGGTATGTAAGCACAAGAAAATGAAGTTTGTCTAACGAGCTACGGGAACAGCTTTTCACCATTTTCGAAACTTTCTTTTCATTCATTTGGCGTTGACTCAAAAGCTTTTTTATTTGATCTTTTTTAATTTAATGTAAAGTATTTGGTGTACATTAAAGAGATGCATTACACAAGTGCATTGTGTAAATTATACAGACCACTCTGTTCTTCCCATGGCTTTGGGTATTTGTTTTACAGTACAAGAAAAAGACAAAAAAAAAGAATTCTCGGAGAGATGTGTTAACCTTCAGTGTCCCTTCCCTAAAATTACGTTCGAAGAGCAAGGATGTAAATGCCAGTATCGTTCATTGAAAATGTGAATATGTTTGTGGCAACTAAAACAAAACAGATGAAGGCGGAGCATCATTCCACTCTCCTCTCCTCGTCGATGAAGTGCTTTCTCACTGCCTACGAAAATAGATGTAGATTTTTGACATAGATTCTTTTTTCAATTCACTTTTTTTTCTTGATGACTCAGTGTGGAATAAAAATAAAAATGCGGCTATTTATCATCCATATTTGCAGGAAAACTGTCTGTTTTAGACCTTGATCTCAGTTTTCTCTGCTGACTGACTGTGCCAAATTTTCAAATCTCTTCTGAATCAGCACTTGAGACATTTTAAGTTTTTCAGTTCGATTTGTACTTGCGTTTTTTGTTCATAAGTGTGTTTTACCGGAATTAAGCGACATCTTAGAAAACTACCAGGAGGGCGAAACTTAACTTTGCAAGCTTAATTCCCTCAAAGATGTACAAAAACCCTGTCTCTCAATGTTAGTTGAGTGTGTGCTGTATGTCGATCAGTGTTTGCTATGAGAGGCTTTGTTTCTGACAGGTGGCTTCTTCTGTTTGACTTGACCAGAGATGATGAACTGCTACACTGAGATGTTAATAGAGAATGATAAATATATAAATATGAATATAAATATAGATCTATATAATTTTTATGTGCTGATGTCAGTGTCACTGAAAGCAACAAACCAGAAAAGACTTGTACAAAAAAGAAAACCGATTCTGTTTACCTTCATGTTCTGATTCCAACAGAGAAAAGAGAAAATGAAACTTGAAATGTTGACCTGGTCCCAGTTGTGTTGTTACCAAGCTACTAAAATAATCACGCTGGATTTGGATGATGTTCTGATGTCAGGACAATAAATTACTCTTTGCGATTTGGAGATGTTTTCTTATGTCCACTAGACTTCACACAAATTCATTTTCACACCTGAACAATTGTGCATTTAAACCAGTTACACCAGTATTACTGTTGTTGGACACTAGGTGGTGTTATCGGGTAAGTTCTGCTACACAATAATGTGGTTTTGATTCTAAACTCTGAACTGGAAAATTAAACTGAAATTAGTTCAACCACATTATACACCATACAGAAAAAAATACATAGTCGCAATATACGTGATTACGAGAAAGTATTATCCTACTTGTATATGCCTTTCTTCTTTCAGTCAAATAATGTTGGAGATATATTGAAAAATGTCCTGGCTCTTCCAAGCTTTATAATGGCAGTGAATGGGTGCTGAGAATTTGAACTCAAAAAAAGTGCATCCATCCATCATAAAAAGTGCTCCACATGTGGGAGTTAAAGAAGTAGTTCACTTCCAAAACAAAAATTTACAGATAATGTACTCACCCCCTTGTCATCCAAGATGTTTATGTCTTTCTTTCTTCAGTCGTAAAGAAATTATGTTTTTTGAGGAAAACATTTCAGGATTTTTCTCCAGTGGACTTCAATGGTGCCCCTGAGTTTGAACTTCCAAAATGCAGTTTAAATGCAGCTTCAAAGGGCTCAAAATGCTCCCAGCCAAGGAAGAAGGGTTATATCTAGCAATACGGTTATTTTCAAAACAAATTACAAGTTCTATACTTTTTAACCTCAAACGCTCGTCTTGTCTAGGTCTGCCTGAACTCATTTTTTTCTGGTTCAAGACAGTTAGGGTGTTTCGTAAAACTCCCATCTCATTTTCTCCTTCAACTTTAAAATCGTCCTACATCACTGCAGAAGTACCGACCCAGTGTTTGCAAACTGAACACGCAAAGAAGATCAAACACCCTTTACAAAAGATAAAACAGCGATGTAGGACGATTTTTTTCACTTGCTCTTGAAATACTCCATTTCTGGTCATACAGATAAAAGTAGTACATCTTTCAAATTTGTAAAGACTTTACGTTTAAGTGTGTGCACTCAGAATAACAACAAAACGTTGCGCTCTTGTAAAATAATGAAAGCAAACAGGATGCGCTTTCTGCCATCTCTGTGAACTTGAGTGCAAAACTTCAAAACTCTGTGTATATTTGCCTTACAGACATAAAAAAATGTGTCTATAAACAGCAAAATGTCTATTTTCAAATGCATCAATTTAAATGGAAAACAAAAAGCGCTTGTGCGCTTATTTTGCTATGTAGGCAATTAAAGGCTCATTATTATGATTAATATGGTTTAATAATAAATATGCTACTAATAGTCGACTAATGCTTAATGAACGACTACTAGTCACCCAGAAAAATCTTTAGTCGAGAGCAGCCATATTTACTGCAATCTCCTCTATGACAGTTAGCAGAAGCTAGAGATTACGGTTTATGAAGTTTTAAATAAGTATATTCACTTCAGAAGGCATTAATTAACCTCCGGTGGCCATGTGGAGTACTTTTTATGATGGATGGATGCACTTTAATTTGCCTTAAAATATCAACAGCCATTTACTAATATAAAGCTTGGATGAGCTTGAGGCTTGAGGGTGAGTAAATCATGGGTTAATTATCATGTTTGGATGAAATATCCCTTTAAACCAGTAAAAAATTCTGTATGTAGAAAGCCTAAATCCACTTTAAGATAATGGTTTTATGTATTTTATATATTAGTAATAGCACTGTATATGTCTTTTAAACATTTGGAGACTCACCAAGTAGGATTACATAGAACCTTTGGCCGGATACTCACAATTCCTTTTATTGATCTGCTTCCCCACCACTTCCAGCCGGGTGCGGTATTGTCAGATCCGCAGCCATCTGAATGTTCCATCACCGTGATGAAAGAGACTACGGAGCGTTCCCTAGGAAACAGGAAAACAGAAGCAAAAGATGCTGGCTTTGAATCCTTCCCATAATCCATAGCTCAGCGGAGAGCACAGTTTCAGAGCATTACATCCCCAGCAGGCTTTGCATGATGTACAACAGGGGTCTCTTGCGCCGATTTAGGCTACCCAACAATTCGCACATGGGCACAGAGACGTGAAGAGTGGGCCCGTAACTGTTATTACCTGTAGTGGGAGAGGAAATAAATAAGCACACAGGATGGATTCTCTTCTTGGAGAAGGAGGATGTGGTGGCTCATGCCTGGCGAGGCATTATGGGGATTAAGTAACAGCCACCTTAAATTTAGCCCTTTGAGACGGACTCTATCTGCTCATTTCCTGTCAGTATGAGTATTGTCATTATTTTCTCTCCTTTCAGGGACAGAGTTTCACCATCCAACATAGAAGAGAGCAGGAGAGACAGAAATGAGATGTGTGTTTTGGTCTGTGGCACAAGAATGAGGGTCCTGATGGCCATGGCAATGTGAGGGAATTTTAAAACTGATTCGGGAGTAAAAGTCAGGGAAAAGCCACCGATCTTTCTAGTTTTGCTCTGCTCCATAATATTGCATCAGCGAGATATAGTGTAAAGAGATACAGAGTAAAACTTGCCCTCGAGCTATCGTGATACATCAGCCTGTCTGCTGAGGGTCTTATTGGAAACATTTGTACACTAGTAAGTGTCCTTGTTGAAATCTGTTTTTTAAAAGTTTTTTTTTTCCTGACATACAACTGGAAATCTACCTCAGCGATCTCTAATAAAATGATTTGTATAAGCACATACTCTTAAAATGATGGAAAGGTCAGGGGAAAGACATTGAAATGCATTCGCGTATGTCCTAAAATCTGGGTTAGAGATTGACCGATATATATATCGATTTACCGATATTTAAGCATTTTACCATAATCGGTTATCGGTTTTGCAATATCGGATTCACCGATAAACGCCGCCATCTTATGGGTGCTTTCAGAATTGCGCGCATTATCATCAGGCACCTGAGGGGAGACGAGACAACAATAACGGCGTGCGTAGGTAAAGCATACGTACTTGCTTTGCTGTAATTAGTAAACTTTATTATAACAGCCATTAATGCACATATTAGATGTGTTAACTAAATGCCTGATGTGTAGTTAGTTTATGCAGCTTGGTTCTAAGAAATAGAGACAAACTCACAGAGTCACGTAAGATAATCCAAGTCCTGTCCCAATAAATGTATGTAATGTATGTAATCTATGTAACTTTGCCTGAATTAAATAATATACAGCCATGAATGAGCACATGTTTGGAAATGAAAGCGCTGATTTTAATTCTCTATCTGTTGTCTATATGCTCATCATTAGTCGCGTGAAGTCGGCTTAATAAAGACGTAACTTTGCATGAATTAAAGAATACAACCACAAATGAGCGCATGTTGTAAATAAAAGCACTGAATTTAATTCTCTCTGTTGTCTATACACTCATCATTAGTCTCGTGAAATCTGTTTCATTTTGCTGTTCACTCACCGGGTTGTTTACTCCAGCACGGCCACCACATGTAACTTTTAACAAGATTCACTTGTTTAAAACACCCTAAATTATATTAACATTTATTATATAACCATTATTTCGTCAATACACATTGAAATAAATACAACTCTATGGAAATTAATTATTATCTCCACGAGCGATCGCAGTTTGGCTATAGTTCTGTGTAAATGCATGGATAAACAGTGCTTTGTCAGCACGTATTTCACAATCTACAACAAGAACATTAGTAATTCTGATATACCAGTTGAAAAAATGCAATAAAATACAATGTTGTTTGTTATATTCCAATATGTTCTTCACTCTTTAGCCTATAAACAGTTTATAAACCCGCTAAAACTGTAGCTTAAAATGAAGATGACTCCTGTCCTTTATTTATTTTCTTCATTTGAAAACATCAGACATTCTACATTTATTTTGCTTATTAGTGTTGCAGCTGATGCTATTTATAAATAAAATGTTTTTATTGTAATATGAAGATTAAATTTAACATGAAAGACTGCTAATTTTCAACACTTGTTTTAAGATGACTGAAAGGAGGAAAACCAAAGTGAAGTATGGACTTCACTCAGTCATTTATTTAATTTATAACAGTAAATATATATATCGGTTCTGCATATCGGTTACTGGGCACATAAACATGCAAATAATTGGTATCGGTATCGGTTATAAAAAATTTATATCAGTCGATCACTAATCTGGGTTCAGTAAGATTTTTGATGTTTTTGAAATGAGACACTTATGCTCACCAAGACTGCATTTATTTGACAGATGTTATTAAAAATTCAGTAAAAACAGCAATATTTTTTGAAAAAATAGTGAAATATTATTACAAAGCAAAACAGCTGTTTTCCATTTGAATATATTTTAACATGTACTTTATTCCTGTAATGAAAACTCCAGTCTTCAGTGTCACATGATCCTTCAGAAATCATTCTAATATTCTGATTTGGTGCACAAGAAACATTTACTACTGTTTAAATTGCGCAAATAGTTGTGCCGCTTAAAATTTTTGTGGAAACCCTGCCAATTTCTTTTTCAGGAGTCTTAGATGAATAGAAAGTTCAAAAGAATAGCATTTTTCTGTCACTTTTGATTAATTAGGGGTTCACAGACATAGCGCTGAAACCCTACTGTAATTGTTAGAATGATCATGGATCAGCGATCTCCACATAAAACTGATTGTGCAGACCAAACCGTAAGTCGTAGAGACTTGAAACTTGGAGGGATGGTAGTACTCACACCGCCTACAACGTGACCACGGCTCGCCCCATTCGGCCTGGCGGGGGCACCACAGCAAACAAAAGTATGAAATCACTCATAACTCCTAAACCATCAGTGGCAGGTTCAAACATTTTATGTTGTTGGAATTCTTGGCTCATGGCAGACTAAACACACACCTCAGATTCAATCGTGAGCCTGGCGAAATTTTCAGGTATTTCGCATTTTTTGAAAAACCTACTTTTGCAAACTAGTCCTAGGTTTTTTGCCCGATCGGAACCAAACCAAGGTTAACAGAGCCTGATCAGAACAAAACATAGTGGGCCTGTTTGACTCATGGCCCCAAAGGTCTGAGAGAAATTTGAAAGAAATCGGCCACTTGGGGCGATATTAAATTTTTTAAGGCTGTAAATGTTATGTATGTTGCATGGATTTTCATCCATACGCATGATATTCATATCATACGATAGAACTCATCATTCCAGACGACATTGCCTCTAGAATCACTGCTGTCAATCAAATCGTTTGTTAAATGATTGAGATGTAAAAAACCTACTTTTGTGAACTAGTCCTAGGTTTCTCACTCAGTCTGGAAAAAACTACTGCAGTACAATTCTCTGGACTCTCTAGACCAATAATTGTCAAAAAAAAAAAATTAAAATTGAAATTTACCCTTTGGGAAGCTATAACAGGGACGTTTAGAAATGGGGCCTGTCCAAATTTACCCAAAATCCTCTAAAGCTTAAAGGAAAACTCAAAACTTCAGGAAACCTAGTGAGAATATGCGACAGGTGATTCTAAACAAGCATGCAAAGTTTTAAGGGGATCAGACCACAGCTGGCCCTATAACATATGTCTTTTTCCATATGTGCTTAAATGACTTAAAGCCCTTGAACACTTGAATCGCTGTACTTTAATGTGTCCTTGTTGAAAAAAAATTAATTGATTTCTTTCAAAATCTTACTGACCCCTTTGAACAGTAGTGTATAATGAAGAAATACTGTATGTAGTAAACTCTTAAAAATAGAGATTTTTTATTAGCATCTGGAACCTATACTTTTAAGAGAGTATTATGTATTGTGCAACACATGTATGTGTGCTTATTTTCAATACCCTCGCTGACAAACAAAATCCTGCTGGAAGAAAATATGGATTTTTTGGCTTCAGTCTTGCATATCATAAAACAAAAGTCTCTTCATCTTGAGTGCATGATTAGATTTGCGAGTCTAGACTTACAAACATTTTAAGTCAATAATGTTAAGTTAGATTAACATTATTTGGAGACTTGAATTCTGGGATGCGTTAGTCTGAGTGTTGGCAATTGTAGACTACTTGTCTCAGTAATCTGTAAATGTTTCTGACTCACAGGTTTAAAGATTTCAATGCAACGCTCAGTGTCAGACCCTCGCTGTCTCATCCCCTCGGCTCTGTGAAGTTGTAAAATTAAATTCAGAGGGTGTGCAAAATAGCTCTATTTCCCCTGAACCCATGCGATGATTAAGTGTTCAATATGTACCATTTTCAGTATGTTTCATTTTCAGTATGTGCCGCCTCACACTGTGGGATTATAATCTAATGTGGCATGAAAATAGGTCTTCAATTGAACAATGCGATTCATTTTACACCGGGGCAAATACGACAAGAGCTCAAAACCCATCTCTCTTCCATACTGTTGACACATCCGTGAATTAGAGTCCAAAAAGTAGATTTGGCACAAAATCAATTTCCATGTGGACAAAAGTTAAACAAAAGGATCATCAGCCCACTGCAGATGAAATTATTCATGAAGGGAAAATGAATTTTCGTCAGGATTCATTCTGGAGTCTGAACAGACTGAACAGGGTTGTTAGTTTAATAGGCATCCGTGAATGTCAGACGCTACATTTTTGTGCCAGACCTGATTAAATCAGTATTATTTCCCTCCAAAATGACCAATAGTTTCTTTTTCATGTATAAGGAAATATGAAGAAGAGAAGAGTTCAGGTCATCCCCAAAAAGTCTACTATTATGATAATAAAGGGTTTTTTTGCATTGTAACACCATTTTTAAGCTCATTCTACTCAAACTCATTAATGTAATGTAAAATACAGTCTCAATCTAATAACATGAAATTAAAATGATTTTTATTATGATTTTTGTAATAGTCGCAGTTTTAATGTATTGCAGTAAAACAGCTGTACACTGTCAAATTTTTGTAAATTCTAAATAAAACTTTAAAAATTATTATAGTACATTTTACAAGGAAATACTATTTCAGTTTTTCTACTTTAAAAATGTAGCTTTAATTTAATGTCTTGACATTTCTGTGTAAATATTTGTGAAATTTACTAGCAATTTCTAATTGAAAATTGCTTCTACATAATTAGTTTTTTCAGTGTATTTGCAATTTTCACATGAAAAATGTAAATAGAATAATTAAAAAATAAATGCACTTTAACAAATGCTAAAATTATACTTTCAATTGTGTAGAAACGTAGAATTACATACATTTGAATATTTTTTTAAAATTTTACTAATTTTATTTTTCATTCTATTTAGTTCTATTTTTAATAACTTATTAAAACATGAAAATATTCATTTAAATGTTAAATAAAACTTTTTTAAATAATAGTTTTACTATTTAAAAGTAATAAGAATTATTTAAAAAAATTACCAGTCATTACAGTAATGAGAATTGTGGGGGGAAATGTGCTTCATATGTCCCAAAATAGTGCTATAAATCGCATTCAAAATATATGTGTGTGTACTGTGTATATTATATATATATACACACACACACGTGCATGTATATATATTATGTGTATAATATTTTCAAAATATATACTGTATGTGTGTTACATAATAAATATACACTGTACACACACATATTATGTAAACAAAAACTTTTATTTTGGATGCGATTAATCGCAATTAATTGTATGACAGCACTATCCCGAAAATATGGAGGGGGTGAAATTATATACAGACATTTCTTGACAAATTGTCACAAAGGAACTCAATCTCTAAAAGTCCTTCATAATAATCAGAACATTATGGTTATTAGAGCATGCAAGCTAAAGGTTACATAAAGCTCCCATGATACGTCAAATGTGAACGTCACAGTGCTTATTGACGGAGTCAAGACATTATTGGCACAAATTTCTCTGCACAATACAGCTCAACCTGTGAGCGGTTTGATTGCGTTGCACTGTAAGACAACTGTTTTATTAACCCCAGAACGCACTAGCATTTTGTGGTCACTTGATGCGTATCATTTAATAATGGGATACTTCACCTAGCAACTATGGACAGCATCTACATAACATGAGATGCTACAAATGCAGAATTCTGCTTCAAAATAAATCATCATATGTTGATTCATATGCAATTATGACTGTTTGCATTATTTTACCAGCTGCTTTAAAAAGTGCCATTCAATAAGGCTGGCTTGTGTGGCTTGTTTCAACATGAAGACTCCTGTCATTTATTGAAGCATTAGTCTCCCCTCTAGTGGTCATGATTCACCTCAGTGTAGCCTAAATTTATCAATGCAGTTCAACATCTGCCAGGTGCACAGAGAGAGCAAGAGGGCAAACATCTAAGATTTCTCTATTGAAAAAAAACTGCTTTATGCACTTGTGAATAATTTAATGAGAAACCATACTGAGAAATTGTGTTCACGTCAAAGCTTCTGACTTGAATAGCCTCGGGCCAAACTCTGGCCGCTTTGATATGATATCTATATGATTCTGGACACAATAATACAGGGGTTAATATTAAATATAAAGGACACTGATCTCAAATATGCGTTAAATGTACGTTTAATGTAGTGTGGTGTACTTGTTTAAGACTGACATGATTCCCTTTGCCCATAATATAAATGTTACTTACCATTAAAATCACATTCACTATATTTTTGTTATTAGAATGATGTGTTTTCTGTTACTTGCGGCTTTGCATCATCTAACCTCACCTCATCTCATCTCAATCAATACCAGCTGTAGTGATTTCATAGTGTCAGGAGTGTCAGGAGAAGTAGATAACGTGCAGTAGGTAAAACAGTTTGCACTACAAACCAGTGTGCTCATAATTTAGACAATACATTAAAATAATATGGTAAGACACACCAATTTTAAGAGCTTTCGAGCTGTTTTGTACAGCTTAAAATCACTGGACGCGGATGAGCACCGGAAGCCTGACCCATAAAATTTACAAATGGCCGCGCCCAATCTCACCTGATAAAAAAACGGTGTATTTTATATCTGCTAAGTTTCCCAGACATTATTTTTACCCTTATAAACTTTAACCGTGACGTTTCACACTGCCCTTAACCCCGGGTTTCCTCGCCACATTCACGTGTTCGGGACAGTCAATGAAACACCTTACGTTGTATAAACAGTAGCTGCTGCTTCAGCGACGTGAAAATTTTTACATTTATTATTAATTGGAGTAAAAAAAGATACAGTTTTATTCTTACCTTCATAGTCCAAGAAGTCCACCCTGGAAAACTTTCTCCTACAATCAGCAATATGTAGTCAAAATACGCAAAACGTTAAAGACTTTACGTAAAGAGGTCACGTGCTACGGTCGTCCAATCACTGACACTAACGCCTAAAATATGCAAATATGAACGTTAGCCCGGTGTGAACCGTCATTTAATGAATATCCAGGATTAATTGTTAACCTGGGTAAATTATGAGTAGTGTGAAAGGTGAAGGATTCCTTTTACTCGGGGTCAGAATAACCCAGAGTTAACGATTTCAGATATGAAAAACCACAAAGAGTGCCTGGGCTCATATCATGTGGATAATATGTTACTATCAATAATATTTAATGAAATTATTAAATACATACACTACCAGTCAAAAGTTTTTGAACAGTAAGATTTTTAATGTTTTCTGCTCACCAAGCCTGCATTTATTTGATCCAATGTACCGCAAAAACAGTAAATTTTGAAATAGTTTTACTATTTAAAATACTATTTTCTATTTGAATGTGTTTTAAAATGTAATTTATTCCTGTGATTTCAAAGCTACATTTTTAGCATCAGTAATCCAGTCACATGATCCTTCAGAAATCAATCTAATACACTTATTTCCTGTTTAAAAAAAAAAATAATTCATTTATTATTATGATTGTTAAAAACAGCTGAGTAGATTTTTTTCAGGATCTTTCTATTCATCAAATAATCCTGAAAAATGTACATACCTGGTTTAAATATTGATAATAAAAATAAAATATGTTTCTTGAAGAGTGAATCAGCATATTACACAATGATTTCTGAAGGATCATGTGACACTAAAGACTGGAGTACTGATGCTGAAAATTTAGCTTTGATCACAGAAATAAATTACATTTTAAAATGTATGCAAATTGAAAGCAGTTATTATAAATAGTAAAAATATTTCACAATATTACTGCAAAACGAGATTCTGGTGTATTTTGGATCAAATAAATGCAGGCTTGGTGAGCAGAAAAGGCGTCTTTAAGAAAACATAAAAAATCTGACTGTTCAGATATGTTTATTTGTTTATGGGCGCTGTTATGATTTATTTAGCCTGTTTTTTTATATTTAGCCTGCGCTTTTTATATATTTTTATATTTAAAAACAAAGTGTTTTGCTTTCCTGTCTCCGTCACCTGTTTCTAAAATAGGCTAATGTGGGCTAGTATGAATTATTTTTTAAAAAGCCACACAGCTCTTCTACAAATGCATGCAGGTATGTATTTTCTGATTCACCTCGTATGTTCCATTAGACTTTCCATAGTAAAGAGGAGGAACGTCCTGTCGCAATAAACACTTCTATTGGTTGGAGCAGAGCACTGGCGTCATCACGCACCGTTGCCAAACAATGGGCAGGAAAAAGCCACGTTGACGAAGTCGACAGTGTGCGTTATTTTTCAGCCAGGAAACTGAAGGATTCTTTTAATTTTGAAGACAACGAAGCAACTCTTTGGAAGAAGCGCTTGACAGCAACCATGTCATCGCCGCCCAAAGAGAAAATCGAGACCAAAGCTGGACATCTTCCTGCTGGTAATGTCTATGTGCTACTGCTGTTGTTGTTTTTCTGCTGGGAAGTCCAGTGGATCGATCCACCAATGAGCGCCTTTTTCCTTTGGAAAATGTGGTTTATAAAGTGCATTGCTGTAGATTTTAGACATTGTATTGCATCTCTTATTTAGTAAATGTTCATAAATTGCACTGTGCCATCCTGGGTTGATACTGCTATATAAACAAATTTGTTGGGATATAACAATTAAAAAAAAAAAATGACAGGATTTGTGGGCTCTGTTAGCCATATTCTCAGGGTTATGTCACTTTTGGGTGTTTTTTCTTCTTCTTTTTTTAAATTTAAGTATGATGTTTCTACTAAACCCGTTGTTTAATGCTACTTGCTTACTGTGCAAAATCATGGTAACAGGGTTGAGTAGTTAATATGCCAAACCTAACAAAATATTAACTAAAGAAAAATATACTTTTATACTATTATTCCTTTTGCGTTTTGAAGGGGTGAAGTTGATGTAGCAATATATATGTTATGGGTTTATGATAATAACAGGGCTGACAAATGGGGTGCAATTAAAGTTTTATATATAGAGACAGATGAATGTGCATAAAATGAAATAAGGACAAGTTGGAAGGACAGAACAAAAATAGAATAAACTTACTGAATTTTGGTTGACATGTCAAGAAAATATCTATAATAGAGTACAAGCAGGCGTCAGCTCTTCATTGTTTACATATATGCTCACTAGGGACGTGAAAGACATACTTTTATGGAATTTCCCTAGTGCAGAATTCAGCTGATGTGTCATGCAGCTTGTAAGCACTTCCTAAGTATAGTCATTTGTCTCAAAGAGGCAGTGTATGTTAAAGGTCAACCCTGTTTGATTTTATGATTTGACACAGATTTTCATCCAAATATTTTTCTATCCACATAATGTAAATGTGTGATTTTTGCATCGTGTTTCACTCCGTCAGCATATCTGAGAGCGTGGTGTAAAGTACACAAGAAATCAGATAACAGCATGCGTGTAATGGCGCTAAAAGTAGGCCAAGGGAAAAAAGATAACATGAGGTTGCACATTAAAACAGCCATTTGTGATTTATGGTATTTGATGACATTATGTGATAAAACTCAAGAAATAAACTCAGAACTGTTTGCATTTATTTGTGGCAGTGAAAGCAGGAGGCATGAGGATAGTTCAGAAGCACCAGTCTGCAAATGAAGTGCCAGACAAGAAGAATGACAAAGACAGTAAAGAATATGAGACTGAGCCGTAAGTATACAGACCTTCACATTTCTGCAGTATGCATTTCAGTTCCATTTTTTTCAGTAGAGACAATACACCTCTGCACCGACAGACTGTTTTGTCTAGTGAAGCACAAGGGCGTTGATATTTTTATCTATAGGCTTGGCAGAATCATGATTGCTTTGTTTTTATCATGATTGCTAATTGATTTTAGTTCTTCAAGTATACTTGAAGAGTTTCTAGACTCATAAGTCTTATAATTATGCTTTTCCAATTGAGAATAAAGATCAAAATAGCTTTCAGTTTTCATATATCAGTTCATAACTCCATAGTATCTCATGTTTATACTTTTAGTTTTGTTTGCTTGCACTCTCCCTTTTAAAACCTCTTCAGCCAAACTATTTCAAGCAATAACCATCCTCTCATCCAGACAAACAGCATTTTATTTAAATTTACCATTGTTATTGTACAGCTCACCGGAATACTTCATTCTGATTGGTCAGTCGCTGAATTCCGCAGGTGGAAATTTTGAATAATAACACTGAACTGTGATTAATTGCTGCCAAAATAGTTTTTGTTTTTTTTCTCATAAAAGTTTCTATTTAAAATGTGTTGTTTGTTTCAGGCACTCTGAAGCACTGAAAACAGCAGATCATGAGCTGCTGGTAGGGATGCACCGATACTGAGCTCCTGTACTCGTACTCGTTAAAATGCCCCGATACCAAAGGCCGATATCACACAGCATGTGAAAAGTGCGTATTCAGGCAAAGAAAGACCGACAACAGAACAACATACAGCAGAATGGAGTCGTTAGAGATTAAGGATGTCTACGAAGTATATGTATGCAAATAATATAATGTTAAACATTCAGTATCAACACTTGTATAGCTGGTGCGCGCGAGCTGAAAGGCAGAATGGATTGAGCGCGCGGCGGCGAAGATGCACGGCGTGTCGAGTTAAGATCCCGCCTTGACATCACTGAAAAGTTTGTAGTTTGGTCGGATATGTCAAAAACAAGTAAGTAAAGCAATGCACAAGTTATTTAACGGTAGAGAGAGAGAGAGAGAGAGAGAGTGCACTTTTGTTGCGTGATCTTTATTGATGTTTGCATATTTAGCACATGCATCTATTGGATTAAAACAAATTCGTAAATATGAAACAAAATTTATAGAGGCATTCACTATATACATCATTTGTTTTCAACCTTAAGCAGACACGACTGTACGACGCAAGTGAAACTAGCAGTCTGTGTGAAATGCGCTAGGCTGTACTGTACTTGAGCGCGTTGCGCATGTTTTGCTTGCTTCACGAGTGTTTCTGCATTATTTGACTCTCTTTAGATTATAGCCCAAATAGCAGCATGTTTCAGATTAAAAAAAACGCGACTTATATTTCTGAAAATATCAGAGTTAGGAGATTCATAACGAGTGGTTCCCTGCATTATTACAACAAAACGTGTGATTACAGTACTAAAAAAAATAAATTTGAACAGTGAAAGTAACAAAACACATTTTAATGGGCATAATTAAGTGTAAAAAAAAAGTAACTAAGGGATATATAGTCAAACTAAAAATTATTCAGACACCAGTGATATATGATATGATAATGTGAGAAAAAGGTATCAGAATAAATTTTGGTTTGACTGTATCTATTTGATAAATGAAATTAACCAATACATATTCTTTTAGTTTCTGTACCCAATATTTTACAAATTTACTGGTAAATTTTAAAATATCGGTATCGGTACTCGGAATCGGCAAGTACCAAAAATAAAAGTATCGGTATCGGGCGAGTACTGGAAAAAGTGGTATCGGTGCATCCCTAGCTGCTGGCATGTAAAAAAACACAGTGCTGTGCTGAAACGCATAGTGCATACTTTGCGATTTGATTTTTGTACTAAGCCGTATCTCGTTTTCATTTTTAATCTGAGTGATCATGAAGCCCTCCTTCTAAATTACTAGGCTTTAGTAGCGCTATTCAAAAGCTGTTAAGTCTTGGTTCGACATTGAGCGTGAGTTGAACATTTGATCAGTGACACAGGTGTGTAATTCCCATATGACTGCAAACACATGGTGAGTTTTCTGCTAAAACAAGCAATGTTTTTGTTAGCTTAGATTCCCTCTGCTTTGAGCTTGTGGAGCGGCCCACACTAAACCAGAATATTTAATACAATGATGAAGTCACTGTTAGTGCCCATCTCTCTTTCGATGACTAAGAGTGAAGGTGAATATGGCAGAACACTCTCTTTACACAGACTTCTGGATTGGTGTGCACATGACGATCTTTTTGGTTGCAGACTAAACGTAACAGTCTTGGGTGTGTCAGTAAGGAAAATGTGGCAACAGCCGGATATCGCCACATGTTCCTTTTCCCTTTTTCTTCATTGTGGTTGAGTGTGTAGATAAATAGCTTTCATTGAGTTTTTTTGCTTGTTGCTAGGTAGTTGCGCAAGTGCGTATGCGCAGTGCAAAAGTTTTACACTCCTCAGATTTCCTCTTTTGTGTTGTGTCGTAGCTGACCTGTTTTCAGCTCTGCCGAGGTTGTGCTCACAGGGTTGGACTGCTGATTCCGACAGGCTTTATGGCTTTGTTAGCAGCAGTCCCCTCCTTCCCCTTACCTGATGACTGATCGGCCGCCCCGTTACAGCAGGTCTGCAAGCGAGCCCTTATCAGCTCACTCAACCTGCTGCAGGAAATCCTACGAGGTGTATCATTCCTGAACAAGCTTACAGCTGCTTTTAATATCTGTTTGGCTTCTCTTCTGAAACATGGCAGCTGTTCACCAGTGGACATTTTAGAGAAGCGGTTGGAAATGTAGTTTCAGTGGCCAAGACGCGCACCGTGATGTTAGAATGTGATCCGTCCACCCACGTTAGTAGGTTTGCCATTTTCGCACACTGCTGGCAAGCCAAAAGGAAACTCGCCATTTTCCTGTGTAGTCTCTTTGTGCTCAGATGTTTTTCCAAAGCTTGTTTTAGTTGTTGACACCAATGAGATTCTTTGCATGGTTAATATGGTGGTTGATTAGTATCAGTTAATTAAATCTTTTTCTAGTGTAGTTATAAACTAATAGTATGTCATAGCCCATTTATTTTGCCAGCTTGTCTGATTAATAGATGTTTGTTTATCCTTATCAGGGGAGTTTCAAGCATTTAAAGATATATTGCTCAGGTTTCCATATCAAAAAAACATTGCAGCAAAAAATCGTTCTAAATATTTAATATTAATATAAAAACATCTACAAGTTTTTACGTTTTTCAAGTGAATGCAAACTTGAATTAATTTACTGAATTTAATTGCCTATAAAGGAATTTAGAGGAATTTTCTGATAATTTACTCAACCCCAAGCCATCCAAGATGTTCATATCTTTCTTTCTTTGATCAGTCAGAAAAGAACTTAAGGTTTTTGAGGAAAACATTCCAGGATTTTACTCCATATAGTGGACATCAATGGTGGCCAATGGGTTTAAGGTCCAAACTGCAGTTTCAATGCAGTATCAAAAGGCTCTACATGATCCCAGCCTAAAAATAAAGGTCTTTTCTAGCGAAATGATTGGTCATTTTCTAAAAAAAAAAATAAAAAATAAAAAAATTATCTACTTTTTATCCACAAATTCAGGCATGACGTTGTCACGTTCACACATGAAGTAGACAGAAGTACCAACTCAGTGTGCAAAGAAAGTCAAACACCCTTTTCAAAAAAAGGTAAAACAATGATGTCGAACAATGATTTTGAAGTTGGAAAAGAAAATTAGATGGAGTTTCTTTCCCTACCTTTTTGAACTGAAGTACACTGATGAAGAACTAACCGCACGTGACTTTTCCAACGTGATTACATTATGTGTAAAGATGCACATACCCATCACAAAGCTAGTGCAAGACGAGCATTTGTGGTCAAAAAGTATATACATTTTTTATTTTTTTAGAAAATAAAAGATTTTTTCATTAGATAAGACCCTTATTCCTCAGAGCCCTTTAAAGCTACATTGAAACTGCAATTTGAACCTTCAACACGTTGAGTACCAAAGTCCACTATATGGAAAAAAAATCCTAGGATGTTTTCCCTTTTCGACAGCCCCCTAATAGTCATCAAACTGATAGTTGACAAGAAGAGGCTTGGTCGACCAAAATGTTATTAGTCGCTTAGTCGCAAAAAAAAATGCACAGCAAGTGGCAAAGTCACACAGTCCATGACGGACAGTTCGTCAACAGCTGGTCTATGTGGTAATATAGTACGCCAGGCAGGACATCCAAATGCTCACCTATCATTCACAGACCTAAAATATGGCTCTGAATATGGATCTGAACAATGTATGTAGCAGCAATTTTACATGGCTGCTCAATCTAATGTTAACGTGTTGAAGCTGAACAGTACGGTGCTCACTGCATTACAGATGGAGGCGCCGGTCTGTTCACTTGGTCTTAAAATACTCCATTTCTGGTCATACAGATAAAAGTAATACATTATTCGAATCTGTAAAGACTACATTTATTTGTGTGCACTCAAAATAACAAAGAAACGTTGCGCTTTTGTAAAATAATGAAAGCAAATAGGATGCACTTTCTGCTGTTACAGTCTTGAGCGTGGAACTTTGAAACTCTGTATATATGAAAAATATATCTATAGAGAGTGAAATATCTACTTTTAAATGAACTAATTCAGATGGAAAACAAATATTCTCAGATCATGTAATCCGTATGAAACATGCATACAGGCGCATCCACTATTCTAGAGATGACGAGTCACTGTTTGCGAATTCACCTCTTAAGTTGAAAACAAAGGAAGCACTAGTTTATCAATAAATTATTAAAACGTTAATGCAGTCTCCTTGCTGTTTGCCTCATTGATAATTATTAAGCTATATCTGCCGGTGCGCTGTGGCAAGCTTTTTTGAGGACTTATTAGGCTATGTAGGCAATTAAAGGCTCATTATTATGATTTATATGGTTTATTTATAAACGTGTGACTAATAGTCGACTAATGCCCTAAATGAACGACTACTGGTCGACTAGAAAAAGTCGAGGACAGCCCTAGAAATTTTTATCCTGGAAGTGAACTAATCCTTCAATTTATTTTTCAGTAATTTTCTGTATGTATCTGTATTTATGTAACGGCATACAATATGTTTTCAGTCACTAACTGAGCAAAAATTGTGCATTACACCATATTCTAATTTGTAAAAAGTGTTCACATCCTCGTAGAACTCATAATTATAACTTGTAAACTCAAAATCTGCTCTGACTTGTATCTTCTGACTGGTGTAGTGTCATGCAGCAACACTCAAAGTGGCAGCAGTTTCAGTAGTAAAATCGTTAACATTTCTGTTTAATAATTCTTAAATTGACTTAGTCGAAATAATGCAAGAATAATCTGAAATGAATCTGACTATAGCACCGAGATGAAAAACTGACTAATGTAAGTTTATTAATAAACCATTTGAATTAAAAAAAATGATGCTGTTGTTTTGGCTACTGATTACTCAAATTACACAGATTCATTTTGGCATTAATAGTGTTGCCATAGAAACTCATAATTCCAAATCAAAGGACATGAACAGCTCAGAGTTGATATTAATGTTGATATTAAGAGCTGCTAGAAAAACAAAATGATGCTACTCTAATTTTAGAAGTGATATAGATAATGGAATTACATTTACCAACCAACGAAACATTTTCTTACCTGATCTAACATGATAATTATGGCCCTCAATGTATGCTTGTGGGGGACTCGCATAACTAAACACAATAATACATCAGCAAAAGTGAGTGATTATGCTGACTGCTGAATAGCGTGTCTGCCATTAAACGCGTCTGATATGCATTTAGTGAGTCAAAAGAAAAAGAATTTGCCAATATAATAAACCAGACATGGACAAAATGCAAGACAATAGAAGCAACATAGAGAGACTGAAACAAAATCCTTCACAATACATCCTCAGAAAGTGCTGTGGGATTAAATTAGGACCTTTGTGACCCTGTCTCAGCTGAGTTTAGTTTCAGCAGGCTGGAATAGGGGAAATTGTACAGTGGTTGTACAAGGCCAATGCACAAGACCAGGTACAAGGAGCCAAAACTGAACAATTGACAGAAGTAAAATGCTTGAGTCATCTTGCACTCGATTTCCTTCATCTGGGTCGGTTTTGTTTGGCGAAAGCTGAACGGTGTCCTCTGCAAACATTATTCCTTCACAGTACTCCCATACACGCCTATAAACAAATTCACAGATGTTTTCAGTGAGATCAGGATGAAGTCTAATGCCTTCCATTGCCACGGATCATTGAATCTTTATGCACAGCTCTGGAGTTTCTTGAGTTTCAGTATGATTGAAGTGTTCCTGCTCTGTATTTCATCTTCTATTGTAGATATTAATACTTTTTTAAGTGTGTCCAGTAGCCGAAAGTGCCAGACGTGCACTCACACATTCTTAGATGTCACTATTCCTCCATGTTCTCTTTGCTCTCAGAGAGATGGTCTGTAAGCAGGTGGTTTCTGATGGAAAAATTGCACATTTGTCGCAGCAAGTCAAGTGGCACTGTCTGGGGACCACTTGTCAAATGTAATTTGGTCTTTTCAGATAGATCAGAGGCCAAAATGGAATGGGTCTGAGATGCTAATGTGATGTGCTGTGCTGGTGAGGTCGATCCTTGATGTGTCTGCCTGGTCATGACAAAGAAACGGCAGCATCTTTCCTGTACTATCCACATACAACTTAAGCCCAAAGTATACTTTAGCCGTTTGCTTTCTGGGACAGTCTGTGCACTGTCCACATGACGTAATTTTTGTCATCAGGTGGTACTGCACATGTGTTGAACTTGTCCGCCTGCGCATTTTGAAAACTAAAAATTGATTTGAAGAATTGAACACTGTTTGCCTCTTGAAATAAGTGTTACGTTGCTACTGCTTTCAGTTGTTTTATGCAAAAAAAAAAGGTTTATATATGTTATATATAACCAGTCAAATATAACCAGTCAAAAGTTTTTGAACACTAAGATTTTTGATGTTAAGTCCCTTTTGCTCACCAAATCTGCATTATTTTTTTTATTTTTTTTTATTTTATTTTTTTTTATCCAAAGTATAGCAAAAACTTTTGAAATGTGTTTACTATTCAGAATAACTGTTTTCCATTTGAATATATTTTAAAATGTGATTTATTATTGTGATTTCAGGGTTGAATTTTTAGCATCATTACTCTAGTCGCATGATCCTTCAGAAATCATTCCAACATTCTTAACTGAAATATATATATATATATATATATATTTATTATTATATATTTATTATTATTATTATTATTATTATTATTTTGTTAGGTAATGTTAGGTATTTTGTAGGAGCAACATTTATTTGAAAAAGAAATCTTTTGTAACATTATAAATGCCTTTATTATCACTTTTGATAAAAAAACAAAAAAACTGTATTAATTTCTATAATTTCTTTACCCCAAAAAAATGTACTCAACTCTTTAAATATTGATAATAATAATAAATGTTTCTTGAACAGCAAATCATCATATTAGAATAATTTCTGAAGGATGCTGAAAGTTTAGCTTTGGTTGCAGGAATAAATTACGTTTTAAAATATATTCCAAATAGAAATCAGTTATTAAAACTTTTGATTGGTAATGTGTATAATATATACTGTTCAAAAAAACGCTACTGTTTAAACAATTTTTAATTGTTTTTGGAGTCTCATCAAGGCTTTGTTTATTTAATGAAAACAGTAATGTTGTGAAATATTATTGCACTTATAGTTTTAATCTATTTTATTATATTTTAAATGTAATTTGTTGTTGTGATTCAAAGCTGAATTTTCAGCATCATTACTCCAGTGGTGCTGATTTGATGCTCGTTACTATAACCACATACTGTAATATTAATATTTTCATGAGAACAGATGAGACATTTATTAGATGGTCGGTTTTTTTTGGAACAATGAAATTAACAGCATTGAATTGGGCAATAGTGCTAATAATATAGTAATAATTAGTATTTATGAATATTATTATACATTTTAAAACAAATATTGCTAATTTTGTGAAATGTTTTTTGTTTTCGTTGAAATAATTAGTCAGAATATATTAGGGTGTCTCAGTATGTTGATGGTTTAGATGTTGTAAACAGTTCTCATTAGACAGTAAGAGTGTGTGAAACACATGGAGTGTGATTGCTGATAACTGGCAGGCAGATTCAGGTCATTAGCTGAACCCTGGAGCAGGAGCTGCTTCTGTAGACGCTCATAGGCTGGCTTGCATCTATTCTCACACACTGCAGTCAATTTCTGGCCACTTTACAGTAACTTCATCCACTGCGTTGGGGGAAACAACACAGCATTTCAGCCCCTGGTAAAGCGCATCCCACTGCCTCCATTCCTCTGGGACAGGGTGCTGACTTTTAATAAAGAAACATGGAAAAAAAGAAAATAAAATTGACAGTTTGATGACAATTATTTCCATGCTAGTTTCTCTCTCTGCACTGTTTAGCGAAGTGTGCTGACGCTATTGGAATAATGGGCTCTCGGTGTGTTGTTTCAGTTAATCTGCTTAAATTTTCCTCACTGCTGTATCGGAAGAATTTCTGTATGCTATATGTTATCTCATTACCACAGAAGTTACTTTTCAAATGTTCCGCCTGTCAGTCAAACCACACATGGAGCTGCATAACTAAAGTCCAAATCTACTTTTCCATCCGCCCACTGGCTTTGAGAAAAAAGATCTTTTGTGCATTATCTAGATTTTTGCATAACTGGATCCTAAAATCTGTCATAATTGTGAGTATTTGTGAGTATTTTAGTTCCGTTTTTGGCAGGAATGTGAATTTATAATTTAGGAAAAGCCTCATGGTTTAGTTTCACTACTGCAAACTGTTGTACAACCATAAGGAACAGATATAGGGCCCTATGAAATCGGTTTTATTTTTTCCCAAAATCAAAGATACATTTTTCCAAATTCCGTTTTTTCCCGTTTTTAATTTTTCTGGATTCCATTTTTTCCCCAGTTTATTTTTTCTCAACTCCTTTTTAATGGTTAAAATAAATTTTATTAATCAAAGAGTCTGATTAATTAAAATCATAAAACAATTTCACATCAGTTTAATAAAGGTTTAACAAAAATGACATGTTTAGGGCCCTATAAAATGTTTTATTTTATTCACACCATATGTTTTATTATCATCAAATTCTGTGTTTTAGCATAGTTATTTGAATGCATACTTAATTTATTAAAATTTATTCTTAAAATAGCCTTATAGAAGGTTTTTTACCCTCAAAAATTCTGTGTTGTGTATTTAAAATGTTCTGGTTATCAAATGGATGTGTAAAACATTAATTTAATTTATCTTTTAAATATTGAAAATTGAAAAATTAATTTTTTTTTTTTTTTTTTTTATTACATGGAAATAAATTTAAACATGGAAATGTTGTGTGATTATACCCTAAAAAATAATGTTTCATTTTAGTAGTAGTAATAGTAGTAATATATATCTGGCACAATGTCTTCTAGTTAAACCGAACTTTTATTTTGACGGGTTGCCGTTTCTACCTTTCTATGTGTATATGATATAAGGCTAGTTTTCCTGAAATGGAGTCGGCAACTGACTCTCAGCAGATATTGTTCATGTATTTATGTCCTCATTTAGTGAGACGACAGACGCTGAAATCACCGCGAGCGTCACGCGCGCTTTAGTGTGTTTAATAAACAAAACCGCTCATCTGCTCCATTCATTAAAACAGAGACACGCAGAACATGCAGGATTCACATTTAAGTGGTATTTTTGCGGCGTAATATTTACAGATACTAGTCCATATTCCGGTTTGATGTAAGTGTAATGACCTGCTTTTGATTAATTCATTCAAAATTTGACAAATTCCGTGACATTCCGCGTTATTCAGTAAATTCCGTTTTTATGACTGGATTCCGTCCGCGTTTTCCGCATCGCGGAAATCATAGGGCCCTACAGATACCAATGCCGTTTTACCCCACACCTTAGTTAATTTCAGAAGGGAAGGTTTTTTAATCGGATAACAGTAATTATTGCAAGCCATTCATCAGAGTGCTTTTATATCGTGCCCACCTGTGTGCCTTCGTCTAACCTATCATCAGACCACACAGAAAGCTCAGCAGAATTGTTATACTTCTCATTAACAAACTCCTGCTCATATTATTTCAGGTTTGTTTATTAAATATTTTGGTTCATTTTTAGTCGCCAATACGAGTGTACTTCTCCAAGCTCTGTTTTATGTATTTTACTATATTGTTTACACCAAAGCTGGTGCATAAAATGGAAAAAGGAGAAAGAAGCTTTTCTCCATCCACCCCTGTGTTTATATTCTGTTGATGTTGAGACTCAGTCTTGTTTGCTGCAGAGGCTAAGCATGGAGCTTGAGGTCCAGTCCAATTTTGCTTCGTTTGCACGGTTCATTCCCTCAGCTCCAGACGAGAGGTTTTTGCTGTTTCCACCCGATTTAGCTCATCAGTAAATAAAAGCTATGCCACGTGGTTGCCATGGCGACGGCAAGTTGTGAGCGTCTGTGCCGACTTGTTAATTGCAGCAATCGCCTTTGCTCCTGAAGCTGAGCTTGCTTGTAACATACCAGTTCACTCTCTTGGTACACACAATCTCTATTACTCTCTCCAGGGGGTTTTCCCTCTGACGTTCAGAAGGTTGGGGATCAGAATGATTTTTAATGTTTTTGAAGGCCTTTTTACTCATCAAGGCTGTGTTTATTTGATTAAAAATACAGAAAAAACTGTAATATTGTGAAATATTATTGCAATTTAAAATAGTGGTTTTCTATTTTAATATACTTTAAGATATAATTTATTTTTGTGATGAAAAGCTGAATTTTCAGCATCATTACTCCAGTTTTCAGTGTCACATGATCCTTCGGAAATCATTCTAATATGCTGATTTATTGTCAGTGTTGAAAACAGTTGTGCTTCTTTATGTATTTTTTTTTTTTCGGAACCTGTGATACTTTTTTCAGGATTCTTTGATAAATAAAACATTAAAAAAGAACATTATTCGTTTAAAATAGAAATCTTCTATAACAATATACGCTACGGTTTAAAGTTTGGGGTCAGCATAAGAGACTTCTTTATACAATTTTTATTATTCTTATCAGTGTTGATATTAAATATTATTATTTTTTGTGGAAACCGTGATATGCTACCTTTTAAATGTTTGAGTTCAATTCAATTCAATTAAGAACATTTTTATTCACCAAGGACACATTAAATGGATCAGATGTGACAGTGTAACAAAAGATTATTATTTTAAAGAAATATGTTTTTTAACTTTCTGTTCATTAAAGAATCCTGGAAACGTATTGTGGTTTTCACGAAAATATTAAAAAGCTAAAACTTTTCAACATTAATAATAATAACCATTATTAATAATTAAGTACTAATAATAATTGATAATAACCAATTGCCAAATCAGCATATTAGAACCCATTATTAAGATTTATGTGACATTGCTGCTTTCTGTATTGTATCTCTCCTGCACAAAATCAATTCTGCTTGGCTTTCGTATTAATGCTAGAAGAAGTACAGCCTACATGAATGGTTTTTGTTCAAGATGAGCAATTAAATCTTCCTTGACCTTGATATTACCTTGTAATCTATTTCTGCTTGTGTTTTTCCATCAATGATTTTACCTAAATTAGACACTCTTCAGGACTTTTACAATCTCTACATCTCTGGCCTGGTTTTAAACCCAAGCACACTGCTGCCATCCTTAGGTGGGGAATGGCATTGCTGAGAAAGGAATTTGGCTAAAACATACACCTGATTAGCATTTTATGTGTGATAACTGTTAATCTGCACACGAAGAAAGTTTAAAGTGTTGGGGTTAATAATTATATCCCCCAAAAAAGCATAAGCTTTTGAAAGCGAAATATATTGATAACGTTTATCTTATCAGTCTGTATCAGTCTCATCTTTTTGCATTCAGCAATTTTGCTGAATGCATTTTTTTAATTCATTCACAGTGTGATTTCAATAACTTGGCTTTTGATCCCAAAATCTCACATTTTCTTAATGTTGAAACAGGGCTTTGTAAGATTTTTGCCTTTAGAAAAAGGAGTGTCCGTTTAATCTGAGATTATACAGCTGTCTCTTTTAAAAAAGATAGGAAGCTATGAGACGGGTTGAGCAGCACTGTTATGCCTCAAAGTGAGATTATCCCTTCGGCAAGTCTCTCTCACTGTCTTGAACTATCTTTGGAGTTTCCTTAGCTTCTCAGCGAGATGAAAGCCACAAACTTCTGACATATTCTGGATTTCACAGCATTAGAGACGAAGCCCTTTCTCACAATGCCCTCATTTATGTTCAGTCTCAAGTATGTTGAGACATCAGGATGTGTCTCAAACTGTGATAACAATTTAATTGTCTGCTTTTATAGCTCTGTTTCCTGCAGCATGCGAGCGGTCGTGTAGTACGGATGCTGTAGTATTTGACGGGCTACTGGAAATCGGCCGCTCTTTAAACTTTCTCTTTGACATTATAATTCTATTTCAAATAGACCATTTTGCTTGTCAAGGTCAATTATCACTCTTGACCTTGTCTTCCAACTTAGTGCTTTAAGGGAAACGGTCAGCTTTGGAAAATGAATGAGAGTCATTTCTGAGGCTGACGGCTTGCACAAGCCTGGAGCCATGTTTCTGCTCTGTGCTCAGATGGTGGCGGTAAATTCCCTGTCCCTCGGGAATTTTTATAGGCCATTTTGTACCTTACCCACTGCCTGGAGCACCTGGTTTTGCGTCAGACCCCTCCGTTTACTCCCCCTAGTTCTCACATGTACATACAGGCCTTGAGAAGTTACCAGGTCTTTAAAGGGCTTTAAAAATTTAAAAGGATAGTGCACCCAAAAATGACAATTCTGTCATTAATTACTCACGCTCGTGACGTTCCAAACCCGTGTTTGTTCATCTTCAGAGCACAAATTAAGATATTTCTGACGAGAGCTTTCTGACCCTGCATATTCAGCAACACAACTGACATGTTCAAGGCCCAGAAAGGTAGTAACGACGTCATTAAAATAGTCCATGTGACATCAGTGGTTCAACTGTAATTTTATGAAGCTACAAGAATACTTTTTGTGTTTATAATATCAAAATGCAATCATTATTCAGTTGACATCATCGTGCCATGCGGCCTGTTGGTTAATGTTAACTAATATGCAAATAGCTATTCTTGTTTATTGTCTTGTTTCGCTCATTGTATACCATGTTAGGCTACAGTTAGAAGAATAATTATCATGCTAATCCCACTGTAATTGGTGGCCCGGTGAATGTCGATCACACATGCAGAATGTGAAATCTATATGATGATGTTTCCATCAGCGCTGTAGCTAATTTGCTGCATTAGCATTCCAGCCATGCATCCGATTAGATACGTGTCCGGATGGTGAAGATGCTTCCTTTCAGCGGTTATGTGGAGTAGAGGGCATCTGCTGACAGCCGCGTCAAGTCTCTGATTGAACTCAATTTTACTCGAGCTCCTGCGCCCATAATGAGACTGCCTGTTGACCTTCAGCTAATCAGCACAGTCCTCACATTTTGATTTCATACAGCCCAACAAACTGCTGTCAGCTCGGCGTTTGATAAAGTAATAAAATATGTATTTGTGGATGGCTGGATGCTGATAAATAGCCCTGATGATTCTTTAGGGCTTTGTGATATAGTTACTACAATACAATATCTTAATACTTCTTAACTATAATAATATCCCAATATGGCTAATACATTTTTTAATAAAATAAAATAAATAATTTTATTGTAATGTTTATTTTTCAAATGTTAACATTAGAATATATTATTTATGAATTAATTATTAAATCATTAATTAAATGTAGCCATTTAAGTAAGCCCCTATGATTTCCAGAAAACACAGACGACTTCGCAGAATCAAGTCATTAAAATGGAATTTACTGTATTTTCGCAGAATGTCATGGAATTTGGCAAATTTTAGATGAAGTTGGTTACTTGAATCAAAACGCGATATGGACTAGTGTCTGTGAATATTAGGCCAAAAAATTACTATTTAAATATAAATCCTGCATGTTCTGCATGTCTCTGTGTGAATGAATGGCGCAGACATGCAGTTTTGTTTACTAACTTTCATGTCACTTCATGAGCATTTTACCATTTCTTTTGAGAAAAAAACTATTGTCATATACATACAAAAATTTAGAGGACTTCACAGCAACCCGCTAAAATAAAAGTTCAGTTTAACTTAAAGAAATGGTGACAGGAAAAAAATATTATTAAATGTAAGGATAGTACTACAAATAATAAAATATTATTGAAACTTTATTTTTTAAGGAATATTTACCAGAAGAACATAGTTACCAGAATTTATTTAGCAGAAAACAAAAATAAAAACACAGTATTTCTGGAAAATAAATAATTTATTAAATCAATTAATTAGAGATGCTTTTTAATTTAATGAAGTCATTAAAATCTAATAAGGAAAGTGAATGGAAAACCTAATTTGGTAAAAATAAAACTGACTTTGAGGGGAAAAAAAACATTTCATAGGGCCGTAAAAATGTAATGTTGAAAAAAAAAAATTTTGTTGAACTTTTAATAAATTGGTGTCAAATTGTGTAAATGTAATAATTTCAATTAATTAGACATGCTTTTTGTCAATATTTTTAGACACTATTTTTATATATATTTTTTTTTTGATCATTAAAACAGAATCTACAAAAATTAAAACAGGGGAAAAAAATTTAAAAAAGATTTAAAGACCATTATTATGATGGGACAGATCAGAGCTGACAGGAAGTGGCGCTGTATAAGAAATACTATCGTCATATCTTCATAACACGCTGCCCACAAGACTATCTGCACCAGAATCCAGAAAATTAAAATGGAAAAAAATGTAATTTGGGGGAAAAAAAATCAAATGGATTTCATAGGGCCCAATAAGTAAAATTCTAATTATAAAACAAGATAGTTCCGGTCCTTGATTCTGATTGGTTGAGCCGCATTCAAAGCTGTTGTAAATTACTCTACAAACATACACCTTTGTTTATGTCTTTGTGTTGTTTGACAACCACTTTGTTGCAAGCACAACTGTTTCTGAGGAACTACATTGTTGGCATAAGAATAAAGCAATAAGCCCCAAGAAGCCGTGGTTTACAGGGAATTTACAACAGCTAAGGGACTTGTTAGGCATGACGCGAAGCGGTTATAAGTTTACTGTAATCCACGGCTTTGCGGGGCTTATTGCTTTTATTAAACGGTTATTCCATATACGTAGTAACGTTTCAGAAAATTAAGTGTAGGGTAATTCCATGCAAATGTCAACCTTACCAGGAACAAATAAAGTTTTTTACCAAAGGTTTTTATATAGACCATTTCGTCAGACGTAAACATACTGGTCCCGATACACTTCCTGTTTCTTTTTTTTAACTTTACACAAACATCACGAAAAAATACAGCCAACATAACATTTGACTGGATGAAAATGTTACATTAGCACCTTTAAGATGTATTTGTATTTGTATATGTGATATAAAAAAATAAATAAAAAACAAAAAAACAGGAAGTGCTTCTGGACCAGTGTTGTTTACATCTAGCGAAATGGTCCATACTGATAGCACAGATGTCAACATTTGGTGGTTCAAATATTTTCAGGCTTGTCACATCCATAACAGTACATATTCCTCATAAATAATAGACACATCAAAATTAAAATAAAGTAACAATTATGTGTTCTGTGAAGAGCCATCGCTTCTCTATTTGTTGGGTATTATCGTGTCTGGTTTGTGCATTCACAGAAATCCTACAAAGTCTTTTAAAAAAGTGTCCTTTTTTTTGTCACATCCATAACACATGATTATTTCCCTTTTTCAACATAGAAAACTTGTGCATAGACTGATATTTTTCTGATGTTGTCTGATGTCTGATGGAATAACCGTTTATTAAAAGCAGTAACAGCTAAGGCACTCCATTTCACGTCGTGCCTAACAACGCCACTTAGCTGTTATAAATTCACCGTAAACCACGGCTTCTTGGGGCTTATCGCTTTAATCCAAGTACATTCGAAAGCTGTAATACAGGGGTGCCCAAACACAGTCCTGGAGGGCCGGTGTCCTGCAGAGTTTAGCTCCAACTCCAATTAGACACACCTGAACCAGCTAATAAAGCTCTTACTAGGCATACTAGAAACTTCCCGGCAGGTGTGTTGAGGCAAGTTGGAGCAAAACTCTGCAGGACACCGGCCCTCCAAGATTGAGTTTGGGCACCCCTGCTGTAATGCAAGAATGTCAATCTGAAATACAGTGGAATTTGTTACACATTCAAAGCACGTTTTAAAAATCTGTAATGTAAATTAATTAAGAAATTAAGTAGTTGAGGAGAATTTAGATGGAAGAAGAGGAAATCTTACTGTTGAGGCAGATGCTGCTGTTTAAATTCACATATGTTGGATCTCCTATGAACTCGTTTCACTCATCTTACCAGCAAACACAAACTCTGGCCTTCACCTTCTGAATAAATTCAGTTTGAAGGTGTCTCTGGCCTGGACACAAGGCAGCACTATTGAGCCAAATCTGGCTGAAATCCGCGAAAGGATTTTTCCCCTCCTCTAAAATATGAGTGGTGTTATTCATTATCAGAATACAGAGTTGTTTGTGTTCTCCTTCGCATATTCCCTGAGGAAAAATTAATGGTCCTAAAAACAAAAAATCAGAGACTGATTAATACACAAGCTTATTTACAATCAGTCTCTATTTGACATGAGAACGGTTCGCTTCATAAACATTTTGTCATCTGTTTTGCTTATGCGTCATTAACTAGCACACATATTTAAACCTTTTGCTTTTTGTTTTAAATGTATTGCTTTCTGTTTGTAACTGTGGCTTTTTTTCTCAATCTTTTCTCTAGCCCACCAAAGCTACCTGTTGTGGTTTCAGGAGTTGTCACTAAGGTAGGTACACATGTCCATTGATTACATAACAGTTTTGCTTTTTTCGTGTAAATGTGTATACTAAGTTTGAATGGCTTCATGGGAGCATATTCAAACATTTCCCTGCAAAAAAAACATTTGCATCTAGTGTGAAGCAGCGCCAAAAATCAATTTAAAAGCACCCAAGCTTGGCCTTTTGAAACCTTAGCCTGAGACTCAAACATAGATAGTTTGCTCTGATAAAAGACGTTTTAGCCTTGCATCACTTATTGAGATGATATCAATAGTCCAATGTGCTGGAGACTGTGTATGGGCTTCATCAAAGAGCTCGTCCCATAGAGTTCACTCTGCTCATTTCAAGCCCGAGCTGACCTTAATCTGCTCTGCCGCCACGGGATTGGCCGCATCTCAGGATTTATTGTGGTTTGATGGAGGCTGTGACATAATGCATCCATCTGTGTGTGCTTACAAGGATGAGCATGCAATGTTATGAGGGAGATTTTGCTGTATAGTCCTCAATGTATACATGTCAGATCATCGTGTTTAAATACACACGTCACGGCGTGAGCCTAGAAGATGTTGCGGTGCACATGAAGTCCTTTTTACTAAGACATTGGGCCTCTTTTACTTTTAAAATGATCTAAATAGCTTTTAGTGCTCAAGTGACACAATTTCTGCAATATTTCCTCTCTAAATACTTACATCTGAGGCTCTTTTTGTCTTCTGGCAAGCTGGTAAACAGAAAATGCCACGCTTGTGTTCAGTCTTGGCTCGTTACACTGTCTTGGACTGTCCACCCCGTAATCTACTTCAAAAGCTTCACATATTTGCTCTGAAAGACTCTCTCATACAGATTAAAGTGACGCTGAAGAATGTCTGCGGCTGCGTCTGCTTTCTCGCAATAGGATTTTTGTCCTCACTGGGCGTCCGATGGCTGTATGTCAGATGCTTCTGTGTGCTGCTTTTCTTTCATGTTAATAGACATGAAACTAAGGCAAAGATCTCACAGTATCCATAAAAAGTAGTCCATAAAAAGATGGCAGCTAGAAAATATATACAGTTTTTTGTATTTAATATGAATCGTCATAAGTAAGCAATCTCACTTTCTAGTACTAAATATCATTCAGAACAACAGCACATTTGTGAGTTTTGATTTGTTCTGAGCAGAAAATCATTTTATGTTGTGGTGTTCACAGCTTTCTTTTCAAAAGATAACCATTTTATACCAAATAAACAGAAAGGTAATGTCTTTTATTGTTTTTTTGTTTTTTTTTCTTTTTAAATAAGTCCCTTCTGCTCACCAACCCTGCGTTTATTTGATTAATCATTTGACAGCCCTAAAAAATGTTTCCTGAACTGCAAATCAGCATATTATAATGATTTCTGAAGGATCAGGTGACACTGAAAACTAGAGTAATGATTAAAATTTAGCTTTGATCATAAGAATAAATTAAATTTTTGATATATATTTAAATAGATTACTGCTTATTACTTATCAGAATTTTACTGCTTTTTCTGTATTTTGGATCAAATAAATGCAGGCCTGGTGAGCAGAAGAGACTGCTGTTTAAGATACATTTATTTTTTAGTTGTAGTTCTGTTTAAGTTGGTTTTTATATGATTTAGTAATTTAGTGCTTCAGGTTATTTCAGGTAGTTGCCAAAACAACATTTCAAATTTTTGCTAAATTTTTATATCAAATATTTATATTTTATTATAGCTTTATTTCAATTATCAGAAGTCTTTTTAATAGTTTCAATTTTTTTTAAGATAAAATTAAAATTCTTTCATTAATTACTCACCCTTATGTTGTTCCAAACCCATAAGACCTTCATTCATCTTCGGAAAACAAAATGTTTTTGAAATCAGAGAGTTTTCTGACCTGCATAGACAGCAACACCACTGACACGTTCAAGGTCTAGAAAGGTAGTAAGGCCATCATTAAAATAGTCAATGCCCATCAGTGGTTCAACCGTAGTTTTACGAAGCTTCGAAAATACTTTTTTGTACACAAAGAAAACAAGCATAATGCCTATTCAACAGTTCCTTTTTTTGAATGAAGTTGTTTCCTCTTTGAGTAAAGATTTGGAACAACATGAGGGTGAGTAATTAATGACAGAATTTTTATTTTGGGGTGAACTTTCCCTTTAATGCTAATAACTCTGGATCACAGACAACAGTCATTGGTACTGGGCTGCGTTTCCCGAAAGCATTGCCACCTACGATCAACTTGGCCCATGATGCACTCTTGGAACAACCAATCAGATTAGAGAACCAGGACCGGGTTTTGTACAATTATTGGTGTGATTTACTGCACACAAAGCCATGTCAAATATCATATGCGCATATTCTAATTAGCTGTGTTGCTACTGGTTGTCCTTCTCAGGGGGATAAAGACTTCACCCCTGCTGCTGCCCAGGTGGCCCATCAGAAACCTGTGCCCGCGGTACAGAAGCTGCCCCCAGCCCAGCACATCAACCAGCACATCCACCAGCCCCGGAAGTGAGCCTTTACACAACTCTAGACCACCCCGGGCCCCCCGCACGGGGCCAGGACCACACCACCCCAAACACCTGCTCAGGTTGCCAGGGATCTCTTGCCGTCAAGCATTCCGTACGCCCCCCGATCCCCTTCCGTCTGTGCCTGCAAGTGTCCTGTTTTCACCAGTATCATGACAAATGTTCCTTTTCCCCTTTCCTGTTTCTTACCTGTAGATTATTGCAACACTAAAATTGAAGCCTCCATTGCAAATCACTAATCAGAAAAATGTTAATTATGTGGGTTCACATCATCATGAGGGATGCGTGGAGCTGTGTTTTATTTTGTTTTAATTTTGTCTTACATGAATAGTTCCAGAGAGATGTAAATTGTATAAATCAATATTTTTTTTTTTTTGAAGTTGGTGAATGTTGTATATTAGGCATTAGGTACTAGGTGTGGCTATCTGAATAAAGAGTTAATATAAAAACCACCCACGCCTTTTTGCTCTTAAAAACACAACCACAAGCTAGAATTGCTTTACCTGATGGAAGTAGAAGTGCTTTCACAAACAAGTAGTAACATGTAAGGCTGAAATGATTTACAAAAACTGTAATAAGGAGTCTGTGCGCCTTGGGTGAATTAATTTTAGAAAGTTCAAATAGTTATTAAAAGATTGCAAATGAATATTGAAAATATAGGGGGGTAAATACTATAGTGATGCCATCAATGCCATTTTGTTTGTGTGTATGTTTCTGTATATAGAGTGTTTTCACAAAGCGTCTCATCAGTTGGCCATATTGGCAGCACTGAATGTAAACCTTGCCATTGAACCGAAAAAATCTTGCATATTTTGCTGATTATTGCTGCTGAAATTGGTCAAATATTGTCATGTTTTGGGCTGTACTAATCTGTCGGACTGAGGAAAAACATTTGGAGTACTATAGACTGCCAAAGGTTATACGAATCAAGGAGAAGAGTGTAAAAAACTATCTGAAGAGCAAAAGGCGTTTGCGGTTTGCCAAACTAAACCAGGATTTCCAGGGCAAGAATTTTCACAACATTCATGTTTGTTCTTATCATTTCCAATCAGGTAGGTGAAATATTAGGCTGATATCTTAATTAATATTGCTTGTACGTGACTTTACCACCTATTAACTTTAATTTGTCAAAATTGTGCCCTCTCCTGCTCTACATGATTTAGCAGCGTCCACACATTTTTTTTCCCCTGTCGTTTAGTCAGCATAAATTAGCAGAACAACGCATTCAGTAGTACATTAACCATGCAATCCATGCTGTTGTTAACATCTGAGTATTGCAATATACAAATATAATTTTTTTCTATTACCTTGAGTTTTACATATATATTTTTATTTTATTGAATTACTTATATTATGGAGGATAAAAAAGAGGAATTTCAGTAATGTTTGCTTAAAAAAGTCAGCTAGAATTATCATATGATTGCTATATCTTTCTCTCCTTCCCTGAGTCCACTGAGTTTTAACAGACCCCCTAACGTGTGCGGTGAATGGGGGGAAGTCACGTTAGTGGAGGCATGCTTATGATTGGATATGACTTGTTATGATCGGCTATGATTGGTTTAATGCGATAAATCCCGCCTCTTTTGTTTGTGAGCGTTTCAAAACGTTTAAATAGGGGGAGACTAAGAAAATAAGTAAGTAAACAACTCGCACATTTAAATGTCACCACTTTTTCAAGTCAAAGTCAAATTTAAAATGGGCTAAAAACATGATATGCGGGTCTGTGACCAGTGTTTACCGACTGGCTGGACGTTGGACTGAATGTGCTCAAACACAAAATATACCATAATTTAAAGCTGAATAGCATTTGAGGAGAATGACTTACAGTCATAATACCAACTATAAAGTGTTCTGTGTCCAAGCTCTGATGCCTGAAGATCCAAAAATAAGTTTATTATGAATATATTGTGACCCTGGACCACAAAACCAGTCATAAGTAGCACAGCAAAAGCCAACAATACACTGTATGGGTCAAAATTAGTGATTTTTCTTTTATGCCAAAAATCATTAGGCTTTTAAGTAAAGATCATGTTCCATGAATATATTTTGTAAATTTTCTACAATAAATATATAAAAACTTTAGTAATATGATTAGTAATATGCATTGCTAAGAACTTCAGTTGAACAACTTTAAAGGCGATTTTATCAATATTTAGATTTTTTTGCATTCTCAGATTCATGATTTTCAAATTGTTGTATCTCAGCCAAATATTGTCCTATCCTAACAATCCATACATCATAGAACCATACATCAATAGAAAGCTTATTCAGCTTTGAGATGATGCATAAATCTCAATTTCAAAAATTGACCCTTATGACTAGTTTGGTGGTCCAGAGTCACATAATTAAAAGCTATATGTGTGTGTTTGGAAGAATTCAAAATAATAAATAAATAAATAAATAAATACATTTGGGGTTAAAATTATGTACAAAACAATGTTTTATGCCTTTCTGAGGTGTTCATGACAGTGATCTGAGCTGATTTGTAGAAATTTGTGGAGAGTAAGAAGTAAAAGAATTTTAATACTAGCATTACATGCACTGGAATTAAAACAACTGCCATGTCTGTTTTGTCCTATTAAACATTATTAATGAGGTTAGTAAGTATATGCACTCAGCTCAGCAGGAAAAGTTCATGTGTAATCCCATGGCCTACTTTTCATGATCTGTAAACTAGTAGAGAGTGGCAAAGCCCGTCAGCTTCCTGTTCTCCTGCGCTGAGCCACCAAACCTAACGCCACTCAGGATTTGCCCCGTTCTCTTCCTCTCTTTCATTATCTCATGTTCTCAAGCTCTCCTCCTATCTTGCTCCGTTCACTTTGTGCTCCGCTCAGGTGTTGATAAGAGCCAGCATCTGCTGCAAACTTTAGGTTGTTCCCACAGCATGTTCTGGGCCCAAAGCAGCAAGACTTCTGCGGTACGTGCCATTAGCACACCAGCTGGCCAAACCTGCTGTTCCCACTCGGACAAGGTGAACCTCAAAAGCATGAGTGGCAGCTAAACCCTTACGAAATGTCATGTTTCAGGTCAAGGTTGTACTTTTTCCATAGCATGGTATCTGGAAATCGAGCACTGGGTTTGAAGCCAGTTCAGAGTGACCCAAACCCTAGGGTCCATCTGACATTAAGACCTTCTCTGTGTATTTGTTTTTGATAGGCTATCAGCACTCTTACAGCACTGATCCCACATCAGTGCTGTGGTTCTCCAGCAGAGGGCGCTTCATAGTTCTTCATACAGTGTCCTGAGGCAAGTGCTGACCTTGCAAGACTGATAAGTCCCTCAGCGTCTGTCAGCTTGTGCCAGTGACCTCAATAGCTTAATTAGGTCCATGCTTCACCTTTCACCTGCTCAAAATTCAACAAATGGAGTCACACTTTGGTAATATAAAGCAGTTTTTATTCCAAAGTTACAATGAGATTCTCCTTCCAAGCATTGCTGGTCATTACTTTTGATACGACCTAAATTAAACACAGTGTTTTTTTAAGATAACAGGGTGACATTAGGTCAGCGCTGGTCTTGAAATCTTTATGAAATCAGTTGTCCATGTGTGTTTTGTGTAGTCTGAGTGTTGGACACCGAGGCACAGTGGTGCTGTTGAGATGACGTGAAGGTCAGTGAGAAGACATTTCAAACAGATATCGCTACACATTCTTTAATTAAACATTGTGTTATTCTGCATACAGAAATGTTCGTACCTGAGATTTGTTGTAATTTTGGATTAGTTGTTTCCAGCTCTGAAAAAAACGTAAGGTAGAGCGGGGTAAGCTGTGCCACTTTTTACTTAAAGGGATAGTTCACCCAAAATTAAAATTCTGTCATTAATTACCCTCATGTCATTCCAAACCTGTAAGACCTTCGTTCATCTTCAGAACACAAATTAAGATATTTTGGATGAAGTCCAAGAGATTTCTGACCCTGCAAGGCCCAGAAAGGTAGTAAGGACATCATTAACATAGTCTATGTGACATCAGTAGTTCAACCTTAATTTTATGACGCTATGAGAATACTGTGTTCTGAAGAAGGTCTTTACTGGTTTGGATTGACATGAGGGTGATTAATTAATGATTGATTTTTCATTTTTGGGTGTGCTATCCCTTTAAGCTGCCTCCTGTGAGGAGGAATGAGATGGAGGTAAAACAATTATGCCTAATATTTCAGGATGCTTTCTATAAAATTATATTAAAAGAAAGTGTTTATAATAGGGCCCATGTTAGAGGGAAACTGTCCTGTCAAGGTTAAAACAAATCATTGGGAAATAATTTGCATTTCAAATGAACAGGAGGAAAATATTTATAGTGTACAATACAGTGCCTTTGTAAAGTCTTACTTTGCTGCACATTCTTTGCATTTTCATGTACCAAGGCATCCAGGATAAGGTTAAATATTCAGAATATTTAATAATAATTTGAAGCTTTTGTATAAGTAGTAACAGGATTTCCTTTATTTGAAGGGAAATCTCAGTTTCACTATTAGTGAAGCCACTGGCATAGCTATAGGCCTATTTCACAATATGGCGGCCGAGAACGGAAGTAGGGTAGCGGTACTTCCGGTTGCGCCGCCGCCCGCCACGATTGTCATTCATTCATTCATTGTCAGTGCGAGTGCGAACGCGAACTCGTTTTCTCCCAATCATTAACAAATTTACCAACAATAAGAATAGCAGATGTTGTCTGTTTTGTTGATAGTTTTCAGGGAGATGTGAGGCGATCAAAATTGGACAGGGATTATAAATACATTTTGGAGCAATTTATATTTGATTATCAAGGTATGTGTGTTATGTTAGACAGATGCCATGATATCACCGAATTATCAATGTTATTTTTATGGATGAATTTAAAAGTGGCTTATTAATAATAATAATAATAATAATAATAAAAATGTCCCGTTTATTTGTGTGTTTAGACAGTTCAGTCTCAAACATTATTGCAGGGAAAGTGGTAATTAGGGCCAGGTGTTACAGGTCATTAAGAAAGCATAAGAATCCACATCAGCTTAAGGTAAATACATTCAGGATTTAGGTAATGATTGTTTATAATGCATTACTTGTCTCAATGTAAATCGTATCAAATCAATCAACACAGGAAAAACTCGCGGGCACACATTAAACAGTATTTACTGCTTGAAATTCCTAATAAAATAGACAGAATTTGAAATGTGAGACTTTGTTTCGTATCAAACAACACAAAGCCTAGCCTAATGCTATTTACTGGAAGGAAGGCGCACTGTGTACTGTTCATTCATCATCTGAAAACAGCATGGATCAAAAGATCGATTGGGATAAGAATCGCTTTCACCGGAAAATGTTAATCTATTAAAATGGAGAAATCGTTTTTTTGTTTTTTTTACTCAGCGTTTACCTAGCGTATTTTGTTGTTTTTAAACACTGCGCTGTAGTCATGTAAGTTCATGATTAAAAATGAAAATGTGAACAAAAATAAAAGCAATTTAATTCATTATAATAATTCAAATATGAAAATTAAAATGACGAGTAATAATAGATTATGACGGAATTTTTTACCCTTCCGGCTCGCGGACGTCACGTTGTGAAATAGGCCTATTGTTTTTGGAAAAAATGGTTTAATAATTCATGGCTTATCTTTAGCTAAATGATTTGTTTGTTTTGTTCATTAGTAATTCACCTATATACAGTTTTTGGGTCGTAAAGTTTTTTAATAGACACAAATTTCATGATTCAATTCAATTCTGATTCACAAGCTTGCGATTCAATTCGATATTATTTTGCATATATATCAGGTACAGCACATGCCAAATTTTCTCAAGGAAAAAAAAAATCTCTCAACTACCCTGGTGAAAAAAAACAGCATATGCTGGTAGGTATGTTTTGATGCTTGGATGCTGGTTAGGTATGTTTTGGTGCTGGTTTATGCTGGTCCTTGACCAGCAAGATGACCAGCCTAGATGACAAGAACAAAATTAAACACCGAAGAAGAGAAATTCTAGTGATTATGTTATAAGGTGCATATATTTAGCAAAATGTTCCTCTCTAAAATTCATTTTTCTAGCCGACTAACAAGATTATAGTTCATACATGTTTTTTCTGAGGTAAATGTGACGTCATGCGACATTGTTTACAAGCTGTTATATTGACGTCGTTCGCGGTCGAAACACTGATTGAGTGATTACATGAGATTGGATACGAATTTCGGTAAGTTGTACTCTTTCATTTAACATACTGTCGGATGTTTAATCATGTTTATTTGTGTGTTGGAACTGTATTAAACCTGTATGATCAGTTCATAAGCAGTTCGCGTTGCCGCCTCTTTTGAACTGAGGGGCTACAGCGATCTGTCACTTCACATTAAACAGCGCCAAAACGCCAAACTTTGTTTCATATCAAAAAGCAACAAAGAACAAAGCTTATTGCGATGTATTGGACGGAAGATTGCCCTACATTTTATTTACTGAAAACAGGCTAGACTAATCAATATCGTATGTGGAATAGATTCGAGAAATCGACAAGGCTGCAGTATATATATATATATATATATATATATATATATATATATACTAAAACAATTTATTTCTGTGATGGCAAATCATTTTTACCAGCTACTACTCCACTGTGACAGCATTTATTGTAAATATAAATCTTTTGTAACATTACAAATCTTCACAGTCACTTTTGATCAATTTAATGTATCCTTACTACATAAAAGTATTAATTTCTTTAAAACAAATCTCACTCACCCTAAACTTTGAACAGTAGTGTGTATGATATATATTTTTAAACCTGCATACATTTTTGTTGGCTTTTTCAACTATGTACTTTGACATGCAAAGACATGTTTAGCCTTTTTAAGTGCACCTCTTCTCAAACAGCTGTGTAAGTTTGGTCCTTGATATGCAAAAGCCAATCATAGTGTGCAAGCATGACACATCTTACCCCACTCTCCCCATATAGTAGCAAATACCATTTGGTAACAAATAAGAAATGTTTTTTCTTGAACATGTATAGTTTCAGAACATAGTCATAGAAGAAAAATTTAGAGTGCTTTAGTAGTATAAATAGTTATTAAAATAGACATACAGACAAAATCAAATAAGATGCTGATCCATTATATCAATACCTATTTTTCAGTCTTTCATTACTTGCTGGTGATTGTCTGTAGCATTTGCCTCTGAAATGTGTGCAAATACAGGCATGGCTGCTGGTTTAGAAAAAATGTTTAGAAAAATAGTTTTGAGGTATTGAAAAAATATGCTTGTTTAATACATTCACAATGCTACTGAGACAATGGACAACTCTAAAAGTCAAATAACCCTATTTTAAGGATGTAAACATAAAGTAGTATCTGGTTTTAGTAGTGTACCCATATTAGCTGATCTGGTTAGCTATTTTCCTGATTCTCAAACATATAAACCATTCACTTTACCCCATTTTTAAAAAGAGGTTGCCAAGCATTTAACATTATAAAAATTAGTTGTCTTCCCCAAAAAAACAATAAATAGTCAAATAAATTTGAGTTTAACATCAAAATTGCATTTCAAGTATAAAATGGTGAGCAGTACTGTATGTTTGCTCACACTTATTTTCTTTTGCCTGTAGTGAGTTGTTTCTTCATGACGGCCTCCAATCTTTTCCTTTCCGCCTCCTCTGCTTTCTTTCGCTCCTCTTTTAGCTCTTTATATCTCCACTTCGGGATCTGGAGAAACTGGTCGTCTATACAGCTGCTTTTCCGCCGCACTTTCTCCGGGACAAAGGTTGGGGTAGGTGCCTTGGTGATCCTCAGCTTGGGCACCACCAAACCTGGTCTAATGCTGCTCCTCCTTAGCAGGTGTAAGGGGTGCAGACTGGCTCTGCGGATGGCTGGGGTCAAAGAGGAGGAGGCATCTGATTGAGCCTGGTGTTGCAGACTCGCACGGCGATCTTTCGGCTTGGGCACCAGCAGGACGCGGGAGTTCTGGAAGAGTCGTTTGTAGTTCTCCAGGCGCTCGGGTCCTAGATTTTTCAGTTGTTCAATGCGTTGTTTTTTTAGTATCTCTGGAACAGAGTAACGGCGTTTCCCCACACAGGGCGGACTGCCGGGACACACCGTTCGGCACGCAGTCGCGATGAACGGGCTCCCCAGTGATGTTGTCATGCGCACCATGTGATCCAGAACCCCGTCTTCTGAAGCTTCGGTGACGTTGCTGATGTTAAAGAAGTCACGTAGTGTCTCTGAAATTTTCTGGATGCAGCCTTTGGGTGACTGAGCTTTGGCCACCAGCGCGGGCAGAAGGGGCCATTCGGGCCGATAGCTGTCGCAGAACTGATCCGCACACGGTTGCTGTATCAGACGCGTCATGGTGAACACAGTGTCGTAGCGGCTTGTGAAGATGGCCCACTCTCGCGCAGTGAACTTCCTCCCGTTGTCCCTGGCATTCATATCAGCTCCTGATGGAAAAAGCAAATGTGATGGTGTGATTAGAGTTCATAAAATAGTGGTAACCTTAGCAGTAAAATGTTGTTAAGCAGTTATTTTGTAGTAATTTCTTTTGAAATTGATATCATTGACCATAAATGAGTTGACTGTAACAAAATAATTAAATTATACATCTCTTGCCATATGACAAAAAAGTGGTACATGGCTTGTTCACTACATTCTTGCACTATGTCTTCTTAAGCCATACATAATAATAATAAAGAAAAATAACAGTTACAACATCAAAATTCATTAATGATCATAAATAATAAATATTATTTTGGGTGACACATTTTATATATAAAATGTAGCTTTACAGGTCAGAATATAAATTCACTTCAGAAAAAAAAAAAAAAATAGAATGTCAAAAAAAATAGTAATAAATAAATAAATATTAAAACATATATTTTTTGTAATAAGCATTATCCCTTTAGCCCACATCATGCATAAAATGTAGCCTCACCGGTTAAATATAAAATCACTTTAGAAAAAAGCATAGCAAAAAATAAATAAAATATGAAAAAATGGCAGACATACATAAACTGCAGGTCAGAATATAAAATAATTTTAGAAAAAAAGAAAGCATAGCGAAAAATAAATTAATGAATTAATAAATAATAAGAGTAATAAAGAAACAGTAACAAGCATCAAAATTAACTAATGATCATGAATAATAATAAACATTTTCCTTAGAAAATATAATTTGGGTGGCACATTTTATATATAAACTAGCTTCACAGGTCAGAATGTAGTTTTTAGAAAACTGAAAATAATAATAATAATAAATATTTTACAATATTATTGGTTAATATTATTGTAATAGTATTATTCCTATGGCACACATCATGCATAAAATGCAGCTTCACTTTAGAAAAAAGCATAGAAAAAATAAATAAAATATGAAAAAATTATTAATAATAATTGTAATAAGTATTATTAGTCGTATGGCACACATTATACATAAACTGCAGCTTCACAGATCAGAATATGAAATAATTTTAGAAAAAAAGAAAGCATAGCAAAAAATAAATTAATGAATTAATAAATAAGAATCATAAGAAAAATAACAGTAACAGTAAAAGTATCAAAATGAATTAATGATCATAGATAATAAATATTTTTCTTTTTTTTTGGGTGGCACAATTTATAAATAAAATGTTTCAAGCAATATTAAAAATAATAAATAAATAAATAAATATATAATATAATATAACAAGTATCATTTTATCGTATTGTTTTGTTTTGGTTAAAAAAATCTTGGGTGGCACATTTTATATATAAAATTCACTTTAGAAAAAATAATACAATATAATATAAATAAAATGTTGCTTCAAGAAACATTAAAAATAATAAATAAATATATATATAATATAACAAGTATCATTTTATCGTATTGTTTTGTTTTAGTTAAATTTTTGGGTGGCACATTTTATATATAAAATTCACTTTAGAAAAAAAGATGAATACTAAAATAATAAATATTTTAGTAATAAGTATTATTCCTATGGCACACATCACACATAAAATGCAGAAAAATAAATGAATTATGAACAAATATATATTAATAATCATTTTTGTACTAAATATTTTTTGTATGGCACACAGGTCAGAATATAAAATCATTTTGGAAAAAAACTAAATAAATAGAATGTCAAAATGATAATAAATAAAATAAATGTATATATATATATATATATTTATTTAAATGTATATATATACATATTTTTGTAATAAAGTACAGCAAAAAATTAAAGAATAAAATATGATAAAAGAAATAATAACAAGCTACAAGAGCCAAAATAAAAGCAAAAAAACTATAATAATAATGAAAAAATAATTCTGTTCCTCACACTTTTGTGACACTATTGTGTGATGCCAGATTTGAAATATAGTTGTATGAACTCCCATCATATGGCAAGAGCTGCAACTTTTTCCACAAAAAAACAAAATATGGATTCAAAATGGCACAAGAGTGAATAAATAATGACAACTTTTGCCATTTTTGCTGAACTATCCCTTTAAAATCAGTTAATAAATCTGTATTATTATGTCTGCACTATATCCTTGTCTTGTAGCTAATCATATAACAGCTGCTTTATAGTGTTTCCTGGCACGTCTGGCAGTGTGTTGTGCAGTCATCTGAGGCTCGAGTACCTGCCAGCATCAGGGCTCTGACACATTCCACTCGACCCTGTATAGCAGCTTTCATCAGAGCGGTGAAACCGTGGCAGTTCCTCTTCTCGATGTCAAGCCCAGGAAAGTAGTTGAGTAGGTAGTTAGTGATTGTGATGTGACCTGCAATTGTTCATGGAAAACGCAGTCAGCTGCTGAATATGTAACAACATTTCTAGGGCACTCAGCAGTTCAGTTCTAGTAGTATTTGGAAGTTTTCACACTCATCCATTTACTTTAAATATTGAGACACTATTTACTTAGACTTTACGGTAACCTAAATGTAAATATGTGCAGGTTGTGATTTGGATTGAGGCTGTGTGTTCGCTCTTACCCGCCTGGGCAGCAGTGGTGAGGGCTGTATTGCCTTCATTGTCCTGCCAGTTCACATCCAGGTGAGGACATTGGGAGAGAGCAATCACCACATCCACATACCCTTGGTAGCATGCCACTATTAGTCCAGTCTGCAAAGTCAACACACACACAAGGTATTACTGTCAAGAAGTTTCCACCCTGGCTAGGAACATTTAGTGGAACTTGCAGTTGGTAAGTCCGAGGGAAACAGTCTCAGTTAGTAGAGCTGGGTATTGATCTACAGATTTCACAATTCAGTTCAATTCTAATTTTGATTTGGATAAACATAGTACTGTAAATCTCTCAAATAAAGCTGTGAACTACACAGGGAACCCTGTGAGTTGGTAAATTTCTATAATATTACAGGTTAAGTATGTTGTACAATGCATATATTTATCTAGCTATGTACATTTAATGGCTTTCCTGAGGTAAATGTAACATTATGCTATATTTTACAATGTTTACAATTGTTTGACGATGCTTATCTGCAGTTAAAACACTGATTTATCAAATGACCTTTTGCAAAAGGTCATTTATGTATCAAGTTCAAGTACGCCGACGTAAATCTACTTTCCTGATTTGTTTGACGGTAGCCGATTCGGCATTATGATTGGTCAGATCGCCTGTCAATCAAATTCCTGGCCAATGGTCATTTGACCCTTTGCAAAGACCCGTCCTCTTTGTTATTGTTGCTTCGCCTGACAAGCCATGATGCTCTCACACAGTGAAAAATACATCGCGGAGCAAAGAGGAAACTGACAACGCGGTGATAGATTGGTATAAAACAAAGTGTCAGTTTTTAAATGTTGTCTTCTCTAAGAAACTCAAACAATAAATACCGTTTTGTGACTTTTTAATGTGTCGTGACAGATCGCTGTAGCGCCACAGTTCACCAGGAGATATCTTGTTTCAACTGCGGAAAAAATGTCAATATATGCTATTTTTCAAGTTAATGTCCACCTATGTGAATCTACTATTCAGTCTGGTTTGTTTGTCGGACAGTGGCAGATACAGTGATATGATTGGTCAGATGTCCTGTCAATCAAATTCCCAGCGAATGGTCAATAACAGTAGACATAAAATAGACAGAAATGGCATTGACTAAAAGGTTGATCTTGAGATTTAAGAATTCATTTATCAATTTAAGATTGGTTAAAACTGGTTAAATGATATTGTCAACCCAGCCCTAACAGTTAGATAACTGAAAAAGCGTCAGCAGGGGTGCAAATCGATTCACGATTTGTATGTTTTCAATTCAAGAACAATTATTGCAAATTCTGAATAATTAAATTTGGTTTACAGTGAGATTTGATCTTGAGCAATGATTCGACTCTGCATTTGTAGGTGTATTCATAAGATTAAACACTGTTTACCAAGAAACGTTTTTGGTTTGCACATCAAAAAAAAAAAAATAGTAAAGTCATAGTCATGGTATCTGCTGATCTGGGCATGTGAATTACAAATTCTAATCTGGCTTGAAGTAGGCAGTTTTAAACCTGAAAGTGTGCAGAATTGCAATTATTTTGCAGTGTTATTGGCATGATGAAGCAGTGCGAGCTGATTTTTGGGTTTTTCTAAAGGTGTCTGGCATGCTTATTTCTCTCTTCGCAGTCAGTCTGGCCTATTTAAGTGTGAACAGTAACCGTGTGGAACGGAGTGTCAGCAGCGTCTCATCACACTGACACACAGCTGGAGGCTGCAGACTAAAAATAAACCTCGGACAAGCTAATTTTACATGGCTATGACAATAAGAGAGAGATTCTTCCAGTTGCTGCACATCAGATGATGGAGAAAGTGTGTGCATTTGAGGTGACGTATGTAATTTTATTGACGTTTAATACACAGAGACATTAGTGAGCCATTAGTAGGTCAGCTTCCAACTGTAAATGCTATCTGTGGTGCTATCAAATCATTGGTTTGTTTGTCTGAGAATCCCGAATTTGGGGCAGCAGTACATTTGTGTGATGAATGGCAAAAAGGGCCGACTGTTTGATTGGATCATTGTCATTTGCTAATTGCTGCGATTTCATATGATGGCTACACCTATGAACAAAATATTTCATGTTTGGATCAGAATGACGCCTTAGGTAGTGAAAAAATAGTTCATCTAAAAACAAAAAAGAACATTTTTTACTGAAGCTTCTCTTTTTCATATAATGACAGCATTTATTGAACATGTCTGAGAAGTCTTAATCTAAGCAACTGGCCAAAATTACATTTTCATGGAAATTAGAAAAACAGATAAATTCGATTTGTGAGCAAATCTTTCTTGCAAGAATCTCAGTGATTCAGTGATCCAGTCGCAGGAGTTACCCGAGTTAACAGCTCGCTGCAAGGAATGGTTTTCTCTGAATAATAGTATCGATTTCAGTCCAGTCATCACACAAAAGTATTTTGGATGAAGTATTTGTATTTCTTAGTCTCCATCTTTATATCAAATATGCTCAGCTTGGTTTTAATACAAATGTAGACATGTGTTGGGGTAATCTGTGGCCTGGTTGATTCCTAAAATAGAAAGGATTAGCCTTGTGAGCCATTGAATGAAAGAGGAGTTACAGGATTTGTCCTCCAGTTCAGCTTTGACAGTGAAGACAAAATACAGTGTCTACGATACTTCTAAAAAAAGAACAGAACTGCTTGCTTTGCGTATCATATTTGGGTGTGAAATGCAAAGTTTAACCATAATGCTGTATTATATTATGCACTAATACTATACATACTGTAAGTACTCTGAACATTAGATTACTTATTGTGCATCACTAGAAGTTTTTAGGATGAATAGTAATATACGACAGACTGGTAGGACAAACCCCAACTGAAACAGGCTGGCCTCAAAAAAGTGTGACAGCAGCAAGCTGGCCTGGATTTGATAATATCATGTCAGTCTGGCTGTGAAATATTGGAGTCCTAGAAAACAGGTCAGTGGGTAACATCCATCCACAGATGTTCCGTCAATGACTTGATATTACATCAACGGCAGGCTCAAAGTGATCCTGACACATTCATCAACTGGAAAGCCCTACCTGCAGAGCAGTGTGTAAATGAAATATCTTGAATCTGCCAGAGAGTTGTCAGTTAAGCTGGATGAATTTACTTCCCTGCTAGGCCTGGTGTTGTAGTTAAAGATGATTAAGCTTTAGTGAAATCAGCCCAGGTTTTTTTTTGTCAAAACACAGATTTGCAAGAACATGTAGACTGAACTCATATAGCAACAGTAGTTGCATGGTAAACAGGATGTTGGGGTCATGAGTATGTATGTAAGTAATAGAAAATACAGATGGGCTTAAAAAGGCAGATGTTATGAATCCAGTAATGATATTAACAGTACACTCAAAAGAGGCCTTTAAATCAACAGCACTAAGATTTTTGTCTGTTGCTTTGTAACGTAAGCCTAGAAATATAATTTAATTACATAATATGACATTAATGACATTACATGTTATGCAACAATTAGTTCTTTTCCACAAATTTGTGATTTGTTCCAACAGTACTGTGCTGTTTTACTGTTGTAATTTTTGCAGCATTGATTTGAGATGAGAAGAAATCTAAACATAGTGTAATGCTGTAAATAAGAATTTTAGACAGTTTTTTTTTAGTTGACTTTATGTGAATTTGCTTAAGTATGACCACAAAAATACAGCAAAAACAGTAAAATTCTGAAATATTATTACAATTTAAAAGAGCTATTTTATATTTGAATATTTTTTCCATGTATCCATGTATTCCTTTGATGGCAGATATGAATATTCAGCAGTCTTCAAATTCATGTGATCCATCATAAATTATTCTAATATGGTGATTTGGTGTCCAAATTCTTAATGGGGTTCAGTTAATAATAATGGCTCTTATTATTATTATTATTATCAACGTTGAAAACATTTTTGCTACTTGAACAGTGATACATTTTTTTTCTGGATTTTTGATGAATAGAAAGTTCAATGAACATCATTTATTTGAAATTGCAATATTTTGTAATATTATATAAATGTCTTTACTGTCACTTTTGATCAGCTGTATTGTTGCTGAAGTATTAATTTCTTTAAGAAAAAAAAAAAGTGTACCCCAAACTCTTGAATGGTATATCACCGTTTCCACAAAATATTACTGTTTTCAACTGTCATAATAAGAATCAGCATATTAGAACGATTTCTGAAGGATTAATGGCTGTTAGAAAATTCAGCTTTGTATCACAGGAATAATAATAAATTATATTGGTAAATATATTAGTGCTGTCAGTCAGTCAAAAAATACCTAATTAATCACATATTTTTTCTGAAATTAATCGTGATTAATCCCACCTTCCGTTAAAGTTATTAAATGTACTTTTATATTGTAAACATTTCACATTCAATATTCAAATTAATGTAGAAACAACCTAAAGACTGTATATTTTCAATAACTTTTAAATGTTTTTACGACTGAAGGTGAGTATTACTGAAACCAGTAACATTTATTAGTCTTAAAAACATAACAGCTTATAATTTAAGTGAACATAAAACAATCTTCACATAAACCCATTATTTACCTGTGCCCTTCAGCAAGTAGGAAATATACAGAAATTGAATAAAGTTATCAAATGCTAAATACTAAATTAAATATAGATTAATCCTTAAAGCTACAAAAGTTGATTGATTTCCTCTTTTTTCTTTTGTTCTTTGATTAATAGATTATAGCTTATTTGGCTGCCGCTGCTGAGTGTGACATGGATCTGACACGCGTACTCTTAGTTTTATTTGCACTTTAATATGAAATGTTACAGGCTACAGGCACTACGAGCACAGTGTAACAGCTGACAGAACAGGTAATCTAAACGCAATATATTGTTATTCTACTGAAGCTCCCTCATCACCTTTTCCCGTGCTTGTTTGACTAGCGCCCGGCGCTGCAGTGCACGTTTGAAAAGTCTCCCATTTGATGTGGTCTAAAAGACGTTTTGCGACTAAATAAACACTTCTTGTCAAGAAAAAGAAACAGAAGTAGCAGTTGTGAGTGGAGTGGCCAACCCTAGTCCCGCCCCTACGCTAACTGCGCTAAATATTTCTAACGCTGTTAAACAGGAAAAATTAATTGTCTGCGTCAACACGCTAACTGACAGCACTAAAATATATTTAAATGCAGGTAGTTATTTTAAACTGTAATAACATGTCACTATATTTTGGTCTTTACTGTATAACTGAATTTTTTTGTCAAGTCATTCGACCTAGGAAGAGATGTAGGCCTAATGCTTACTGACTGATGACCTTATTTACAGCATTACACCATGCGGAGATGGTCTCAAATGAACAGAGCACATGCTGGAACTATTAGTGGGGAAATCCTGTGCCTATTGCTCTGAACTGTCCTGTAGAAGAGTGATGAGAGATGAGATAAGAGATGAGCCTGTGTGAAGTGAAGCTTTTGAGGTTCCTCAAAGGAATTCCACAGTGTCATCCCACTACAGCTGTTTTTGTGAGGCTTCCAGGAATCGATTAGCCATTACATCATATCAGCTCCTCTTTATAGAGTGAATTGATTTTACATTTTTAAACACATTCTGTTGAATCTAAGATTTTAAGTTGTAATGTGATATATTTTGAACTGTCGAGGCCTCAGGCTCTGGGAGGTGATGTCATTTGGGGACTCATTTTTGTGAGGAATGGCCAGGTTTGGACTAGAAAGAGAAAAGGCAAAAGCCTGTTCTTGTGACTGTGCAACTCCGTTATTAAACCCTCAAGGCCTGCAAATTATTTAAGCGGTACTCGTATGCACTGCACAACGTGTTTTGCATTTAGCTTTTATATAATGTTATTATCCCACAACACATGCCTTAGAGGTCACAGCCTTCTACCAGAATCAACGCTGAAACTTCACGTGTTTAATGCTCATGTAAAATTTCTTGTCTAACTGACATTCTGACATTTTGTTAGTGGAACGTTATAAATCGACCACGTTCACACCACAATATAAATTTAAAGGCTACTTACTGCCTTAACAAGAAGTGTTGGGTTTGTAGGTGCAGTGTGAATTAGCCTTAATGTAACTTCTTGTGACTATCACAATCAAAAACTCGGTAAGATAGAAAGAGCTTTAAGAATCTTGAGCGTTATAAAAGTGCTTATTCAAGGTTTGGCTGAAAATAGGTTGAGACTTCGAATAAACAATGTGGTCAGCCTTTGCATTCCTCAATTTTTACCACAAAGTATACATAATTAATTAAGCTCCCATCCTGAAAAGCTAAGAAACGGCATGTTGTTCTTAAAAAAGTCTATTCAAAAAACAAAACAAACCTACAAATAATGATAATAAATATTTAAACCAGTTCTGTTTTGTATGTGTGTCTTCTGTTTGGCTATTAAAGTTAAAGTTCACCCAAAAAAAATATGCTGTTAATTTATCAATCCTCAGGCCATACAAAATGTGACTTTTTTCCTTTAGTGTAACAGTAAATTAGATTTTTAGCTAAAATCATGATATTTTGTGATTCATGAAGTGAGAGTCAATGGCTACTCAGGTTGAGACTCAAAAAAGCATATCATGCGACACAATATTTATATCCGTGGCTCCTGATGATATGTTGATGTCTATCTGACATGGTACATTTTCTGACAATACGTTATATACAGCATTATCACCTGTAATTCATAGCCTCAGGCAAACAGTCCAGAGTGATGTCCAGTTAATGAGCAAATCATTCTTTTGAACCGATTCTTTTCAGCGAACTGGATGAATCAGTTCACCCAGATTAAACCATCTGAAACAGTTGCAGCTCAAGCAGCATAATTCTACAAGTTACTCAATCAAAGCTCATTTTTGGACGTGCTCGACAGTCGCTCCAAGGATTATACCAGTGTACATTATCCTATTGCACTGATTTTGTAACAACTCATTCAGTGCTCCAGTTCCTCCAACTCAGTTCCATCCGTACTCTGAACTGAAAAAAACAGTTTGGACTTGGACCGAAGAACTGATGAGCTGCTGATACGAGCATGAGTGAACCAAGCACTCGAATAAAGCAGCAAAACTAAAGTTTATGTAAACTTTTATTTTGTGGTTTATTACAAAGGTGAGTTGATTAAGACTAATTTATTCACTTTAAATTCAATAGACATGTAAAATCTGTGTACATAAACAAAACTTCTTTGAACCAGTATATTAAAATGAAGTGTCCTAAAAAACAGTTTCCGAATTGCACTTCCCCATTTACCTGAGGCTATGGGTTACAGGTAATAAAGTTGTAAATAATGTTAAGTTTCTTGCACAGACCAATCGTTTTGCTCAGTATAGTGCCAGTAGCCACGGGTATTAATTTTGTGTTGCCTGACATGCTTTTTTGGACTCAAAAGTGCTGTTAGCCATTGACTTGCATTTTATGAATCACTAAGGACAATGATTTCAGATTAAAATCTTCTTTATGGTTCTACTTAGTTCACCCAAATTGAAAATTAGCCCATTTTTTACTCGCCCTCAAGGCATCCTAGGTGTATATTACTTCCTTCAGACGAAATACAGTCAGAGTTATATAAAAAATTATCCTGGCACTTCCAAGCTCTATAATGGCAATAAGCAGGTGTTTCTTTTCAACAGTCCAAAACAAGTCAAATAAAGCGCATCCATCCATAATAAAAAAAAGTGCTCCACACGGCTCTGGGGGGGTGAATAAAGGCCTCCTGTACCAAATCGATGCATTTTTGTAAGAAAAATATCTATATGTACAACATATTAATCACTTTTCTCTAGCTTCTGCTAACTGTTGTTTACGGGAGCAGCTTCAGGCGGATGACGTAGGGTGGCGGTGTTGCGCTTGAGAGTCTTGTGAAAATCAACGTTTGTTTACAGGAGCAAAGGAAGCAAAGTTTCCTTGCTTTACGAAAGGAAAACCAGTCTCCTCTTGGCTTATATCGAAATCCTCCAACATTTTTCTTTACAAATCCTCGTTTTGTACTTCTAATTCGTGACTGGTACTTTGTTTACCTCTCTCATCCGCCTGGGGCGGCTTCTGTGTACAACTGTTAGCGCAAGCTACATTAAAGTGATTATTATGATTTAAATATGGATATTTTTCTTACAAAAACGCATCGATTCGCTACAGGTGACCCCCTTCACCCCTTGAAGCCGTGTGAGGCACTTTTTATTATGGATACACCCGCCCATTGCCATTATAGAAGACTTTTCTCTCATCTTTGTTATTATAAAATAAAAATTAAAAGAGCAACGGTGAAAGGCCCATTGTCATTATAGAGCTTAGAAGTGCCAGGGTAATTTTTAATGTTACTCCGATTGGATTCGTCTGAAGGAAGGTAATCATACTGACCTAGTAAATAATGGGATAATCTTAATTTTTAGGTGAACTAACCCTTTAAGATGTACTGAAGTTTAGTAAATTAACAGCAAATTTTGTTTTTTGGGTGAACTATCCCTTTATTGCGAATCGGAGTCGGACAGATCCGAAAAGATCCACTTTCTCTGACCGCCTCGCACAACTCTGATTCAATTCGTAAATGAATCGTTCAGACCTGTTTTGTTCAATCGTTTAAATGAAAAGATCCGACTCAACAGAACGATTCATTCACATCCATGTCACACACGGATGTCACAGCATGTTATACGATATAGAATGTGGTTTAACTGTAATGTAAAGTGTGACAAAACATAATCATTCATATTATTTGTGTCTGATATACTTACTCTGTTGTTTTTGTCCGTCTCCTGGACATCCTCCTCCGTAACACCTTGTCTAATCATGAGTTTCACTATAAGCGCGTTGTTGCTGCAACACGCTTGAAAAAAAGACAGCGGTGCGGGACTCTCCGGTGAAGGGGTTCTCTCAGAGTCAGCAAAGTCATCGTCCGGCGGGTAAAAGGAGTCATCTGAGGCGATACTCCTGGTATCCGGCAGATCTGAAAAGTCATCGAAGTCCTCATCCAACTCGACCGAGCAGAGATATTCATCATATTCGCCATCGCCCGCGCGGTCAGGTGATTCCTCCACGATGGTGGGACAGATCTGGGCGCTTTTAGTATGTTTAAGTGGTTTAACTCTTCCTGGAGATGATCCTCCGCCACCCCTGCTGTCCGTTATCAGAACCATTTAACCCCAATAGGATAAAATGCTCAAGTCATGCGGATCAAACACCTCGTGGTCTCCTTCGGCTGCATTTAGGTACGTTTCAGATACCAAATGAGCAAAATGCTATTACAAAAAGCGTTTAATCTCCAAACTGCGGTTCGAATCTTCTTTTAACTATCCGCGACTTCATTTTCCACCACTCGTATAAAAAGCAAGTGCATTTGGTGTCCATGTAATAATAGCTTACCGTAGTTTTATCAGCTCGTCTGAATCATTTCTGTCTCTATAACGCAAAAGTCATTGCCGTGTTCCTCAACAACACTCCGGCGATGATAAGAAACTCATGTGGAAACCGAAAACTCGAAAATAAGTCTTTGCAGTTCCATGTAAAGTGAAACAATCTTCAGAATGTCGCAATTTGTTCCCTGGGGAAACTTTTCAGTTGTTGTAATGTTGCAAACAAACAGCAATCGATGGTGGAAGCGCTGGACATTCCCCGCAGATGATAAGAGAGAAATAGACGAGTGCGCTACAAAACTCTGCCTCCATAATCCGATTAGATTCGCTCCTCTCTCTCTCTCTCTCTCTCTCTCTTTCTCTCTCACACACACGCTACTTTTTCCTCCTCCCTCCCTCTTTACACATATGGGTCAATGACAGTTTCCCAAATCTATTAGAGACTGATGAATACACTCAAATAGTAATATTTAAAATGACATAAACTCTTATCTCCTCTTTGTTATTATAAAATAAAAATTAAAAGAGCAACAGTGAAAAAAAACATTTTGGAATTCTTCTGCTTTTTTATGAAATATATATTACATTTATATATTTATATATTAAATACAGTTGAAGTTAAAAGTTTACATACACCTTGCTGAATCTGCAAAATGTTTTGGGGTGCGGGGGGTGAAAACTTTTTGAATTTGAAGATCAGGGTAAATTTAACTTATTTTGTCATCTTGGAAACATGTAAGTAGCTTCTGAAGGGCAGTACTAAATGAAAAAGGCCATATTTAGGCAAAATAAGAAAAATGTACACATCTTCATTCTGTTCAAAAGTTTTCACCCCGGCTCTTAATGCACAGTTTGTCCTTCTGGCGCATCAGTGAGCGTTTGAACCTTCTCTAATAGTTGCATATAAGTCCCTCAGTTGCCCTCAGTGTGAAAAGATGGATCTCAAATTCATACAGTCATTGTTGGAAAGGGTTTAAATACACAAAAATGCTAAAAAACCAAAGAATTTGTGGCACCTGAAGGATTTTTCAGAAAAACAGCAGCCAGTTAAACAAGACCATTAAACAAAAACATAAAAAATTGGTGTATGTTGTATGTAAACTTGACTTCAACTGTAAATATCTATCATCTATTTTTTTAACATGTGAACCAGTGAACACAAAGCAGCTACAAGCTAACTTGTTATTTCTGGAAAGTACAACATTTAGTTTATCATCATCATGGGTTTTTTCTCAGCTCTGTGACTAGCTGTGTTGGGGATGTCCCTGTGTGACAATAATACCACAGTATTAAACAACTTTCCGACACTTGTGATTCTATTCTTACTTTGGTTAGAATTTACATACAACAAAACCTTAAATGATCTCTCATCTTCGCTTTCTTCACTATGATGTCATTCATGTTTCAACGTGATTGCAAGCACAGCACTTTCATATTTAGTTTTTGCACCTATTTTAGGGAAGTTACACCATACATATGCAAACGCCCTTAAGTCAGACATTACTGCTAATATGTGTGCTCTATTACAAGCTCCAGCTTTTTCCACAATCCTAACACTCCCATTTCCTTGGAGTTCTAAGATAAGTGGCATAATTGCTGTGACTAATTAGTGAGTCATTTAGCCCCGAACAGCTGGGAGCTTGGGCTCCATCCCCTTCACTTGCAGCTGTGATCTTATCAGTCAAACATACGTACAGCGCAGCAGTACAGTCCACACTGCTTTGTATGCTTGCGTTCAACCGTTACACATCTGTTACAGAGGAAGTACTGTTGGTTTTATAAATGAGCTAACGGCACTGCCGAAATTACTCATTATCTAACTGCCAAAGCGTGGCTATCATTTTACAGCCAGTGACACAATAGTATACTATATACTACATGGTAGCCTTACAACAGTAATTATAATATTTATCAGTTTTGCAATGGACAGCATTTGTGGCATAATGCTGATTACCACACACACAAAAAAATTAATTTCCTCTTGTTCCTCTTTTAAAAAATAAATATAAATCTGGGTTACAGTAAGGCGCTTACAATGGAAGTGAATGAGGCCAATCCGTACACAAAATACTCACTGTTTCAGAATTATCGCCACAAGATATGAACAACAAGAGTGTTAACATGAGTTGATTTGAAGGGAAAAATCACTTACCAACATTTTCTGAAAAGTTAAATTCAATTTTACAACAACCAAACACCACAAACCCTAAGCCATCAAAATGGTTGTAAAAAAGATGATTAAAATAGCTTTACAGCTCAAATAATCAACAGATTTTATAACCAACTGTCATTTCTCTTAGAAATGATAGATGCCATGCTGCTCCTTGGCTACTTCAGCTTAGACAATTACATTAGCTCAGCACTCTGGCCTGCTTAGGTTAATAAATCCTCAGGAGCCGATCAAGAAGGGAGAACTTCATGCTGAGCAAAGTTCATCTGGTATCTTATGTAAATCACCCAAAAGCACTTGAATAGACTTGACCAGCAAGCTTTGATATTACATTGATAGTTCACCCAAAAATGTGAGTCATTAATTACTCACTTTCATGTCGTTCCAAACTCTTTGCTCATCTTAGGAACACAATTTAAGATGTTTTTGATGAGATCCGAGAGCTTTCTGACCCTGAATAAACAGCAAAGCAACTGAAACCTTCAAGGCCTAGAAGGGTAGTAAAGATATTGTTAAAATAGTCCATGTGATATCAGTGGTTCAACTGTAATGTTCAACCTGGTCTCATGACGAAAACGTACCTTTGGGAACTTTTTCGCAAAATGCGAAAAAAATGCGAAATACATACCGTCATGTACGTTTCGTGACACATTCAATGTGAAATGTCCACTGGGTGGCGCTAAAAGGGTGTTTGATGTTCAGATGAACATACATATGGTACGTGTAATGTGATGTTGCCGCAGTTCTGGTTTGAAATGTCCATTTAGTGGTGCTATAACTCTAATGCTCCATGACGTTTTTAAAATAATCTGCTCTACACCTAAACCTACCCGATAGTATGAGCGTGTATTTCTAACTCTCATCGTGAGTCACGTTTTTCATGAGATTCGTACCCAAGGAATCCACATTCTAAGTCCAATTGACCCTTTGCAAACGGCTTGATTGACAGGCGATCTGACCGATCATAACACAGAATCCACCATTCTGTCCGACAAACAAATCAGACAGGAGAATCAATTAACTTCGGTGGACTGAAAAGTTTACTTCCAGAACAGAAATTTACAGATAATGTATTCACTCCCTTGTCATCCAAGATGTTCATGCCTTTCTTTCTTCAGTCGTAAAGAAGGAAAAATGTTTTGAGGAAAACATTTCAGGATTTCTCTCTATATAATGAAGTTTAAACTTACAAAATGCAGTTAAAAAAGCAGCTACAAAGGGCTCTAAATGATCCCAGTATATCACATGCCAGCAATAAATTGACAATATCCTTCTTAACCTCAAGTGCTTGTCTTGCCTAGCCCTGTGTGAACTCTGTGTATTCTGGTTCAAAACAGTTAGGGTATGTCAAAAAACTCTTATTTTCTCCTCCAACTTCAAAATCATCCTACATTGTTGCAAGTACTGACCCAGTGTTTACAAACTGAACACACAAAGATCAAGCGCTTTTTACAAAAAAGGTAAAACAGCGATGTAGGGCGATTTTGAAGTTGGAGAAGAAAATGAGATGGGAGATTTTTTGACCTACCCTAACTGTCATGAACCAGAATACACAGAGTTCACGCAGAGCTGGACAAGATGAGCATTTGAGGTTAAAAAGTATATAAATTGTAATTTTTTTTAGAAAATAATCTACGTTTCGCTAGATAAGACCCTTCTTCCTCGGCTGGGATCATTTCAAGCCCTTTGAAGCTGCATTTAAACTGCATTTTAGAAGTTTAAACTCGGGGGCACTATAGAATTTAACTATATGGAGAGAAATCCTAAAATGTTTTCTTCAAAAAACAATGATATCTTGGATGACTAGGGGGCGAGTAAAATATTTGTAAATTTTTGTTCTGGAAGTGAACTTCTCCTTTAAACTTGAAACAGTGTGTATTGTGACGAGTCGACTGCCTCCCCCCTTATTGTCAGCTGCACCCCGTCGGTAATCGCCGCCCTTCACCAGGCTCCCGACGGGAGTGGGCGTGTGGGAGGAGGAGGGGCGCCGAAACATCCAGGTCTGGCGGCGTGTGATGAGGCACACCTGATGTGAATGAAGCCTCATCACCGCCGCTGTTAAAATGCCGAGCGCGCCTCTCCTCAGGAGGCCGGTCTCTTCCCCGTGCATGCACGCTGGTGTCCTCGTGGGTCCAGGAAGGGGTGAAGAGGGAACCAGCGCCGCCGATGTGATGGACGAGCTGCCGGACCCCGTGGGTCCGAGTGCGAGCCGCATGGAAATGGCTGCGGGCCAGGATGCCGGGCCTTCTCACCCGCCGAGGAAGTGCCGCCGCTAAGGAATGGATGAAGCCGCTAAAGGAAGCCGCTACCCGTCATATTGCCGCGGACCCCTCCGGGGAGCAAGTGCGGCCGCCGGACTCCGCCCCTTACCTGGACCCTTCCCTTCTGAACACTGCCCCTCCTTCACGGAACCCCGTCACGTCGAGGACACCAGATCCCCCTTTTATTTTGGACACTTTTCCCCGTTTTGGACACTTTCTGTTTTATTGTTTAATAAAAACCTCCCCGAGGCCTGACGTCACGCCCACTGTGTCTGTCGCTTTGCTCCGCACCCGTGACAGTATTGACGTCTTTCTGTGGTTAAAATATAATAAGTTCGGTTCAGGTGTCATTGATCTAAAAAGGCAATACACCGATTTGTCACAACACATTAAAGAGCCACAAAATGGTATTTATTGTTTGAATTTCTTAAAAAATTACATTTTAAAGCTGAGACCTTGTTTCATACCAGAAGTAACCTGCTCTGTGTTGTCTGTCGGCATGTTGTAAGTTTCCTCTTTGCTCCACAATGTATTTTTCACTGCGTTAGAACATGATGCCAAGTGTGAGAGTGACATTGTTTGTCGAACATAGGAATGGTAACAAAGGAGGGAGGGTTTTTGCGAAGGGTCAATTCCATGCCGGCTGAGCAACCGCGCAAGCTTGTTACGTCCAGAAAGCAAAACATAAGGAACTGTGCTCATTGTTTTACCACCTCCAGTGTTAATTTCTGTTGGAAACTGCAGTTATATGTACTTATTGGTACGTATTTCACATCTTGCGAAAAAGTTCAGAGAGGTACGTTTTCGTCAATCTTCACTGCATGTTCACGAGAGTACCATGATATATTGTGCTGTTGACGCATGAGCTGGTGTTCTGATGTTAAATATCCATCTCTCTTAGTTCATCGTATGTATATTCTGGTTCAAATAAGTAAGGCTGGGCCTTACTTAGACTGCACTGTAAAAAAAAATAGTTGTTTCAACTTAAAGTAATTTGTTACCCCACTGACTTAAAAATTTTTTGTTTAGTCAACTAAAATATTCCAGTTGTCACTTAAATTAACCCTTTAAGTGTCGTGGTGAGATTATGTCTGTATAAAAGAATCAGTTTCTAATTTAAAACGGTTTTAAATTGTAATGCTTGCTGAAATGCGAACATCTTGCTGTTGGGACTGTATCATCATTCAGAAAGGGCTGTTAATCTAAAATTAGCTTGATTGCTGATGGGTCAATCAGTTCATTTCAGAGAAGATGTTGAGAATAGCCTTCATTAACAGGTCTGTGAAGGTTGAGTAGCTCCTTTCAGTTCCAAATTAGTACACAGCCTCTTTCCTTCCTCAAAAAGGCAATTAATCAGACAAACTGGGCAACTGTTGCTGTGCCATTGCTTCTCTAAAACACAAGACAAATGTGCAGTACAGTGCAAGGACAAAAAAGCGATCTAGTTCATGTTGTCATTTTCAGTGTAAAAAAATTGTGTGAGATTTTGAGGTATATACAGAATATGGTTTCTTTTAAACAGAAGTGCGTGAAACCACAATGGTAAGTGAGGTAATGGGGTTTTGAAAACCCCAGAATGCAGTATCAAAGGGAAATTTCGCAATCGCAATCAAAACTAAAAGTTTATTATGCTCAAATAAGCACCTAATATTCCAGTGGCCTTGTTTTATATTTCTTTCACTTTCACAACATATACCTAGATTTGAGATTCAAGATTTACTTGGGTTCAATAGTCACATCAAAATATACAGAATAAAAAGGGCAAACACAAGACACAGTAACTAGGATCAATAGTTTTCAAACATGTTTTGAGATATCACCACCTGAGGACTGTTTGTACCTAATTTTACTCTACTTCTCAGCACTACGGAGGCTTGTAAAATTTGAAGGTTGCACCATTCCTCCTTGGCATTCTCTGAAAGCAGGAAAAACAATGTCTTTAGTTAAATGTCCATAAATGTTCATCTGTTTTTCATCATGACAGGAGATTGCTGCATCTCATTTCACCTGGATCTTCTGAAACAACTGTTCTTGCTTTTAATTGTTTATTAACATCCTCTTTTCAATTCTTTTTTACTTTAATTTGCTTTGGGCTTATCATGTCATCTAAAACACATGCACATGACATTTCTTTATTCTTACTTCCAGGTCTGTAATATTGACCCACTAACATGCTTCCTGAACATTTGTGTATTCACAGGAATGGACTGCTTTTGTGTTGAGAGATCTTGTTTCTAGGAAGACGTTAGTATGAGATTGTAATCAGGAGCAGTTGCAAGAATCAGCTTGCAAGAATTCTTCTGAATTGAAGTTTAGTTTATAATTGTTTTATCACTCTGAAGATCTGAGCTTCTTCATGTGCACACAAGCAAATATTTATTTTGCTTTGGTGTTTGTTAAGGGTTAAAAATGGGACACTGTGGTGAGGTTGGTTTGGTTTAGTGGTATCAGAGACTGGTACACACAAACAGACATGCAAAGCAGCAGAAAAATACTTATCTGCTTTCCTGTTAAATTAACATCAGTTTTTTAAGACTTAAAGGGACAGTGCACCCAAAAATGAAAATTGTCATCACCTACTCAATTTTATGTCGTTCCAAACTAGTGTGACTTCTTTTATCTGTTAAACAAAAATGATGATCTTTAGATTTTTTTTTTTTTTTAACACAATCAAAGTTTTTTTTTTCTTGTGTGCTCTGCAAAAGAATGAAGTTTAATTTTTGGGTAAGCTATCTCTTTAAATGCTATTTTTGTTTAAGAAATTATCAAATTATATTATGGGAATTTTAATTGAAAGGACCTTTCTAGTACATTGTAACAACTATGACCATATCCATTTTGTCCTTTTTTTTTTCCCTAAGTTAAATAACTTAAATTACAGAAGTGTTAATTGGTCTTTTTCATTTCAGCCTTTAGAAGTGCTGAAAACCTATAAAGTAATGTATTAAATGTCCTTCCAAACAGAACTGGTAAGTACAAAGCCCCTTCTGATCTATTGTCTGAATGGGAATTAAATAGGCTAAATTAATATTTGTACTTAAAAAATTAATAATTACAAAGAGGTTGATTTATAACATGTTATAAAGTCATACAGCAGAAATAATCTGGGACGACAAATATATAACAGGACTGTACATGGGCTTTTGGCCTGTATGTTAAAGGGATAGTTCACCCAAAAATGAAAATTCTATCATTAATTACTCAACCTTATGTCGTTCTAAACCCGTAAGACCTTCATTCATCTTTGGAACACAAATTAAGATATCCAAGAAAATCCAAGAGCTTTCTGACCTGCATAGACAGCAATGCAACTGACTTACATTTGAGGCCCAAAAAGCTATTAAAAGAGCTCCTGGATTTCATTTAAAATATCCTAATTTGTGTTCCAAAGATGAATGAAGATCTTACGGTTTTGAACAACATGAGGGTGAGTATTTGGGTGAGCTATCCCTTTAACTTTTAAGATGAACTGCAGGTCATGGTAACACAAATAAATAAATTCCTTTTTTAAAATGCGTTTGAATTGAGTTAAAAATGTCTTTAAACATTTAGCTAAAATGGAAAACAGAATGAAATCAAATTTCATTCAGTGCAAATGATAAAGACAATTCCTGTTGGTATGCTGGTAAAGCATGACAACAAAAACCCATCAAAAACTAATAAAACCACCCACAGGACACACATTCTTACTAATGCAGTGATAATTTCTGGTATTGTTCCTGCAGTTATAGATTGAATTGTCTTCAGTGTAAAGACAATAGTGGTTCAGATTCTCGGCTTGTATTATGCAATTGAAAAACTACAACCTTATTGCATTTTGTGATCATCATTGTTTGAAGTAGTTTTGAATATAGAACAGTTTTTTCAGTTCTGAGAAAGAACAGAATGCTTTGTAATTTCACAGGTGTAAATTCTAACAAAAAAAAGACTTGAAAGTGCCTCAGGCAACAATGTCAAAGCAATTAATTTTATTTCTTATCACTTGTCCTCCTAAAAGACCTCTTTGGCAACAAAAGTAAAATTGTCACCCTTTGAAAATGTGTCTAATTCGTTCAATAAAGCCTCTTATTGTCATTTTGTCTCAAACTACATGCTGTCAGAATGATTCAGTGTTTCACATTTTTTGCTCCAGCAATTAGGCACGTATATGATCATACCATTTTGTTTTTGGTTTGCCTCGTTTTCCAGGGTAATGTGTAAAATATTAACCATTGAAGATTTAGTACACTTCCAATGTTATAGTATTTTAACTCATGCATTTGTGTGTTCGGGGTGGGGGGTGTGGGTTTATGTACTCACGCATTCTCTTCTAAACTATGCAAGAAGCTGTCGATCTGTTCTTTAGGAATTTCTCCATCCAGATGGGCCAAGTATGTGTACAGACTCTGAAATGTGTCGAAAGGAATCTGGGCTGCACCACCCTCAGAGTCCTCTGTGAGTATTTCACATGCATGTTTCAAAGCACTTGCGATGGTCTGTGAGAACAGTACAGTACATTCTTTTAAAAACATACACTTTTTTTGACACTGTTTAGCAAACTTTAAATGATTAATTGTGCGTATGGTTGTCTCTATGAATCTTTAATTCTTGTTCAACTCCTATGAAAACCTTTGAAACCATGTAAAATCCAACATTGCCATCTAGAGCTTGTTTGTAGAATTACATTATCTCAAATGAAGCCACCACAACACAAAATCATGAAAGGAATAGTTCAATCAAAAATGTATTAAAACATCAACAGAGAATGTACTCACCCTCAGGCTCATCAGAACAGATCTGGATCAATTTACATCAATTGCACACTAATGGATCCTTTGTAGTGAATGGGTGCCGTCAGAATGGGAACAGCTGCTAAAAACCTAAGTAATTCACACGACTCAAGTCCATCAATTAATGTCTTGTGAAATGAAAAACTGCATTTTTGAAATATATAAATCATCATTAAGGCTTTTTAATGTCAAACTATAGCTTCCGTAAGTCCATAATTATGGATTTTGGGCTCGTATTTTGGTCAAAAATTATGGTTTAAATGTCTTAATGATAGACTGGAGTCCCACAGATTACTTGTGGGTTACTGTAATGCTTTTATTAGCTGTTTGTACTCTAATTCCGACAGCACCCATTCACTGCACAGGATCCATTGGTAAGCAATTGATGTAATGCTAAATTTCTTAAGATTTTTATCTTGGATGGCCTGAGGGTAAGTATATATTTCAAACAAATTCTCATTTTTGGATGAAGAGTTCCTTTAATGTACTGTTAAATACACAGTTTGATATTTATATCCACTCACCCCACCCAAAGCACTGCATCCTAAAGCAAAAAACTGCATCCAATTGATATTTTTACTGAAGTTCCCAAGAGCAAGAATTGTGTCAAGTTGTTCAGTAGGCAAGCGCAGTCCTTTCCACTTCTGAAGAAGCTCCTCTTTTGTAATGATTTCTTTAGGTGCGAACTACAAGAGAAATTACATCAATATTCCTAAATACGTTCATAAAACATACAAAAGAGGTGTAGTGGATCACATACGTGTTGATGAAGGCTCTCTAGAAGGCCTGGTGTAAGTCCTGTGTCTGTTTTCTGAGTTGCCACTGGCATTTCCAGCCTCTCCTTGACTGGTAGGTCCTGACCTTTTGATAATGCTGAAAAATAGCTGAAGGAGAAGCATTTGTTGTTGTCATTTGTTACACTGTATTATATTTCCATTGCATTATAACGCATACATTTGAAACCAGTCTGATGCATTATTATCACAGTATACTTACTCAGCTGCCCATTGCAGCACATCATGTGGCTGCGTCTTGATTGCAGCTTTTGTGAACTGCTTTAAAATATCAGGCAGCTCTGGAGGGATGTTGATCTGCTGGGCGCAGTACATTGTTTCAGGAGGAGGCATCTCTTTAGGTGTGTTTTAGAATATGACAAGAAGAAAGTGAACACAAAGTGCACAAAAAGGACATTAGTCAGAATATCATTCAATGCTATACCGAAAATGGCTCAGTCAGCAACTTTTCCAGACCAAGTACTAGCTACACACTAATACATGACTATAAAGTTGTGTTATTGCGTTCAAGATGAACTAAATATAATTTAATCTAAACACAAACGAACCTACCGTTTTAAGGTTATTTTAAATACGAAGTTGTAGTTAAGTTCTTCTTTAGCATTTAAATGAAGGCTAATATAAATGTATAGTGTACGTTTGTATGTATACTATATAGTATAGTATAATATGCACTATTTTGTCGTCTTATAAGATAGCAGCGACTTGCATCTGTTTTTCATAGCAACGAGTTGTTTGTAAGCATCGCATAGAAACCAAAACTAGCTCCGAGAGCTGATTAGCCAATGCCGCAAAGAGGGCGTTAACTAGAGCTTGTGTTGCCATTTCCATTGATTTTAAGTCAGTTGTTTTTCCGCTTATAAATAGTAAAGTGGATGTTAGTTATTAAAACAAAAACAAAACCAAAAAATATTTTGGTTTGTTGTTGTCTGTGATGCGCTAATCTGATGCTTTTTCCTCGCAAGTGTACGAGAGATGTAGACTGTATAAAAAATATCAACTTTAGGCTAATTAAAATGTTAACATTTTGTGAAAACAAAGTAACTATTGAAAACATTATTTTGAAACGTTTAGACTCGATTAATTAATGTTTTATGATCTGGTATTACTAAAGCAACAGCTTGGTTGTTTTTTTTTTTTGACTGAGTTGCTTTCTCTGGTAATATCTGGCAACACATATAAACGAAACTGTTCGGTTCACGTCTAAATTAGTTTAAAATCTAAACCTTAAATTTTTTTTTGTTTAGTATATTTTTAAATATACTTTTAAATATCGTCTTCTAGAAACAAAGCAAACAGTTAAGAAGTATTGATGACAAAGCTTCATGTCCTTATGAATTTTCATGAGCACAAGACTTGGACTTCCGAGAAAGTACAATCCGCGTTTACAGTCTATGCAAGTGAAAACTTGCTTAAAGGTCGTCTGAAGGTGCATGCTGTAGATGAGCTCAGCTGTAATTGTGTTACAGTTTTCCTAGCCTAACTATATACCAGCGGTCTTTGCAAAATTATGGATGTTCAAAAGTATTTGGCACGTATTGGCTGTTCGGGACCATGTCCTCCGACATTAGATACATTGCTATACGTTCACCTGAATCACTTATTGACAGTTCCCTTTGAGAATCTCACTATTCATATCGGAGAGCGGGTCAAGCTTGAGTTGCCACTTTTGTATGAAAAAATCGTCGTCAGGCGCCGTGGAGGATTCTGCTATGAGAATAATGGGCTCTTCTCATGGCTTCTATCTCAGATGGGCTTCGACGTGACTATTCTCTCCGCACAGGTCAGGAATCGGTTTACCCGTGCTTACGGACCTCCGTTCGACCACTTCATTATGATGGTGAAGCTGGATGGACACAGGTGGCTCTGTGATGTGGGGTTCGGATCCGGATTCCAGCTCCCTCTCTCTCTTGAGACAGACAGTCCCCAAGTCCAGAGCCACGGAGCGTATCGCCTCAGAACTCAGGGAAACTTCATTTTCATGGAAATGAAATCTGAGCCTGAAGTATCAGGGACTGGAGAAGAATGTTGGACGGAACTGTACAAATTCACCCTGGAGGCACGTGAAAGAGACGATTTCAGAGCCATGTGTGATTACCATCAGAGTTCTGCTAGCTCGATTTTCTTCTGCAAGGCTCTGTGTTCACTCTTACTGCCCACTGGAAGAATCACAATCATGGGCCGCAGACTGATTATAACCTCTTTGTCCTCAGTGGATGGACAACAAGCTACTAAAACCACTACTGATCTTTCAGATGAAGAAATCACAGAGATCTTGAGAGAAAAGTTTGGAATTGTTCTTCATTCTCCACTCACCCCAAAAGATGTTGAGATTGTACCACCACCAGTTACTTATTAAGGGGTAGTTTATTTGTTGGGCCTCTTTTGCATTAAACACACAAAGAAATATTAAATTCTAAATGAAATTACTTTGCACTTCAAGTCTTGTATGAACAGGCTATTTGACTGAGCTTTTAAAAGCTGTTCCTTTAAGTGCCTTTTTCCAATTAGTAAAAATTATTCATTTTTAAGCTTCTGACCAATTATGTCTTTAAGTGTAAACAAATCAGTAACATTTTGAAATAAAATTAGGCTACAGAAATTTTGTTGATGTGTTAAGAAAATGGATATAATTCCAGTAAAAGGTGTGAGTATTTCTGTTTTGCTTTAACTTAATTTTTAGGTAATTTAAAAAAAAATTGAATTATTTTTTAAATGTAATACATGTAGTAAAAGTTTTTCATCTAATATTTCTATTTTATTTTAGATCAGCTTTATTTAAATGACCAAAAACGATGTTTAATAGTTTAAGTTTTAAATATTAATAATAGCAACAATAAAAAAAAATCATTCTAATATGCAAATCAGCATTTCTGAAGGATCATGTGACACTGAAGACTGGAGTAATGAAGCTAAAAAAAATTGAATTACATTTTAAAATATATTCAAATAGAAAGCAGTTGTTTTAAATATTAAAACTATTTTACAATATTACTGCCTTTGCTGTATTTTGGATCAGAAGAAAGCTGTATTTTGGTGAGCAGAAAAACATTAAAAACATTTCAAAATCTTACTGTTCAAAAACCTTTTACTTGCAGTGTATATAAAAGGTAACATCTTATTAGTAATATGACCCAGGTAATAATAGTTAGACAAACAGCAAAGAGACTGAAATTGTGTATTCACCTGTTTATTTACACGCCGTCGAGAAGTTTGTCCTCACAGACTTGCCGTAGCAGAGCGCTGTTCTCAAGAACAAAAATGCCAAATCTTGGGAAATTAGCCAAGGTAAACGAAAAAAAAATACTTTTTTCATTACACGAATTAAATGTATGGAAGTACAGCTGTATTATGTGTAATTATGTATAATAAGAAAGCTTAAATTATACTGCAAAGCGTTTATCTTGAGGATGCACATCTCAGCGCATAGAGCAGCTAAGCTAACTGGAGCTTATTGACCTGATAGTATTTTTGTATTTTTATATTTAACCGGCTTATAACTAGTCATTTTTATAAATTGTTTTATTTTGCCTCATGATTTATAATGTTGTCGTTTTCTCGCGAATTATATTATGCCTGGAATTCTGAGAGTGATGTCCCTCATCTCATGTTTTAGTGCAGCTCATATGCATTGCTGTGTGATTTTGCTCCCTTGTAATGCTGTGTGGTAATTTCAACTCGTACATAATACGTGAATACATCATTTGCTTTGTTTCTAACGTTATGACGTGTTTCATGTTTGTTTTCTCTGCCCTGCCTTGTTAAGGTGGTGCTGCCTGGAGCCCTTGGTCTGATGTCTGCCACTGTTTTCGCTGCAAGCGAGGCCAAAGAAAATAACACCACCCTGATGACAGATGAGGTACTTCCTGTGCGCTGTGTTTTTGGGATGGTGTGGGGTAAAACCAGGAGGTCATGGCGTGATGTTGAAGGGTTTTTACAACACCTCTTATATATTTTTCAGCTTTCACTTTATGACACACCTGAGCCCCAGCTGAGGAACGAGGAGCCTGAGGTCGGTCATGTTGAGCAGGGTGTAGCATCTCTGAGGAAGGCAGTGGAACCTTATGTTTTATGGTGTCAGGTATGCTGTTCTACTGACCGACTGAAATGATTCAAAAGGAAGTCTTCACATTCAGGATTTATAGTTTTTATTAATTCTTTATGATTCTTATCCACCTCCAGGAAAAGACACAGTTTGCCACGGAGAAAGCACAGGCAAGTTAGGTTGTTCATTTCTAGCCACAAATATTATACTCATAATTTATGGCTGGTAAAGGATTACTGAACTAATCAGTAGTATCTCCTATACCTTAATGTTTCTCTCTTTCAATTATAGTCTTACTACAAGACAGTTGAGCCTGGTGTAAATACTACCCAAAGTATTGTAAAAGGTATGAGCACAAACACATACTCATCTATACAAGGGGTTTTCAATTTTTAATGCCACAAATGACTCCTATTATTAAATTTAGAATGCAGTTACAGATTTGTATGCATAAAAACTCAAATTACAATGTCAAAAATAAATATGAATTCATAATGTAATCAAATATATAAGTATATTTGAAAAATAAATATATTTTATAGTCAGTATAATACTGTAGTGTTATATGTATTTTGTATTTTGAATGAAAGTTATATTATTTATATATTGTAATTTACCTAATCTATTTTTGTTTGTATTTGTTTTTATGGATATTTGTATTATATTTGTATTATTTATTTAATTTACTTACTTATATACACTACCAGTAAAAGTTTTGAACAGTAAGATTTTTTTTAAGAAGTCTGATTTTGAAATATTGAAATATTTTTATTATTTTAAATAACTGTTTTGAGTATATTTAAAAATGTGATTTATTCCAGTGATTTTAGCATTATTACTCAAGTCACGTGATCCTTTAGAAATCATTTTATTATTCTGATTTGCTGCTCAAAAAACATTTATTATTATTATTATTATTATGTTGAAAACAGCATAGTAGATTTTTTTTCTTTGATGAATAGAAAGTTCGGAAAAACAGCATTTATCTGAAGTTGAAATCTTTTGTAACATTATAAATGTCTTTATCATTACTTTCAATTTAAAGCATCCTTGCTAAATAAAAATATTAATTTCTGTAATTTCTTTCAAAAATGATAGTTACTCCAAGCTTTTGAATGGTATAGTGTATGATGTTACAAAATCTTTTTATTTTAGATAAATGTTGATCTTTGGATCTTTCTATTCATCAAAGAATCCTGAAAATGTACTCAACTTTTTAAATTATTGTTAATAATAATAATAATAAAATGTTTCTTAAATAGAAAATCAGATATATATGAAGGATCGTGTGACTGGAGGAAAGATGCTGAAAATGTAGCTTTGCTTACAGGAATAAATTACATTGTAAAATAAGTAGAAAGCAGTTATTTTAAATAGTAAGCATATTTTAAAATTGTACTGTTTTTGCTGTACTTTGGATCAAATAAATGCAGGCTTGGTGAGCAGAAAAGACTTCTAGTGTGTGTAGATATATATATATATATATATATATATATATATATATATATATAATAAAAATTGAACTTTATATATAAAAGTTACATTTTTATGTATTTTAATCTATTTTTTTCTAATTAATTTTTTTTTTACACTGTTTTTCTCCAAACATTTCCATTTATATACAAAACACCACTGCATATCTTTTTTTTTTTTTACTCTTAGATATGTATGCATTTTTAAATGACCCTCCACCTGAATTCTACACCAGAGTGGGTATTATAGGATTCTCTGGAATTCTGGGACTTTATTTAGCAAGAGGTATGATTCTTACTTCATTACTCCATTATCATTAATTCATTTTTAACCATAAGGTCGACAATAAGGTATTGTGTCATTATTAACAACTATTTTGGTTCTCTTTGTTGTGTTTGGTCCCGACAGGCAGCAGGGTCAAGAGGCTGATGTTCCCCACTGGGCTGATGGCTCTGAGCGCCTCCATGTTCTACCCACAGCACGCCGCCTCCGTTGCCAGGGCAAGTTTACAGTTCTTTCTGTTCTGATGGACAAAGTCTTTTGCTGTTTCTCTGCAGGCTGTCCAGTACAGACAACAGCAACTGAGGTTTTGAATAGTGTGGTATCAAACTACTGTACTCGTGTCCTGGGATATTAACAGCGCTTGTCTGGCGGAAATTCAGTCTGTGAATTGTGTGTTCAGATAGTCAGTGTTCCTTCCTCTTTTTTCCTGTGTGGCTGTCTATAAGTGCAAAACTAGAAAGTGAAAAGGATATTTTAAGAAATTTTCCATGGATAAGCTGTGTTAAATCAAGGGAAGAATAGACTACTCCCTGCCTCACAGGAATAGCACTGAAAATCATATGAAGACTAATAAGCCTGTTTTAATATTTTACACAGATTTTACAAAATTCAAATTTTAGATGTTACTCTACTGATGATGAGTAATATGAATGACTGCTGTTGTTCTTTTTAATAGACCACAAAACACTACATATTTTCCTGGGGTTCAGAAGGACGAGTTGTTTTGGAGGAGCTGCTGAGAGGGAAATCATCATCCAAGGACAAAGTAAGGAGAAATCTGATACCTGGCACAGTGTTGTACTATTTTCTTTTTTTTCCTCTTCCAAGACAGAATGCATACAGTGCCAAATTCTTGAGCAGACTGACTCCAAATTAAAGGTTTAAATGAAAAGGTCATCTTGCCTTTGACTAAATTACTATGACACGTTGCGGACAAAAACTTCGAATCTATTTTAAAATGTAGGGTTTTTTTTGGCAGTCATCAGTGTCACGTGATCCTTCCCAAATCGATTGTTGATTTGCTGTCATTTTTTTGATGATCAACATTTAAATAATTTTTTTTCTATTTATTCTTTGATGAATAGAAAGATCCAAAGATCAGCATTTATCTGAAATAAAAATCTTTTGTAACATTATACACTAAACCATTCATTTTTTACATTTTTTTGGGGGAAAGAAATTATAGAAATTATTACATTTATTTAGCAATGATGCTTTAAATTGCTGATAAAGACATTTATAATGTTGCAAATGATTTCTATTTCAGATAAATGAACTTTGAACTTTCTATTCATCGAAGAAACCTGAAAAAATTCTACTCGGCTGTTTTCAACATCATCATAATAATAATAATAAATGTTTTTCGAGCAGCGAATCAAAATATTCAAATGATTTCTGAAGGATCATGTAACTGGATTAATGATGCTAAAAATTCAGCTTTTTGAAATCAATAAATTATATTTTAAAATATATTAAAATAGAAAACAATTTTAAATAGTAAAAATATTTCAAAATTTTACAGTTTTTGCTGTACTCTGGATTAAATAAATGCAGGCTTGGTGAGGAGAAGAGACTTCTTTAAAAAATGTTAAAAATCTTACTGTTCACAGACTTTTGACTGGTAGTGTGTATTTAACATATAGATCATCCTAAAATTTGTAGCATAAACACTTTTGCATTTCTGTAAACATTAACCCTTTTCATTCCAGGTTGAGAAGACACAGAAAACAGACAGCCAAAAATCAAGTTGAGACAAGGCAGTAAGTTTTACGAGGAGTTCCTGCTTCGCACCTGGATTCTGTTCTCTTATCGATACACTGATCAGTTTGGTATTTGCTATATTATGTCGGCCGTGTTTAATGAAACTGTATATTTGACTATGTGTTCTCTGTGCACTATATAAATGTACTTTTGCACATAAATGTACACTACAGAAGCACGCATTTGGACCAACCTGAAAAAGAGAGTTACATACCTGACTTGCACTGTGAAATTTCCAGACATTTTTCAACATTTCAGTGACTATTAGATCTCACCGATGGTTCCTGTTGTATTTCCTACACCAGATTGGCATTGCATTCTGTACAACTTTAACATGTCACTATACAAAGATCAAATTTCAAACTTGCATAAAATGTTATAATCTTCACACATTTATGATTTCACAAACCACATTAATAAGAGTCAGCCCTATGTAACATAAACCTATTGTAGTCTGGACATAAAGAGACATTCTGCAAAGTACAGTTTTCTCCAGGACAGTTATACAATCTGTTATATGTTCATTAACTATACAGTGCAGATAGTAGTCTGTGTTTTTACCCTTTGATCACTATGACTGGGAAGAAAGCCTCAAGGGGTTAACATATGCATATAATCAAATACAAGATACCACTTTTTCATTTCCTTTTTTGGATTTTTAATGCATTAAATTGAAAATTAAGGACTATTCATATCTGATATACAAACTATAGAATATGAAATAACAAGCACTACTGTAACTACATCTCAGAGTACATTGCTGTGTATTAGTATGATTAATACCCACAGAGTATTTAAAACTATTTTATGTAAGGATTAAACTATTATTTAAACTGAGAAATGGCTGTGAGCCATCCCTAGTCCCTCCTTGAGCACTGGAACTTCGGGCAAGCTCACTCTTCGGCAGACATTTTCAGGAGATTCTCCTTATCGATCCTGAAAAGTCGCCATCCCTCCTGCAGCGAGAGATCGGAAGCCCCGCGTCGCTTGTAAAAGTCGATGGATGCCTTGTTGGACTCAGCCACGATGAAATGCATGCTGCTGCAACGACTCTTCACCGCTGTCTACAGGTGGAAACAGAACTGTTTATGGTGGGATCTAGACGTGTACATAAACTTATTTAAAGAAAACAAAACACTTGCACTATCAGTCAAAAGTTTTTGAACAGTAAGATTTTTAAGAAGTCTCTTCTGCTCACCAAGTCTGCATCTATTTGATTCAAAATACAGCAAAAGCAGTAATATTGTGAAATATTTTTAATATTTCAAATAACTGATTTATATTTTAATATATTTCAAAATGTAATTTATTCCTGTGATCAAAGCTAAATTTTTAGCATCATTCTAATATGCTAATTTGCTGTTCAAGAAACATTTTTATTATTACTATTATACATATTTAAAACAGTTGAGTACATTTTTCCAGGATTGTTTGATAAATAGAAAGATGAGCAGCAATTCAGAATATTAGTATGATTTCTGAAGGATCATGTGACTGGAGTAATGGCGCTAAAAATTAGCTTTGAAATCACAGGAATAAATTACATTTTAAAATACATTTTTTTCAGGATTCTTTGATGAATAGAAAGATCCAAATATCGGCGTTTATCTAAAATGAAAAAAAATTTTGTAACACACTATACCATTCAAAAGCTTGGAGTCGGTGTTTTTTGTTTTTAGCGTTGAGATCACGAATAAATTATAATTTAAAAATATTCAAATAGAAAACAGTTATTTTAAATAGTAAAAATATTTCAGAACTGTACTGTTTCTGCTGTACTTTAAATCAAATTAATACAGGCTTGGTGAGCAGAAGAGACTTATTAAAAAAAATGTACTGTTCAAAAACTTTTGACTGACAGGTCTATTTTGAAACTACTTCCTTGTACTAATTTTGTAATAAGAGTTTTGTGTCTGTTTTTGTCTGTAATGATGCAAACTGTATATGCAACAAATGTAAACAGGATGACTTACATCACTGAGGGTTTTCAGGATTTCAGACCCAATTCCAAAACCTGTGAAGCATGAAATTGGTCAAGGGACTTTAGGAAATATGGTTTCATAAGAGACATCTTAATGACAAACCGTTACCTCTGTACTCTTTCATTACATAGAAATCTTCAAGGTACAGAAGTTTGCCAATCCAAGGGTCGTAGGTGAAGTAGTACATGGCAAATCCAATCACAGAATAACCTATAAGTGAACACCGGTGTTTTACACAATTGCATTACTTAAACATGCTTGTGCATGAAAGTGCTACGTGTATGGGTATTTATTTAAAAAATGGTCTATCTATAAACAGTCTATTCATCTATTCAACAGGTTGAAGTTCACTAAAGATCTTGATGTTTTACCCTCGACTTTCTGATGCTCGGTTGGTACGTCTGCGACCACGCAGTGGTAAAACGGGTGGTCTCCGAATCCGTCCTCGAGCAGATCTAAACAAAACGTTTGTTGTCATTTCGAGCCAACTATTGATCAGACTTCACATTTGACATATTATGCAATCTCACCTTTCTCAGTTAATATAACTTGGTCTTCCATTTCTTCATACTTCGCGAGTTCCTTTAGCAGATAGAAAGAAAAGATGCTATTTGAACTGGAACTTGGTTGAACATCAAGTTCTGTAGGCGGTGGGCCTAGGGCTTGTTTTTATACAGGGTCATATTTGGATACTTTATCAGTGTCATGAAACTTTTGAAATTATTAAACATTAATATAACAATCGTAATAGTTGTGATATTGACTTTTAATATAATAACATAAATCAGTAACTCATTTTAAACAATATTTATACACTTTGTAAAAGTTTCGACAGCATATTCTGCTTGTCTAAATACACACATGCATATAAACCAGTGTGAAATCTACCTTTATGAGTCGCAATATGTCAGGCACGTCTTTTGGCTCCGCTTTACGCAAATTAAAATGGGCCATTTTCTTCTTTTACTCTTTTTCCCTTTTCTTACTAGTCCTCTATATGTGAAGTGAAGCAAAAGGTGTTTCTTCATTCGCTTCCCAGAATATTACCCTCCGCTGTCAAGTTTGGGTTTCTCCTGGATGGGACTCGCATGCAGCAGCTGACCCGGCTGTTTTCACCTGGCTTTAGTAAATGTCCTTTGTTTATCAACTCGGGCATATATTTGCCGGTGGGGGAGGGGTTTGGTTCCCATAATAACGTTTTCTCCGATTGCGGACCAATAGATGCTCTCCATTCAAGCTACGTCATGACGCACCGTTATTATTCGCTCAAGCTGGTGCATAAATGTCCGTGGGATCAAAACACTATAGGAATGTATGTGTTTTCTGCTGAAATGTTGTTCGTTTAAAGGACATTTCCTCCTGAATAACGTAGAATATCATGTGAAATGTTGTTTTAAGAAGGTTTTTAAGCACCTTTATGTCTTGGTGATAACATTGAAAACTTTTTAAAACATAACGACCGTAATTACGGTAGAAGTTGGACCTCAGTCAGAAGAAATATTTGAATGCGCCTTCAAACGGGTTTTACGGTAGACTAGCCGCGCCTACGTTCCAGGAAGTGAGAATCACAGTCACTGAAGAAAGCTGTCATTTATGCAAGAAGTGAACTGTTGTATATCTCACGAAATCCTTGCTGTTATACAATAAAGTGGTGAGCCAAGAACAAGGAAGATGTTTTCTCCGCGGTGAGTTTTGCAGTTCTGTCTTGCGTCACGCATTTGGTGTCAACACATCATTTGTGAGTCATGCAGCATGAAGGATTCCAGACCAGACTGGGCTCTCAATGGGACCTTCTTTTACATAGTTTATGTTGTTAAATGTTTCTTACTTTTGTGATTTTACCATTAGCAGTTTTGTGAAGTAATGTTTTAAAGTCAGCTCTCTCCTCCCATGTCTTTGTTTTCTGTAAAGGGTCCTGAAGTCTGCATCGTCCTTCATATGCAGAAGGTTTTCCACGAGTCAAATGTGCCTTCAGGGGAAAGCACCAGATATGGCGGAGGGTATTTTATTTTATTTTTTTAAAGGTTTAACTTTTAACCTACCCAAAACTTTTAACCTAGTCAGTCTAAGGCAATGAAATCTTGTCAGTGAGTGTAATAGTTATATTCCTTCTCATCTAGTGTGAATTAGGATGAATGCAGGTACAATGGGACTTAAGTTGAATCTAGTATTAGGTATGTGTTTTTTCTTAAATATATCACTAAAGTCACCAATAAAATGTCCCACTTTACTTGTATTCACTCTGCCTTTACATACATATGCTTATGTTGCATGTACATTACGGTGTAATATTGTATTGTGTTTGTGTGTGTGTGTGTGCATGCATGGACAATATCAGTACATCACTGACAGATATGGCCATTTTTAATTAGTAATGTCTGGCTAGAACTTGGTGCAAAATAAACACCAATATTCATCTGTTACATTATTGTCTAATTATGTATACACTACCAGTCAAACGTTTTTGGACAGTAAGATTTGTAATGTTTTTTTTTTTAAAGAAGTCTCTTCTGCTCACCAAGCCTCCTTTATTTGATCCAAATTACAGCAAGAAATGATATAACTTAATACTTTTATTTAGCTTGGATGCTTTAATTGATCAAAAGTGATGATGAAGACATTTTTAATATTACAAAAGATTTCTATTTCAGATGTTTTTCTGAATTTTCTATTCATCAAAGAAACCTGGAAAATTTTTATTCAACTGTTTTAATAATAATAATAATAATAAATAAACAAGTAAATAAATGTTTTTTGAGCAGCAAATCAGAATATTAGAATGATTTCTGAAATATCGTGTGACTGGAGTAATGATGCTAAAAATCAGCTTTGAAATCACAGAAATAAATTACATTTTAAAATATATTTAAATTGAGAACAGCTATTTTAAATAGTAAAAATATTTCAAAATGTTACTGTTTTTGCTGTACTTTGGATCAAATAAATGCAGGCTTGGTGAGCAGAAGAGACTTCTTTAAAAAAATATTACAAATCTTACTGACTAGTAGTGTATAAATGTGTGTATATATATACACTGTAATCATTACAATGGTTTACCATCAGTGTGTGTTTCAAGTCCTGACTCGTTTTTATGTCCCCACAGGAAACACATTTTTACTTGTGAGCAATGGTAAAATGAAAGCATATTTACTTACTTTGATATTCTCAGACAGTCTCTTTCTGCATGTGGCTTACTAAACACAGCCCTGCTGTTATCTCATTGTATATGTGCATCTTTGTAATTCGACATCTAATGTTTTTTTTCTTCAAACATCTTTACCCTGTGAACAGCTTGTTCATGCAGACTAGTTTCGGTTTCTTTCTAATACACTGTTTCTGCTGCCTAGCTTTGTTTGTGCCTCCATATTATATTATGGGGTGATACAGACACTGCTACACTTTTCATTCCAGCACTACTCTTTAGTACATACAGTATGTGATGCCTCAGTACATCTTCTAAGCTCCCTTTTGTTCCTTCTTGCTTCCCAGTGCGCAACAGGCTGAGGGAGATAGTTGGAGCATCCACCAACTGGAAGTATGTTACTGTATTTACACATTTATGCTATTCCTTCTACAGTATGTTCAAACTTTGCATTAAATTTTGTATTTTCTCCATTGTGTTGCACAGAGATCATCAGCAAGCATTAGCCGAGCGTACATCACTAAGCCAGTATCTTGCTCAGAGTCAAGAAGAACTTCCTGCAAAGACAATGAAGGACAGTGCAATTGAGGCGCATCTTCCTTTGGGTTCCCAGCCTGCCTTGAGAGAAAAATACCTCAACTATCACAACAGTGTCAGGTACTAAAAATCCACCACTTCTTACCTGCAGCATAAATTCCTGGTTGTTTGTCTGTTATAAAATTAGTGGCGTTTAGAAATATCAAACTTTACAACCATTTTTGAATATTCATTCTGATCTGAGCACATTTTCTTTTGCTTAAATACCTTTTCTCAACAGGTTTGGAAGGATTTTGGAGGACTTGGACAGTTTAGCAGGTATTAAATACATCTTAAAAATATAGGTTGCAAAAGGAGGTTTTCAAAATGATCCCATAAAAGAACCATTTTATGTTCCTCAAAGAGCTTTTCTTAAAAAAAAAAACATTTTTTTCTGAGTGTGAAGAACATTTGTGACCCTGTACATTTTTCAAAATTGAGATTTATACATCATCTGAAAGCTAAATAAGCTTTCCATTGATGTAAGATTTATTAGGATAGAACAATATTTAAAAATCTGGAATCTGAGGGTGCAAAAAAATTTAAATATAGAGAAAATCACCTTTAAAGTTGTCCAAATGAAGTTCTTGGCAATGCATATTACTAATCAAAAATTACAAATATACCCGTGCTACTTAAGACTGGTTATGTGGTCCAGGGTCACATTTTAATAATTAAAAAACCTTAAAGAACCTTTTGTGCAATGGAAAGGTTTCATGGATGTTAAAGGTTCTTCATTTGTTCATTAAACAAAAAAATGTCTTATCACATACTGTCTCATTCTTGTCACCTTAGTGCTCATCTGTTACTCTCACACATGGAATAAGGAGCTGAAAAGATCTCCACTGTCTATTGTCACCGCCCTAGTGGACAAGATCGGTATTGCTTCTTAAATTAGTAATTGCATTTTTTTGTTGTTGTTAAATTAATTAATTAAATTCTATTTTGTTGTTTCACAGACATGAGAAAAAACATCATCTACCCCGACTGTGACATCAAGTTTACAGGTCATGTGACGTGGGTTGGCAAAACCTCAATAGAAGCTAAAATGCATATGTCTCAGGTATTCCTAAAGTCTGTTTATAAAACATTTATCATATGTTATACATAAATATGTCAGTGAACTAAAATGATCCATTTTTACAGTATCATGATGGGGCGTACACTGACGTATTAGATGCCACATTTGTAATGGTGGCTCGAGATCCTGAAAACAAAAGGTAACAAACATATTGGTATGATCGACAAATCTGTGATTGCTGTGCTGTTTCTGTAAATTAATGCATGGCCTATGCAACGTTTATCTAGGGCAGCTTTTATAAACCCACTGAAACTAGAGAGTCCAGAGGAAGAGGCAATTTTTCAGCAAGGAGAGAGTGAGTGTTTGTTTGTAATCACAATTGCTGCTTCGATTTGAAACATTTCGAGCAAGACTGATGCTTTTTATATTGATCAGTTAATAAGAAGAGGCGTGTGGAGCTGAGCACAGCTTCTCTTCTGAAAGTGGCTCCTACAGCCGAGGAAAGGACACTCATTCACAACCTGTTTCTCAACACTCTAGACACAAGGTCAGATTTATCATCAAAACACCGTTATAAATCTGTGCCTTTATTTTTTTACCCATTTCTTAACAACATTTACCCCCTCTCTATAGAACTGTCAGCTTTCGAGGTCGTATTTTACAACCAAACTCAGTGTGGATGGAAGATGCCAAAATGAAGGGACTTGAGATTTGCCATCCACAAGTAAGCATTTTTTTGCAATACTTAATCAACGAAACTAGCAATGTCGTTTTTTCATTCTTTGTTCTTTGCATTATACAGGAAAGAAATATCTTTAACCGGATATTTGGTGGATTTTTGATGAGAAAGGCCTATGAGCTTGGATGGGCGAATGCATGTGCATTTGCGTAAGGGATTCCCCTTTGTTACCCGCTGAATATTTACTGTAAAGTAGTCTTTCATTTGATCACATGGCTGTATTTGTATCTTTCAGTGGATGCAGACCAACCCTGGTGGCTGTAGATGACATTGTATTTCGGAAGCCAGTAGAAATTGGCTCTATGCTATTGCTGTCCTCACAGGTTTCATATTGTTAACTATCAATGCACTAATCTGTAGCCATTTATTACTGTCTTTTTTAATAATGAGATTGATGATGATACTGTTCTTTCAGGTTTGTTACACAGAAGGGATGCACATCCAGGTCAGGGTTCACACAGAGGTGCTTGACCCATTGACTCGGCAACACAGCACCACAAACGTGTTTCATTTTACGTTTCGCGTTGAGAAGGATATCCCGGCAGTTGTACCACAGAGCTATGGAGGTCAGATACAGATTTTTACAAATATTCTTACTTAATATTTTAATAGTATTACCTGTTGCTTAATATCGTTGTTGTCGTTTGCAGAATCTATGCTGTATTTGGATGGAAAGAGGCACTTTGATGAGACCATGAGGAGCCAAGGTTGAGCATCTGGGATGTGCTGAAAGGATGAGGTTCCTGCTGAAACTGCAGTGATTGTCATCGCTGTAGTGACATGAGAGTGTATGTGTGGATTCAGCTTTTACTTTTATAGTTACGTCATTTTATATTCACTATGTATTTTATTGTTCACTGCATTTTACATAAATGTAAAATACTGTTTTTCACAATTTTAAACTTACAGTGGAAGAGGAGCATTTAGCGAAATGGTTTTGCTGTGTAAGGTTTTTTTTTATGCAGGAATATCTTGATTGTGGTAATATTGATCCTATTTAGTCATTAAAGGGATAGTTCACCCAAAAATGAAAATTCTGTCATTAATTTCTCACCCTCATGTCGTTCATCTTCAGAACACAAATTAAGATATTTTTGATGAGCATAACTGACACGTTCAAGACCTAGAAAGGTAGTAAGGACATTGTTAAAAATAGTCCATGTGACATCAGTGGTTCAACTGTAATGTTATGAAGATATAAGAATGGATTGATTTGGATGGATGGTGGATTTCATCAAAAATATCTTAATTTGTGTTCCGAAATGAATGAAGGTCTTACAGGTTTGGATAGAATGACATGAGTAATTAACGACAGATTGGTCATTTTTGGGTGAACTATCCCTTTAAGACTTTTAACAGACCATGTTTTGTTTGCACTACAATGCCATTTATCAGGAGATATAACTTTAAAGACTTTTAAACCGAATGATTTTGGTTGTATTGGTGGAACTTACCTGTTTTGTACTGTTACTGATCTGAATGCAGCCAAAGCGATTTATGAACAACTAGTACTTTGAAAAAGGATATACAGTATGTGCACAAATTCTGAAAAAAAGTTCTGTCTTCCTTAATGATCTCCTCGAAAGGAAACAAAGAGATCTGAAACTGTAGATCAAATTATGAGGGCACTGACTCATCAAAACACTCCAAAAACTTTACCTAACACTTCTGATCTAGAGAGTATGGATAAGAATCAGGTTTTCCTGTTAAATCTGCATATGCTTCAGAATGCTGACCAGTTATCTTGAATGTAAACATCTGTTTTTGCATTTTGATTATAAATGCAACAGATGACCATGGACGTTTGCAAAAGATGATAGTATGATCCTAAAAATGGATTCTGTAAGACGTTAATATGTAAAAAATTGTATACTGGTGGAAGTAGGTCAAGGAAGATTAATATGATGCCTTTCGTGTACACACTACCTGAACCAGAATGACCAAAAAATTACCAGTGAATGCATGCCTTTGAAATGTTTTTGTTCATTTTTTTTTTTAAAAATACTTTCAGTATTTTATGCATTTGTATGAGTAGTCTTGTTTGCTTCTTGTTAACACAGAACCTTAAAGAAATAGTTCACCCAAAAATAAAAATTTATTTATTCATAGCTTTATGACATTAAGGTTGAACCACTGATGTCACATGGACTATTTTAACAATGTCCTCACTACCTTTCTGTGCTTTGAACATGATGTGTTGCAAGGTCAGAAAGCTCTTGGATTTCATAAAAAATAAATTAATTTGTGTTCCTTGATAAACGAAGGTCTTACAGGTTTGGTATGAATGACGTGAGGGTGAGTAATTAATGACAGAATTTTCATTTTTGGGTGAACTGTCTCTTTAAATATTCTTATTTACGTCTGTATTAGTGGACTAACATTTGCCTTATGTGTAATGCACATTTCAGAGGTGTATTCTCTTTTTTTATTTATTCCATGAGCGAAACTGTCCAATGGTATTTGTCTGGTCATGTGATCTAAACACAGTGGTCCCCATGAGGCGACCCGCTCCATGTAAAATAAAATAAAACTGTATTAGGATACTTATGAATGGAGTCTTAATCTCATGTGAGTACCATTTAAACATATTTTTGTACGATCCTTTTAATTGTTTAAAACATTGTACTGAGGAATCCGTTAGTGATCAAAACGCTTTACTGACGGCTATACTGCCACCGAGTGACAAACTCGTGAAATTGCAAGTGTGATAAATAGCCACTACGTCATGACACTCATATTTGGTCATGTTAAGACAGCGAGTAAATATGTGTTTTCCTGCTTATTTTGTCGCCCATATGAGACTGTAGAACACGTGTAATTTTATGCCAACATTTTAGGTTTCGCCTCTATTGCTCAGTGATCACTTGGAAAACTTTCTGAACAATAATGGTCGTAATTATGTTAGAGCATGTGTTTGTTCGTTAAAAGTTTGGTAACTTACTTAAAACAATTAACTTAGTACGGTACGCGGCGGATAAGGAAGTGAAATAAAACTCTGCAAGTGGTGAGAGAAGAGCAAAAAGATGTTGTGTCCACGGTGAGTGTAAATCTGTATCCTCTGACTCGTATTTCATCTGTAAGACACGTGTTATAGTTTTTACCCTGACAGAAGTTTCCTATTTACTTGTTAATGCATTTCAGCTCATTCATTTTGTATAGAGTCCTCCTGAAGTCCGCAGTGTCCTTCACATCCAGGAAGTTTTCATGTGTAGGGAAGGTTCCTGATATGGCTGAAGGTAACTGCTGGAACAGACAAGTCATTCCTGTTATGCAGCACCTTTTGAATGTTTCATAAAAATATATAGCATACTTTTAAATCCATTGCTAATAGCATCCATTTATTGTTTTCCCACCAACAATGATGTCACTTCTTAGAAGATGAAGTTTTTTTTTCTTTTCTTTGTGAGCAATGGTGAAATGGACTAATTTTTTTGTTTTTTCTTTTATAATTCTGAATGCATATTAAGCTCTTGAAAGATATTCTTAGACTCTGCGTGTGTCTGCTCTCCTGTTGTTATTTAAAGGTGTACATGCATGTTGACTTTCATCTGATGTTTTTCATTTTTGAAATGCCTTTCTCTTTTGTGACCTTATACCTTACCTTTAATTAGCAGGCTGTTGAAGCCGTCTTGTGTTGATTCCTGTCTTTTGCTTCCTGTTTTGCCATCCATGTCCATTAGACACTTTTTCCAGAGCTGTTTTTGCCAACAAAAGTTTTTTTTAGTAATGAAGTTGTCCTAATATTGACCTTAAAGGGGTCATCGGATGCAAAGTTTACTTTTTCACATTGTTTGAACATTAATGTGTGTTGGCAGTGTATGTACAAATCTACCCTATAATGATAAAAATCCATGCAGTGGTTTTTAATTAATCTGTAAAAATAGTATCCCCTTTTTCAAATCGAGCCATTCTCAGATGCCTGTCGTTGTGGCGTCACACCCACAGAGGCCACTCCCACGATAGTTGATTGACATGAGCGTCTTACCTCAGATTAGCTGTTACAGTCCAACCTCCATTGTTTCAATGCTGGAGCAGGGATGTAAGTTAGAGAAGAATATCTCCGATTGAGCGATTGAGGTGTTGTGTTGCTGGATGTAATAATGAACATAATGGTCGTCATTTACTCCCGACATCTGAGCCGCTGAAAATGCAGTGGATTACATTTGTTTGTGAAGGGAAAGCACCTCCTGATCTACATAAATGCGTCTATGTTCACGCAAATTATTCGTGATCCAGCTTCACCTACAGCAGAAGTGAGTATTAGGGTTTTTTTATGAATCTCTGCAATCACCTTTCCTAATAACGTGCTAGCTAAACACGCTAAATGCGGCTAAAGCAAACAATCTCTCTGAGCAGCTCCTCACTCCACAGAGAGAAGAGAGGGGCGGGGTGAGCAGAACTCATTTGCATTTAAAGGAACAATCCCTCAGAATGGGATGATTTTTGCAGAGCTCATTTTGACAAGATAAAAAGGGTGTTGTTTTACACAACCATTGAGAATTCTTAACCGAAGTATATTATAGACTTTTCATTAAGAATCATATCAACTTGTGAAAAATGGGCATCAGATGACCCTTTTAAATTGTCGGAACTCATATACTCGTATAGTGTAACTGACAGGCTAACTACTTTAATGTGTGATGTCTCATTAAAATACATTTTGGTCTCTTTTTTTATTGTCACAGTTCGTAACAGGCTGAGAGAAATAGTCGGTGCGTCTACCAACTGGCAGTATGTTTCTGATGTAACATATTACAATAATCAAACATTATGCAACTCAATTAAAACTTCAGCCTAACAAATCACTGAAATGTACATTTTATGATGTATTTTCTCCGTAACATGCAGAGATCATCAGCAAGTGCTGGCTGAGCGTGCATCACTTAGTCAGTATCTTGCTCGGAGTCAGGATGAATTGCCTGCAAAAAAAATGAAGGACAGTATGATAGAAGCACAACTTCCTCTGGGTTCCCAGCCTGCCTTGAGAGAGAAATACCTCAACTCTCACAACAGTGTCAGGTACTGAAAAACCATTACTATGCACATGCAGCTTGGTTATTAATTGCTGTTATCTTGTTTTGTACTGTTAAGGGGGAAAAGACAGTGTAATTTCGTTTTTGATTTTTATACATCTGTTTTCTTCACAGGTTTGGTCGGATTTTGGAGGATTTGGATTGTTTAGGAGGTAATACAGATGAGGGCTGGATGATACATCAAATATCATTGATATTATATTGATATATTATTGATATATATATTGATGTCTCTTAGTGCTCATCTGTTACTCTCACACATGGAATGAGGAGCTGCAAAGATCTCCGCTGTCTATTGTCACCGCCCTTGTGGACAAGATCGGTATTGAATTTTATTCACAAAGATTATTCAAACAGCTATACTTTATTTTCACTTTTTATTAGATATTAAAGTAAAAGTATGTATTCATATGTTGCTTTTAATTACTTATCAATTAATATGCTATTATTGTGTCACAGACATGAGGCAAAACATCATCTACCCCGACTGTGACATCAAGTTCACAGGTCACGTGACATGGGTTGGCAAAACCTCAATAGAAGCTACAATGCACATGTCTCAGGTATTGTTTTCCAGTTTTAGTAATGTATTTTCTGTATACTGTATTATCAGTATCATTAAACTAAACTGAACTGTTTTCTCAGTATCAAGATGGTGCATACGCAGATGTGTTAGATGCCACGTTTGTAATGGTGGCTCGAGATCCTGAAAATAAAAGGTATCACAGCTGTCCAATGTTATCAGTATGTCTAAAATTGATATTCTGTCTGAGTTAATGCATATTCTTTTCTTAGGGCAGCTTTTGTAAACCCACTCAAACCAGAAGGTCCAGAGGAAGTGGCCATTTTTCATCAGGGTGAAAGTGAGGACCTTTTATTTTTGTCTTTCAGCAATTAAAATGGTCTCTTAACCTCAGAAGCCCTCGATAGATTTAAAATATTTAAAAAAGCTTTTATTGCCAAATTTATATTGATCAGTTAATAGGAAGAGGCGTGTGGAGCTGAGCACAGCCTCTCTTCTGAAAGTGGCTCCTACAGCTGAGGAAAGGACTCTCATTCACAACCTGTTCCTTAACACTCTAGACACACGGTCAGATTTATTATCACTACACAGTTATAATAAATATGTGCTTTTATTTTTTTTTTGGTATGGTATTAATTAAAAAGATTTCTTCCTTTTTTGTAGACGTGTGAGTTTTCGTAGTAGGATTCTACCACCAAATTCAGTGTGGATGGAAGATGCCAAACTGAAAGGGCTAGAGATTTGCCACCCAGAGGTAAGGTAAAAATAAATTATAATTATAGTTTACATGTAGTACACAAGAAAAAATTATAGTTACATTTATAAAAATGACCCTGTTCAAAAGTTTACATACACTTGATTTGTCCTGAACAGTTAAAGTGCTTGCTGTTCTTCAGAAAAATCCTTCAGGTCCCTTCAGGTTCTTTGGTTTTTCAGCATTTTTGTGTATTTTAACCCTTTCTAACAATGACTGTATGATTTTGAGATCCATCTTTTCACATTGAGGACAACTGAGGGACTCATATTCAATTATTACAGAAGGTTCAAATGTTAAATGAAAAATTATGCATTAAGAAGCGGGGGTGAAAACTTTTTTAATTTGAAGATCAGAGTAAATTTAACTTATTTTGTCTTTTGAGAAACATGTAAGTATCTTCTGTAGCTTCTGAAGGGCAGTACAAAATGACAGAAATATGATTTAGGCAAAATAATAAAAATGTAAACATCCTTATTCTGTTTAGAAGTTTACACCCCTGGATCTTAATGCATTGTGTTTTCTTTTGGAGCATCAGTGAGTGTTTGAACCATCTCTCATAGTTGCAAATGAGTCCCTCAGTTGTTCTCAGTGTCAAAAGATGGATCTCAAAATCATACAGTCATTGTTGGAAAGGGTTCAAATACACAAAAATGCAAAAAAAACAAAAAACAAAGAATTTGTGGGACCTGAAGGATTTTTCTGAAGAACAGCAGACAGTTTAACTGTTCAGGACAAAAAAGGGACTCATGAACAACTATCACTAAACAAAAACACACAGCTGTGAGTCATTCAGGTAACAACACAGTATTAAGAATTTTGAACAGGGTCATTTTTTATATTGTGCTCGTATTTGTGAATATAATTTGGTCTTTATTCAGGAAAGAAATATCTTCAACCGGATATTCGGTGGTTTTCTGATGAGAAAGGCCTATGAACTTGGTCGAGCCAATGCCTGTGCATTTGCGTAAGAGTTCAAAGAACAGCTTTCTCTCACATTTTGAATATTTCTTGTAAAACTGTTGTTCATTGTTATAATGGCTGTGTTTGTATCTTTCAGTGGATGCAGGCCAACTGTGGTGGCTGTGGATGATATCTTATTTCGTAAGCCGGTAGAAATCGGTTCTTTACTCTTGCTGTCTTCTCAGGTCAGTAGCTTTTGCTGTATCAGTTTAATTAAATATCATTCACACTAACAAAACTGTCATATCTTAATCAGGTTTGTTACACAGAAGGGATATACGTCCAGGTCAGGGTTCACACAGAGGTGCTTGATCCTTTGACCCGGGAGCACAACACCACCAACGTGTTTCATTTCACGTTCCGTCTTGAAAAGGATGTCCCAGCTATTGTCCCACAGAGCTATGGAGGTTAAAAAATATGTTTTTTTTATAAATACATAATTATTATAAATAAGTAAATAATATATTCATAATTATTTGTAATTATAAGATTTTTATGTAATATAATAAAATATATATTAAGCAAAATATACACTTTTTTAAAATATATATATTATTTGTAACTCTAATGATTTGGTCTTTTTCAGAGTCTATGCTATACCTGGATGGAAAGAGGCACTTTGATAAGACAATGAGGAACCAGTGTTGAGGATTGTAGGATGTGCTGATAAGATGAAATACTGTACCTGATAAAACCTCACCAACATCCATCACTACAGTTACATGAGTGTATATATGTAGATTCTGGTTTGATTTTCAAAATGTCTGCCCTACCGCTGTTACATGCATGCTTTTGATACATATGTTTATACATTTGCTGAAGCACTTTCTATGACATGTTTAAAATGTGAAATAAAAATGTGAAAATAAAAAATACTAAAAATGAAAAATACTAAAATGTTTGACACATTCTTTCCCTTCCTTTTCCACCAGCTCATAGTATTTTAGTTCTGTACAACCCCATTTAATTGTGATTTCCAGGCCTGGAAAAGACATGAAAATTAATGAAATCTTAAGAAGGTTTGGACTTTTCTATAGCAACTATACTTTCTCTTGTTTGCACCTACATTTTAGACATTTCATTGGCTAGAATTTATTTCAGAGTGTTAAAATGCTTATCCAGTAAAAGAAGCAACTAGAAAAATCTTACACATTTGGTCAGAAATTGGATAGAGATGCACTGACCTTTTAGAGGGTTTGCACTTACATCGCAATTTGGTCAGTTACCCGGATGTAAACAACAGCACGGATTGCACAGTTAATGTACTAATATGTTGTTCTGCTAATTTATGCTGTCTAAACCACGGAAAAACGCGTGGAAGCTGCTAAATCATATAGAGAAGAACTTAGTAAGCAGAAAGGGCGCAATATTTTGACAAACTAAAATTAATAGGTGGTAAAGATACGTACGAGCAGTTTTAAATAAGATATTAGCCTACTATTTGACCTACTTGACCGGAAATAAGAACCAATAAGTGTTGTCAAAATTCTTGCCCTGGAAATCCTGGTTCAGTTTGGCCAAACACAAACGCCTTTTGTTCCTCAGACAGTTTTTTTTGCTCCTTTACCTGATTTTTTTATATAACCTTTGGCAGTCTATATTACTGTAAATGTTTTTCTGGTCCGACTGATTAGTACATGCCAAATGACAATAATTGATCATTTTTCAGCAGTAATAATCAGCAAAAAAAATTGAGTTTCATTCCGTTAAGTGGCATTGTTTATATTCATATCCGCCGAAATGGCCGATTGATGACACCTCGTGAAAACACTCTTTTCATTCTTTCAGTCAGGGATGTAATTCTGGTCTAACAGATTTTGTAGTTGCTCAAATAGATAATCTTTAAAATCTTTCTGAGTAGTGCAGCTCATGGTTATGCAACGATGACGAAAAAAAGTGAAGGGAATTAGAATTGGTCATTTGCAGTATATCTGGCAACACGTCAAAGTCGCGCGATGGGGGATTTCAAAGCCATTCTAAACATGGCAACCCATATATTCTCGCGTTATTTCTGGGGTTGGTTATGAGACAGCATGGCAGCGGCGGCGTTGAGGCATTGTTGGAGAGGACTTTTGCAGAACTCGGGTCATGGAGCTGTCGGAACTGTCAGGTCGAACATTTTCGAGGGTGAGTACAAGTAAACTTATAACAAGATACATTTAGGTAGCAAACAAAGAAGCTCCGCTTGTTAAAAACTAGGCAAATGAAGGGGGTGTGGCATGAAGACGCCTAAGGGGAGTGGGATTCACTACATAACACTGCACATTACCTTTAAAAACTGTCGAAAGAGTGATAAAAGAGCTCTTTTAAACCTTTAAAACAGTAAAAGTATGCTCCTTCAAATCATGCTTATGTCATACAGCTCAGGTCGGTTTAGGAAATGAGTTGACAGACACATGTTAATAATTTAAATGTCAACTATGAGTCATTAGATTTCCCAAAGCACAGCAATATTCATACGCATTGATATCACCAAACATGGCAGTAAATGATGTTAAAAAAGGGCAGAAAATCAGCATTACAGTGATTTCTGAAGGTTCATGTTACACTGAAGACTGGAGTAATGATGCTGAAAATTTAGATTTGCCTCACAGAAATTCACAGAAACATTTTGAATATATATATATATATATTTCTGTTTACTTTTTACTCTGTATTTTAAGTAAAAAAATCATACAGACCACATTATATTACAAGAAATGCAGAACAAGAAACTCTAAAGCCCTGTTGACATAGTGTTTATTTGCAGGCGTTAGACAGAAATCTACAGTACAGTACATATCACGGCCAGATCTTCCAAAGCTGGCCTATCGGAGAGTAAAGGGAAAGAGTCCTGGTGTCGTGTTTCTGCCTGGATATGGATCCAACATGACCGGACAGAAGGCAGAGGCCCTGGAGGAATTCTGCAAGTCACTAGGTCATGCGTACCTAAGGTTTGTGTCTGTTATTCATTCACAAATATAAGCAGTGGGGTCCAAACGTCTGAGACTGAATGTAAATATTGTAAAAATTAACTGGAATAAAAAAAAAATGTAAAGAAATGTATAATGTGAAATCATTTAAGATTCTGTATTATTTCTAGGCCACTAATCAATGATGCAAATCTGTGACACTAATCATGTGACTTGTGATGGTCAGATTTTCTTTCTTTGAAGTTCAATAGTCTCTTTGGATCATGAACATGATCATTAGATTTTACGTAAATTTGGTTCATTGAACTGGGGAGGAAAAAAACAGAAGCATTTTCCTTAGATTTTTGGACCCACTTTATTGCTGTTGACAGTCATTTGAATCATGCGTAGTTTTATGTTTTTATATAATAATTTAAGAACTGCTTGGCCCAGATTTATTTGTTGTTTTTTTTTTAGCAGTCAAATAATGTCCCACCAGTGTGTGTTGAAATCCTCTAGGTGAAAGTTCAACCAAAACACAGATCATTTTATGTGGATCCACAGGTTTGATTACTCTGGTCATGGAGCTTCTGAGGGTGTATTTTCAGAAGGCACCATTGGAACATGGAAAAAAGACGTCCTGTTCATGTTAGATGAACTCGCTGAAGGTCCCCAGGTAAGAATAGAAACACTGTGCAATACTTTTTAGCTTTTTACTTTTAGCTAATCAGCTGCAGAAGCTTTTATGTTTTTAGAAGTCTTTTGAAAAATAAAAAAATGTACACACTCCCAGTCAAAAGTTTTTGAACGGTAAGATTTTTAATGTTTTTTGAGTAAGTCTCTACTGCATTTATTTCATCCAAAACACAGCAAAAACAGTAAAATTTTGATGTTTTTATTTTATTTTATTTTTTTTACTATTTAAAATAAATTTTATTTTTGAATATATTTTAAAATGTAATTTATTCCTGTGATTTCAAAGCTGAATTTTTAGCATCATTACTACAGTCACATGATCCCTCAGAAATCATTGTAATATTCTGATTTGCTGCTCAACATTTATTATGTTGAAAACAGCTGAGTAGAATTTTTTCAGATTTCTTTGGTGGACATAAAGTTCAGAAGAACTGCATTTATCTGAAAGATAAATCTTTTGTAACATTATAAATGTCTTTATCATCACTTTTGATCAAAATAAAGCATCCTTGCTGAATAAAAGTTTAATTTCTGTAATATATTTTCCAAAAAAAAAAAATACTGACTCCAAGTTTTTGAATGGTACAGTTTATAATGTTACAAAAGCTTTTTATTTAAGAAAAATGCTGATCTTTGGATCTTTCTATTCATCAAAAAATCCTGAAAAAAATGTACTCAACTGTTTTAATTATTGATAATAATAAAAATGTTTCTTGAACAGCAAATCAGCATATTACAATGATTTCTGAAGGATCATGTGACACTGAAGACTAGAATAATGATGCTGAAAATTTAGCTTTGATCACAGAAATAAATTACATTTTTAAATATATTCAAATCGAAAACAGTTATTTTTAAATAGTAAAAATATTTCAGAATTTTACTGGTTTTTTTACTATACTTTGGATCAAATAAATGCAGGCTTGGTGAGCAGAAGAGACTTCTTTAAAAAACAATGAACAATCTTGAAAATCAGAAACCTTTGACTGGTAGTGTACATTTCTGTAAACTGAAATACATGTGTTAATTTTCCATTTTTTTTCCCATCATATTCAATATTTTGCCTTAAAGTGATAGTGTTCAGCAGAGGAAAGAAAGTAAGTAAATGATGACAAAATGTACATTTTTGGGTGAACTGTCCCTTTAATTTTAAACTAATTTTAGAAAGTGACCACTAGATGTCACTAGTATTTTTAAATATGGCACTGAATGTTGGCTTTGACTGTAAGTACTGTAGTATGTCCTCTCCTAGATTCTCGTGGGCTCCAGTATGGGTGGTTGGCTGATGCTTTTGGCTGCTATCGCTCGCCCAGAGAAGACAAAAGCCTTGGTGGGCATTTCCACAGCAGCAGATAATTTTGTTACAGCCTTCAAGACACTTCCTATAGAGGTGAGATGCAACTAAAGTAGCCTGACAAGTTTTAGTGCTGATGTGTCTCAAATATTGCGGTACTGATATTGAAAAATCAGCCAAAGAGTTTACATATGTTACCCAGGTGAGAAAAGAGTGTGAGGAAAAGGGTGTATGGACAGTCCCCACGAAAAGCAATGAGGAGGGCATGTACACTGTGAGTTTGGACTTTCTTCGTGAGGCGGAGAACCACTGCATCCTACAGAGCCCCATCCCTATCACCTGTCCCGTGCGTCTCATTCACGGCCTGAAGGACGAGGACGTGCCCTGGCACATCTCTATGCAAGTGGCCGAGCGTGTGCTGAGCCCCGACGTGGACATAATTCTGCGGCGCCACGGCCAGCACCGCATGGCTGAGAAAGATGACATCAAGCTCATTGTCTACACCATCGATGACCTCATAGACAAGCTTACCACCATGGTGTGAAACGCCATTTACCAAGCAACAAGCCTTAAGACCCTCTCCCACTTTCTTTTGCCAAACACCTGCTTACTGTTTTGTCGTTCAAGACAAGAATGACGGAAAAGGTGAACTGTGGGAGAACAAAATATTTTCTTTTACATGTCTCTTACTTGTTTACTGCAATGCTGTGCCATTAAACCTTTTAGGTAAAGCTGCTGTTTGTCTAGCAAAAGGTTTGTCTAGATCTCCTGTGCCTTTTTTACCGTATTTGAAACTGTTTTATGGAAATAAAGCCTCTGTGTACCAATATGCAGTGTTTTGATGTAATTAAACACTGCATTCCTTAAATTCCTTAAAGGAATTTATGCATGTATGCAAATTATATAATAACAAAGGTACACATTTCTAGTAATTGTGCAGTTAATTCTCATATTGTATTTTCAGAGAAGTTTGTAATATTTGTCCTCTCCCCAAATTTGTTACTACTGAAACACAATAATAGTAATTTAATGACAAGGGTTATATTGACCTATTAACATTATTTTTCAGAGGTAAGTCAATAACAGTTACATTTTTTTTTTAAGTGTCATTTATGAGATTAGTTCTATTTTGAATCCAATTTTTCTGTGTAAAAGGATTAATTAGTTTGAATATACATTGAACCAAAAACTACCATAACATCTTAGTTTATAATTCCGTATACTTTATTTTTGACCAAACATCCCATGTTTTTTTAGCGACCACATCACATTACATAATTTTAACTTGCATATTAAAACACTACTAAAATACGAAAAATTTGCATAACTGTACTAAATTGTCTCACTACCGAGACAATGATGACATGTTTCATGAAGCTTCACCAAATGTTTTGATCGTGATTGTTTCGATAGTGACAATTTTATGGACTAACACCCAAAAAACCAAAGATGTCACTACCGAAGCTTCAACAAATGTTTCGGTTGTGATTGTTTTGATAGTGACAATTTTATGGACTAACACCCAAAAAAACAAAGATGTCACTACCGAAGCTTCACCAAATGTTTTGGTAGTGACAATTTTATGGAATAACAAAAAAAACAAAGATGTCACTACCAAAGCTTCACCAAATGTTTCAGTTGTGATTGTTTCCGTAGTGACAATTTCATGGACTAACACCCAAAAAAAAAAAGATGTCACTACCGAAATTTAATAAAAAAAGATTTGAATACTTAAATTCTTTTTAAATGTGTTTTTTGGTTGTGGAACAGCAGTTTGGACCAATTCTGTAGAATGGCCCACAAGCCCTTTTCACAGAATCTCATACCTGCTCACCAAACTTACTCCCAGTACAGATGTGTGGGGGGGAAGCATTGGAAAGAAAATAGAAAAACGTGTATAGTAATCTGCTTTAAATCTTGTATATGAGCACATAATTTTATTGTCATTTTAGAGTTTTAGGGTTTACAGCAGGGGTGCTCAACCCTGGTCCTGGAGATCGACTTTCCTGCTGAGTTCAGCTTTAACCCTGACCAAACACACCTGAACCAGCTAATTAGGATCTGAAGGAGCGCTTGATAATTACAGACAGGTTTGTTTGATTAGGGTTGGAACTAAACTCTGCAGGAAAGTCGATCTCCAGGAACAGGGTTGGGCACCCCTGGTTTACAGCATTGTGTTGTCATGACAAAGAAGTTGTAAAATTGGATATAACTTTACAAACTGACATTTTTTTTTTCCTTCCTTACCATACTAAACTTATTGCTTGTCTTTAGCTATAATATTGAAACAGATTCCAAATTGTTCTCATTCATTTCAATTGTACGTGCTGCCTCAGTGTAACCCAGATTTTTGCTTATTTAAACACTTTTGTTGTAATCAACATTAGGCCACAAACACTAGACTAGAAGTTGGTGCTGAACTCTAAATGTTATTTTAAGTCCAGTGTTGCATTAGCCCATCTGAACATCCCACTAAGCATGTTATATTAAAGCTGACCTTTCGGTTCTCTCCTGCCCCTGCACTCCCTGTTTGTTTGGAGGAAGTATTGGGCCACTGCTCCCGAAACAGCTTGGTTGTTTATTAACGTGCATGATTAGTGTTGTGCTGGGTTCAATGGGCCGGGGGCTATTTTACCTCATCTGATGAGTTTGTTTTTTAACAACCAGAATGACCTTTCCAGATCAGTTGATTAGCCTGCTGAAATAAAATAAAACATGACGACTTGAATAACAATGTGAATACGTCATCCAAAACTACTTCCAAACTACTATCAACCATCTTCTTCCCATAAGAGAGAGCGTGTTCGTTTGTAAATTTTATGGCTTCTGGTCTCATCCACATCCAGCTATTTTTACCTATACAAAACAGCTAGTTTTGCTGCATGATATTGCAAATTGCTGTGTCTTACCATATTATTTTAATGTATTATCTTAATTATGAACACATTGGTTTGTGGTGCAAACAGTTTTACTGTTTACTGCACGTTGTTAATAAAGTGGATAAAGTACAATGTAATTTGTTACAATTTTACAGGTGTGTCCTTATTAGCAACTACATATTATGTAATTACAGATTTAAATTCCTTAGTTTACTCACTTGGGTCTACTTAAGAAAAAAACGTTTATCTTTAAGCCATGCTTAAAGATTTTAGTAATTATTTTAGTAGCAGAGTTCTTGTTTTTCCTATTTATCACGTCACACTTTTTCTCCCTCTCTCTTTCTCTCTGCAGAATGTTCATATATTAGTAATGCATCTTTATCTAATTTGAAATGGGTTTGGTTATTTATTATTGAGAGGACAAGAGCAATATGATTTGGGTATTTTGTTCTGTCAGTTTTAAAACCGTTTTAGATCTTTCTTTCTTAAATCTGTCATTAAAATCTAATTTTTGAATAAAGTAACAAATTGTTCCCAGGAAAGGTTAAGTATTCTTAACTGAAATCTGTTCAGTGTCGATTTTGTGTCGATTTTGTGTCATTCTTGCTATGTTCAGCTCATGAATGTTAATTAAGTCACGCTGAGGCTACTTGGTAACTTTCCACGAGCGTCCATCGACGTGAGCTAATTAATATTCATGAGCCAAGCCAAACCATAGTATGATTCCGAGCACCGGACAGCGCGCTGGAGCCACGCCCCATCCCCCGCCTCATGGATGTCTCAATCCAGCATCTCTGAGCAGCACTGACCACAGGATTTGACCTCGCTGCACAGGAGGACGACAGGCGCATCTGCTTGCAGTAAGTAAATCTTTATCCTTGACTAAATGATTTCCAAGATGATATGGCGAATAGAATTACATAATTATCAGTAACTTTTTAAATGTAGTATTCTAATACTAATTTCGGCTAAATATAAACATGCAGTTTCTTTTTGCGTCAGCGAGCTCTACTTGATTATAAAGAATCTCAGAATGATTGCAATGGTCTTCTAGATTATTATGATGATGATGATGATGTTCGGAATAGGTAATAAGATTTTTTCTTTAAAGTCATGGGAACAGCACGGGCCACACCCCGGTCAATATTAGGCTATCCCTTGTCAGTCCACGTGTTCATATATACAAATTTATACATGATACAGTAGTCTGTATCATAGTACAGGGATATTAAAAATCATATTTACAGTAAGTTAATTGTTGTGTGAATGAATATTCACAATAAGTTGTACACTTATCTGAACCAAAAAATGCATAACAGTAGCTAAAGGGAAAATTATAAAGCCTTATATGTGATCATGGACCACAAAGGGTTACATTTTTTTTAAATTGAGATTTATACATCATACGAAAGCTGAAAAAATATGCTTTCAGTTTCAGTTGGCTGAGATACAACTATTTAAGACTCTGAGGGTGCAAAAAAAATCAAAATATTGAGACAATAGCCTTTAAAGTTGTCCAAATGAAGTTCTCAGCAATGCACATTACTGATCAAAAAATAAGTCTTGATATATTTATGGTAGAACATTTACCAAATATCTTCATACAACATGATCTTTACTTAAAATCCTAATGAATTTTGGCATAAAAGAAAAATTGATAATTTTGGCCCATACAATGTATTGGCTATTGCTACAAGTATACCTGTGCTACTTACGACTGGTTTTGTGATCCAAGGTCACATATTTTCTAACATTTGTAGTACAGATTGAGCTAGTGTGTAAATTTGTTGTTGTTTTTAGATATACTGGGTAAAGACCTAGAATTATTCAACTTAACCATGGCGAACCGAGGACCCAGTTATGGACTGAGCCGTGAGGTGCAAGAGAAGATCGAGCAGAAGTATGACCAAGACCTGGAGTCTCGACTGGTGGACTGGATTGTCACTCAGTGTGGAGGAAATATAGAGAAACCACAACCGGGGAAGCAAAACTTTCAGAACTGGCTAATGGATGGCACTGTGAGTAAATACCAGTTTGACAATATCACACCAACATGATTCCATTCATTTATCTTTATCTCCCCCGTTGGTTTACATCTGCAGATCCTCTGCAGACTCATTAACAGTTTGTATCCGCGTGGTAAGGAGCCTATTAAGAAGATCTCAGAGACTCAGATGGCCTTTAAGCAGATGGAAAAGATCTCCCAGTTCCTGCAGGCAGCAGAAGCGTACGGAGTAATAACCACAGACATTTTTCAGACAGTGGACTTGTGGGAAGGTACAGTAAAATTCGCTTTTATAAGTTCTATAACAGCACTTCATGGACTTCGGAATAAGCATGGTGCTTGTAAAAGCAAACCGCTGTAGAAAATTAATGTAAGAGTTAGAATTGTTTTGAAAGATTGCTTTTAATCAGCCAAGCCTTGCATACTACAATAGATCATCCTAGAAAGCATTGCAAGTTGCGTTCTTGGTGTGTAGCCAAAGTCACTTCAGTGCTCGTTGGTTCCCTTGGTTAAAGGAAAAGACATGGCAGCCGTCCAGAGAACTCTAATGGCCCTGGGTAGCGTCGCTATTACAAAAGACGATGGACTTTACCGAGGCAACCGGGACTGGTTTCACAGGTGAGCAAGACAATTCCTATGAAGATTATACCGCCAATGTCTGGTTGGACTTGTGAATGGACTTTGTTGTGTCTGAGCGCCATGTGAACTCTTTTTGATCTTGTGTGACAGGAAATCTCAAGGCAACCGGCGAGAGTTTTCTGAGGAGCAGTTGCGGCAGGGTCAGAATCTGATTGGCTTACAGATGGGCAGTAACCGTGGGGCATCTCAGGCTGGCATGACTGGTTACGGCATGCATCGGCAGATTATGTAAAACTATACTAGTGCCCAGCAACACCCAGAAGACCTTAAACCCCCTCCCTCCAGCCCTCGCCAAGCAGTGTTCCTTGATGGTGCATCTATTTGATGATGAAGAGCAGTCTTAGTAACGTCAGAAACTTAAATATAGAGGTTTTAATATATTAGAGCATGCTAGATATATCTATTTTAAGTTTGGCTTGCTCAGCTTGTGATTAAAACTATTTATTTATTTGTAAATGTATGCAAAGACCATTTTATCTAAGCAAGTCAAAACAACTGCCTTATTCTCTGAGGAAACAGTGTTGATATACCAAATAACAGACAGCAACTGTAACAGTCTACTAGTTTACATAGTGTTTGAATGTACAGTAAAGGACAAATGTTTACTGATACTTGTTATTGCTGGGTTATTGCGATCAGTTCTGTTTTTCTAATAATGAAAACGTAAAGGATGTCAATGCACATACTAACCAGATGTACTGTATGCAGATTAGTAATAGTCGTAAATGTAGAAATGTATTTATTTGTGTTGTTCATCGTTGTTGTGTGTGAACATTCCATGTCAGTTTCATAATAAGCCTGGTTTTGGTGACCATCTTTAATGTAAATGTTTAATAAATTGGTACCTTAACATGAGGTTAATGTGTTCTTGTTTATATTAAAATAAAGTTAAGTCTAAAGAATACTGTACAATGTTTTAAAGGGATAGTTCACCCAAAAATGAAAATTCTGTTGGTACTCTCAAAAACACACGGAGAAGACATTGTTGAATAAAGTTGTTGTTTTTGTTTCTTTTGCACACTAAAATTATTCTTGTATCTTCATAACATTACGGTTGAAACACTGATGTCACATGGACTATTTTAACAATCTCCTTACTACCTTTCTGGGCCTTGAGTGTGTCAGTTGCGTAGCTGTCTATGCAGGGTCAGAAAGCTCTTGGAATTCATCAAAAATATCTTAATTTGTGTTCCGAAGATGAATGAAGGTCTTATAGGTTTGGAACGACATAAGGGTGGGTAACCTGGATGTGCAGCCATACTGGTGATAGTCAGATGTAAACAACAGCATGGATTGCACGGTTAATGTACTAATATGTTGTTCTGCTAATTTATGCTGTCCAAACCACGGGAAGCTGCTGAATCATATAGAGAATGGCTTAGTAAGCAGGAAAGGGTGCAACATTTCAATAAACTAAAGTTAATAGGTGGTAAAGATATGTACCAGCAGTAATTAAGATATTAGCCTAATATTTCACCTACCTGACCAGAAATGATAAGATGATTTTTGGGTGAACTAAGTCCTTTACATATTAAAAATATTCTTGATGTAACGTGTTATCAGGATATTGATCTAGTTTCTTAAAGGATTAGTTCACTTCCAAAACAAATATTTACAGATAATGTACACACCCCCTTGTCATCCAAGATGTTCATGTCTTTCTTTCTTCAGTCGTAAAGAAATTATGTTTTTTGAGGAAAACATTTCAGGATTTATCTTCATGTTATGAACTTATATGGTGCCACCAAATTTGAACTTGCAAAGGGCTCTAAACGATTCCAGCTGAGGAATATATAATTATATATAAAAATATAATACAATTTATACTTTTTTTTAAACTTCAAATGATCGTCTTGTCTAGCTCTTTGTGAACTTTGTTTTTTCCGGTCATGACAGTTGGGGTACGTCTAAAATTTTCTCAATTTCTCCTCCAACTTCAAAATCGTCCTATATGGCTGCAGAAGTACCAACCCAAAGTGAACGAACAAATAAGATCAAACACTCCTTACAAAAAAAAGGTAAAAAGAGCGATTTTAAAGTTGGAGAAAAAAATACGACGGGAGTTTTTAGACGCACCCTAACTATGACCGGGAAAAAAAATGTTCACACAGAGCTAGACAAGAGGAGCGTTTGAGGTTAAAAAGTATATAAATTGTGATTTTTTAAAAAAAAAAACCTTTAGTTTCGCTGGATAAGACCCTTATTCCTCGGCTGGAATCGTTTAGAGCCCTTTGGAGCTGCATTTAAACTGCATTTTGGAATCTGAAATTTGGGGGCACCATCTTAGTCAATTAGTTATATGGAGAGAAATCCTGAAATGTTTTCCTCAAAAAACGTTCATTTCTTTACGACTGAAGAAAGAAATACAACGTCTTGAATGACAAGGGGGTAAGTATATCATCTGTACATTTTTGTTCTGGAAGTGAACTAATCCTTTAAAAGCATCAGAATGTGTTTAAGGTGCGAACCTAAAAAATAAAACGCTGTATTGTCAATGGCGATTCACAAAAGTCAGACCGTCAAATGAGGCAGCTTTTTGACAGTCAAAGGGGTGAATAAGCTTAACCGACTTGAATACGAGCAAAATCTGTGTGGAAACTTTATCGCACGAATTCCTGTTGAAATAACTGGATTTGGAAATGAAATTTCGGGACGTGGCAGTTAAACTAACTGCGCCATATCAGACACAAAAACCCAAAAGGACAACATTATTACATTATTAAGAATTAGTTTCATTTTTTGCGTTAGTTATTTCTTCAAGACACGGGATCAAGAATATAATAACCTATATGTAGCAATATATAAAATCACAATGTTTTAATTACATATACCTATAAGCCAAAGGCGTTTCTCTTGGTGTGGCACATTGAAGCTGTGTCATAGTTTCTCCTAAAGGACCACAGAAACCTTTTAGCTCTAATTGAAACCTTTATGTTTAAGAGGGGGAGGAAGGCAGACAAGACATATTTCAAAAGCTTAAAGCCTAATGGATTCATAAGGTCAAGCGTTGGGATGCGTTGGATTGCATTTGCAGTGTCACCGAAGTGGAAATTTAATCAAGATGGAGTAACACCCCTAAGGAGCTACATGGGACCATATGCATTAAGCAATGAATTGCATGATGCTCTTTAGACTGACTTTATGACTGTTCAGTAACATTTCTAAAGCAACCAAATCAATTGCTCTGTCACATAACATACCAAAGCCCTCATGGAAGTGACAGACTGACTTTTATGAGGGTTTTTTCAGTTTAATATTAGTTTTACTCCGCAATGCAATGAATATAAATGGGTTTTGTTAGCAAAAACTCTATGCTAATATGGATTGGGCAATAGTTTCAGGTTGATTATTATCTAAACTAAAATACAAAAAGGAATTACGACAGAGGACACAGGTGATGTGTAACGTATTTGGGTAAAATAAGTAATCTAAACAATGGCTTTCTGACCAATGAAATAGCAGGTTTGCAATATGCAAAGTCTGAAATAATCTTGTGCACATGAAGTTTCCTCAAACACAGAAACTGTTCTTGGACTCCAGCTGCTGAAGTGCTTGAGAGGACCATGCTCTTTCCCACACAGATTTGTATGCTTTTTCTCGTTGTATTGGTCAATGCTGCAGAGCAGAGCGTTTCTGACAAAAATACCGGCTGTGTGTACGGTCACCCCGGGATCCCTGGAGACCCAGGACACAATGGAATGCCAGGCCGTGATGGCAGAGATGGGGCCAAAGGTGATAAAGGAGACAGAGGTAAGAATGAAAGCAAAACGTTTGACTCCAGTTAATCAGTCACCTTTGAGCTAAGTTATGAGGTCAGATAGGTGCACAAATTAAACAATGTTGTAAAAAAAATTCTTTGAAAAGATGTTTGCAGTACTATGTGACATTTAGATTTTAAAGTCCAAGCTTGGTTTGTCAGATTAATAGTATTTTGATGTCCTTGCATGCAAGGAAAATGTTTTATAAAATACATACAAAAAATACAACTGTTTATGTTTTCTAAAGGTGATATAGGAACATGCGGGACAGCTGGTAAAGATGGACCAAAGGGAGATAAAGGAGAACCTGGTAAATAATAATTACTTTATGTCTTTTTTTAATTCCTCCCATAATAGGGAGAAGCGAAAATTTTATTTATTTATTAAGATAATTATTAGTAGTAGTAGTAGTATTTAATTATTTAAAAAATATATAAAATATAGATAAAATGGGCAAAACATATTCCTAATATAAAATTTGAAATATGGTTACATAAATATATATTTTGATTATATTTACTTACCATTTATTATATATTTTCAATATTAATATATTTGTATTGTTTATAATATATTTAAAAATACATTTTGTATTATAATGTATTTTAAGATTGGACATGTATTGTCTGCTCTTTAAAGTAAAGTTTTATATGGTTTAAATAACATATATTTTCAAATTATATAAATAAATATATAAATATAAAATAAAAAATTAAATATATTTACATAAATATATATTTCAAGTTTTAGTTACTTATATTTACTCATATATTTACGTACTATTTATTATATAGTTTCAATACAAACATATTTTATAGTATATCCATAATAAATAACATATTTTTTTAGATTGACAAAAAAAAACCTTCAGATTTATATTTAACACATATTTGAAACATATTTTGACCATAATGTGTGTGTGGGCAAAACATATTCCTAATATAAAAATACTTATTACATATACATAAATATATATTTGATCATTTTTAGTTACTTGTCATTTATTATATATTGTCAATATAAATATATATTTATTGTCTATAATATATTTAAACACGAACAAAATGTATTTAAAGATATGTATTTTCTTGCCTGCCCTTTAAAGTATTTTTAATAACATATATTTTAAAATGGAAAAAAAATCTTAACTCTCCATATTTATTTTTAGCTCATATTTACAATATATTTGTGTGTATATTTAAATGTATTTATTTATTATGAATTAATTAATTTTTTTTTTTTTTTTAATATTCTTTTTATATTCAGTCTGGTAGTTTTCAACACTTGTGTTTCTAAATGTATGAAAGCAATTCACTTGAGTAGAATACAGTAAATATTTAAATTTCATTTGGCTATTGCTATTATCATCAAGGTTTTTTTTTTTTTCAGGTGTTCCTGGCATAGCTGGTGTGAAGGGGAAGCGTGGAGACAATGGAGAAAGGGGTCCACCTGGTAAAATGGGGCCCCAAGGCTTCCCAGGGCCACTGGGTTTGAAAGGTCAGAAGGGAGAACTTGGTTTGCCAGGACAACAGGGGATCAAAGGGGATCTGGGTCCTATAGGCCCTGTAGGACCACAAGGAGACATTGGCTATAAGGGAGACAGAGGCATACCGGGTCCTTTGGGGCCCCCAGGGCGACCAGGCCCAAAAGGGGAAATTGGCAACCAAGGTATCAAAGGCAGCATTGGTGTTCGTGGTGAGAAAGGGTCGAAAGGGAATGTTGGGGAGCAAGGCCCAAAGGGGGACATGCCCGAAATACCAAAAAGTGCCTTCTCAGCTAGACTGAGCGAAAGCAACAAATTGCCTGCTGCTAACGCTCCAATTCGCTTTGATAACATCCTCTATAACCGTCAGGGACACTATGACACAGAGACCGGCCGCTTCACTTGTGCCATCAGCGGGGTGTATTTTTTCACTTACTATATCACTGTGTTCTCTCGCAATGTAAAAGTGGTCCTGATGAAGAACGGTCAGCGAGTGATCCACACTATGGACACCTACCAAGGTGGTGAGGACCAGGCTGGCGGAGGAGCAGTCCTAGAACTGGTAGCTGGAGACAAAGTGTGGTTGCAAGTGGCTGATAAATTGCTATTTAATGGGTTATATGCAGATGAAGACGACGACACTGTTTTTTCTGGATTTCTGCTCTTTGCAACCTAAAGTTTCTGCTGCAAATAGGAATTTAGTGGTGCTAAAGAAAATATTAGCTTTGTAGGAAAATATTAAATTCACTAAATGTTGTTTTCATAATTTTCTGTAAAATACATGAATCATTGTTTATGTTTCTTGAACAAAATGAATAAAAATGATGTGTCTGCGTGTATTTTTGCTCAAGCAAATGTCACAATTACTATGCAGGCTGGCATTCCTGTAGCTTAATTTCCTGATAATTTACTCACCCCCATGTCATCTAAGATGTTCGTCTTTCTTCAGTCGCAAAGAAATTAAGTTCTTTTCCAGCATTTTTCTCCATATAGTGAACTTCAATGGTTCCCAATGGTTTGAACTTCCAAACTTCAGTTTTAATGATGCTTTAAAGGGCTCTTCACGATCCCCACTAGCTTATCTAGTGAAGCGACTGGTCATTTTCCAAGAAAAATACAAATTTATATACTTTGTAACCACAAATGCTCATCTTGCATTAGCTCAACCTCACGCATTACATAATCACACATGCGTAAAGTAGGGGGAAATACCGACCCAGGGTTTACAAAGGGAACGTGCAAAGAAAGTCAAATGGCCTTTACAAAAGAAGCTATAACAACAGTGTTGGATGATTTTGAAGTTGAAATACATGTGACTTTTCCAATGTGATTATGCAATGCATGAACGTGTATGCGCATTGCAGAGTTAGTGCAAGACAACCATTTGAGGTTAAAAAGTACTAAAAATGTATTTTGTTTAAGAAAATTACCAATCGTTTCACTAGATAAGATATGAGCTCCGGTTTTTCACATGTATCATTTAGATACAATTTTAAACAGTCTGTTGTTATTGACAACAGTTTAAAATATTGATTAAAGTAATTGGGTAAATTTAAGTATTTGACATTACCCAGATAGCACACGTATGTCTGTTAAAGATCTCTTGATCTGGAAAGCATCTACTGTGTACAAACGTCTGGCAGACGTCTGTAAGATATCAGTTTTACATACATTCTAAATCATAAACATCTGAAAGACATCTAATAGACGTCTATTTGACATCTCATAAGAAACGTACTGCAGATGAGCAAACTACGTAAAAAAATACGTGTTGCAGATGTAAATGCAGACATCAAATAGACGTCTCCAAGATGTATGTGTGCTATCAGGGTATAGACAACAAATGGTTTTTATAATAATAAGCCCAGATAGCACACATACGTCTGCAATATGTCTGTTAAAGATCACTTTATCTGGAAAGCATCTGCTGTGTACAAACATCTGACAGACATCTGTAAGATGTCAGTTTTACATACATTCTAAATCATAAACATCTTAAAGACATCTAATAGACATCTATTTGACATCTGATAGGAAACGCCCTATAGCACACGTCCTATAGACGTATTGCAGATGACCAAACACTCTATAAAATACATTTTCCAAATGCAGATGTCAAATAGATGTCTCCGAGATGTACGTGTGCTATCGAGGAGATGATTACAAGAATTGCCCTCACAAATGTAAAAAATGCCCTTGGAAATCAATTCCAGGGGGCAAATATTGCTCCTTAATAGAAAGTTAATTTCTGAATTTCTGACCCTGACCCACTTCTGATTTTTTGAAGACTTCTTAGCGGTTGCAAACAAGTGGTTAAATGAAACTACAGCATTAACTACAGTGTTAAACAGTGTTTATCAACAGGTAAACTCATCTACTTACTAGTTCACTTTCACAGCTTCATTGTGTTTATAATCATGCACTTGCAAACTGTTTAAGCTCAAACCTTCAGGGAAAGTGTTTAAAGACTGAAAAAGGCGTCCAAAGTTTATTGAGGTTTTATGACTGTTGTAGTTCTTTTATAGCCTGTTTAGCTTTTTATTCTAGTGATTGTATTTAGATTTTATGTTCTTTTGTCACAAAACTTACGATGAAGAACACGTGCAGGAATCATTACAAAAAGACAAAGTTTTGGATTAATGATTTTGTGGATTTAAGAGGGCACATGACCTGGTAGCAACGCTAATTTCATGGGTTTGATTTCCTAGGGGATAACTTAGATAACCATCTGCCAAATGTTGAAATGTAATTTACAGGCTCATACTTGGAGAATCTGACTACACCCTCTGGCTAAAATGTAAGCTCATCCCACACTGTTTTAAAGAAATGAAGCATTCCTAAAAAAAAAAAGTCCTGGATGTACAAACGAAGGCCACAAATTAATAGGGCCAAGCAAGAACTAGCAAACACCTAGCACTGAGCTAAAAACACTCAGCAGCACAATTTAGCAACCGCAAGGCAGCACACTGGCATCCAGCCTAGCGAGTTATGCACAGACAAGTAACGTTAACACTAACTTTTTCTTCAGAATTTATTCAAATTCATTGGGCAGGGCTGAACAGAAAAAAACATAATATAGTCGTTTCAAGGGCTGAAACACGGTTGGTGATAAGCGAGCCATATCTTGAGGACTTGAGGAGAGTGTTTTCTTAATAGTAAAACAAAAATACTTTGATATCATATCACCATTTTTATATAGCAGTCATAGTGCTGGTGAATTTTGGGCTGGCGTCCCGTGGGCAGACTACAAACCGCGTATCACAGTCGACTTGTTTCTCCGCCCCGCAGCAATCACCGCAACAAGTGCACTGATGCTGTCCAATACGGTCGCGACGCTGCCTGGAGTCATGGCTCTCTGGCTGAGCATTTCCACCGCATTGAACCAACTTTAAACTTTTAACCGAAGCCGTTTTGACCCGCAAATCTATTTCTTGTCCGGATGAGTTCGGTCGTGTTCTGTTAAATCGCCTGAGGGAGTGCTTGAGCCACACATTTCATGGAAAGTTTTCTTTCCCGGTAGATGTGTGACTACGGGGTGTTTGTTCTTGTGAATACACGCACTGGACGAAATATTGGCTCTCTGTTTGTTCACTATGTACTTTCACATTCACCATTAGGCTGTTTAACGATTTCCGCTAAGTGAATATGCGTAATTCTTCGGACATTGGACTGTCGGAGGAGTCGGAGTCGATCGAAGCTGAACAAGTGTTGTGACACCGGGCCAAGACACCCACTCAAGAAGTATGATAAAGGTAAGATTCGGCGTGTATGTAACACATAATTGTCGCGTTTATTTAGAAAGGGCATATTGAGATTTTTGTATTATCATTAAAATGAGTATATATGTGTCAAATGTGCGTTCAAAAGTTTGGCAGCACTTTATCATCTTGCCAGTTCCGTTGGGTTCAAAAAGAAGCTGAAGGGAGGAGGGGGGTATTGTGTGTATGCGTTACTATCCCACTAGTTGCCATAGTGATGTGGGGGGTGTTGGAGCGCGCAAAGCTTGTAGGGAGATCCGAGAAGACGAGGAGGGGGTTGGTGGGCTGTTTGGGATGGCGAGGTGCTTCTTAAAGAGCTTTATGGAGAGACCGAGTTAATTAAACTCACAAATAAACTATTTTTTTTCCTTCCGTGGAAAAAAACCCAACTCCGTAATCGCCTTCATTCAAACCCGCAGCTGAAATATTTGTCTTGATCTGTCCTGCTTGAAAGGTTTTCTTTGTGGTGGAACCATAGGGGATTTTTCGGCTATGTTAAAAAACAAATATTTTACTCAGTTTTTTAAAAGAAAATAAATAAATCTCTGCTTCTAAATCAGGGGGCCGAGGTCCACTAGGGGTCTCAGCAACCCTGATGGGGAAAAAAAGTCTTAAACCAGACTACAATGGTTCACTGTTTTAAACTGGTTTAGCTGGTCTTACGGTCTGGCCAAGTTGATGTTAACCGGTGGATCAGCTACTTAGAACCTCTTTAAAACAAGCTTGGCCATATTGGGAGACTAGTAAAGATAAGCAAACTATTTTAGGCTGATTTAAACCTTTTTTTTCACAGAGTGTGCTGTAAAGTGAATATTTATATTTATTTACACTACTAGTCAAATGTTTTTGAACAGTAAGATTTTTAATGTTTTTTTTAAAGACGTCTTTGCTGCTCACCAAGTCTGCATTTATTTGATCCAAAGTACAGTAAAAACTTATTTTTTACTATATATGCTATTTACTATTTAAAATAACTGCTTTCTATTTTAATATATTTTAAAATGTAATTTGTTCCTGTGTTCAAAGCTGAATTTTTAGAACCATTACTCCAGTTGCATGATCCTTTAAAAATCATTATACTATTACAAAAAAAAAACAAACAAAAAAAGTTTATTATTATTATTAGTATGTTGAAAACAGCTGAATAGATTTTTTTTCAGGTTTCTTTGATGAATAGAAAGTTCAGAAGAACAGCATTGATCTGAAATAGAAATCTTTTGTAACCATCACTTTTGATCAATTTAAAGTGTCCTTGCTAAATAAAAATATTCATTTCTATAATTCATTTTTATTATTAAAAAATAATTTTGAATGGTATAATTTTACATACGCTTTTTATTTCAGATAAATGCTGATATTTTTGTACTCAACTGTTTTATATGTTGATAATAATATAAAAAGATTTTTTTTTTCTTGAACAGCAAATCAGCATATTAGTATGATTTCTGTAAGATCACGTGACACTGGAGTAATGATGCTGAAAATTGAGCTTTGGTCGCAGAAATAAATTACATTTTAAAATATATTCAAATAGAAAACAGTTATTTTAAATAGTAAAACTATCTCACAATATTACTGCTTTTGCTGTACTTTGGATCAAATAAATGCAAGCTTGGTGAGCAAAAGAGACTTCTTTAAAAAACATTAAAAACTTACTGTTCAAAAACCTTTGACTGGTAGCGTATTTCAATCTCTAAATATTTTATTAAATAAAAACTTATCAGATATTAATGATAGTTTTAATGTTTAAAATCCTTATTTAGTAATCACTAATGACTAGAAGAGTTATGGAAATTCATAAATCAGAAGGTGTGGGAACATACAATTTGCGAGACTTTAGGAATTAGGAAAATAATCAAGGTTAATTATGTTAATCGTTGGAAAAAAAAGCAGATTTGTCATCATTACAGCCAAAGCACCAGAATTGAAGTATCTTAGCCTTCATGGGGGGGGGGGCTTCAAACATTGTCTTTGACAATAGGAGTTTACTGTTAGAAGCACTGTTGTAAATGCATTTAAGATTTTTGCAAAATACATTTTGCAATACATGTAAGTTTATAAGTGCCTCATTTCTCATGCTTTAATATAATGGCTAAAGTCCACCACATGTTTGTCAAGAGCAAGCCATGTTACTGCTGACATAATAATTTATGACAGATACATAAAAAGAATGTCAATGCAATCATAATTTGTAGTTCATGGTAACAGCAGGTTAAAAGTATTATGACCAGGACTTTCGCTTCTCTAAACAATTGCCTTGCTTTAAAACATCAACACACAAGCGCTGGAATGCACTCCTCCACACGTAATGAGAGCGTTTGCGTTATCACAAGACACGCACAAGGAACTTTAATGCCTCACTGGGTGCCTCCTAATCTATGGCTGCTGTAAATTAAGGCTAAATCTCACTTCTCACCCTCTTCTCAACGATCGTACTCCCTGATAGCGTGCAAACGGATTGATGTGTTAAGTGTTTAATGGTGTTTTGTCAGTAGAAAGCATTTGTTTGAATGCGCTTATGTCTGAAAGTGATTTTATTCCATTTACAATTCTTTGAATTCTATGCATACATACAGCTTAAAGGGATACAGAAAAGAAATCTGTCATTATTTACTCACCCTCATGTCGTTTCAAACATGTGTGACTGACTTGCTTCTGTGAAAAACAATTATTTTTGAGAAAGGTGAATGAAAACTGGTTCCATAATGACAGAAAACGCCTAATCATAAATGTGGTTCATATGACTTTTGCACTATATTGTGCTATACAAGTTTAATTTTTTAATTTTCACACAATAACTTTTGTGTGAAACAGACAGAAATGAAAAGACTGACACCCGCCCTAGCTCTCCTTGGTAAGTTCATAAGAGTCATTAAGAGAAGCTGCGATACTTTGAACAAATCATTAATTTGGATCTTTTTAATGACTCGCAGCTGATGCCGTTTCACAACACCTGTCTCAATGAATCGTTCACAAACCGGACTGATCCCATTCTCGAGTTCAGTTTACTGATTCAACAATAGTTGCTATGGTTCACAGCCCACAAAAGGTGAATATTGTCACTACTTTAAGACACTAGAATAACTTTTGCTTGCACAAATCTATTGTATGACTTGAGAAACCTGTAATATGGCGGACAAGTAATATGAACTGCTTTTATGATGCTTTTGCAACCTTTTTGAAGCTTAAAGTCCTCAGTCTCCATTCATTGTAACTGCACTGAAAAGATTTGTTGCATTAATTTATATAGCACTTTAAACAATATAAATTGCTTCAAAGCAGCCTTACATTAATAAACCAAAAAAAGTGTTAAAGGAATAGTTCATTCAAAAATGAAAATTCTGTCATTAACCCTCATGTTGTTCCAAACCCGTAAGACCTTAACAAAAATTAAGATATTTTAGATGAAATCCAAGCTTTCTGACCCTGCATTGACAGCAACGTAGCTACCACGTTCAAGGCCCAGAAAGGAAGTAAGGACATTGTTAAAATAGTCCATGTGACATCAGTGGTTCAACCTTAATTTCAAATGCTTTTTCTGTGCAAAGAAAACAATAATAACGACTTTATTCAACAATTTCTTCTTTTCCCTATCAGTCATCGACGCACATTCACAACAGTAAAACGATGTGTAGAGTTACGCAGATTTGGTATGACTTAAGTGTAAATAATAACCTTCTTTCTTCTGCTGAACACAAAAAAAGATACTTTGAGGAACATTAGTAACCAAAAAGTTGACGGTAACCATTGACTTCCATAGTATTTGGAAGTCAATGGCTACCGTCAACCATTTGGTTACGAACATTCTTCAAAATATAATCTTTTGTGCTAAATGGAAGAAATAAACTAAACGGAAGAAATAAACTAATACAAGTTAGGAACAAATTGTTCATTTTTATGCGAACTGTCCCTTTAAATGCAACTTATTCAAGTTCTTTCTGGTTCCACATGTATAATGAAAGGTTTGACCTTTCCAAAAAGCTTAGCACTGTTTTTTTGCAGTTGTATTGACATGAACTTCTTTGACATGTTTACCACAAGTGGACTTGGAGTAGACAAATGCAGGTCATGAGACAGGTGAGATGAATGGGGTGTCAAATGTAGCATTACTTGACGCTTCCCATGCCTGAAGCAGGCAGGGCGTGTCTGCCTCCTAATTTTCCACTGACAAAAAAGAGAACTGGGTCGTATTATGGTAGGTGGTATCAGTAACCAAATAAAAATAATAAATCACATACGGCAAACCTACCAGACTGATTTAAGAGGTTATTGCTTAAGTGAACATCTTCTCTCTACACACGTGGTTATGTGTGTGCGAGTGTGTTTGAGAGTATGCAGATATATTGATGCTAGTCCAGACCGATAAAGCCCCATAATCAGATTAGGACAGGGAGAGGGGTGCTGCACATGTTATCATGAGGGTTTGAGCGAGTGCAATCTTGTCCGGAGGGATGAGGAAAGCTAGCGTTTTTGCTTTTTCACTGTCAAACTCTGTGAAAGGATCAACATTGGGTGAGTCAAATGAAATCTTTTCACTCTCACTCCAAATGTTGAATATAAACACAAGATAATCAACAAAGATATAAATAAAGCAGAAAGTCTGGATGGCTCAAGGGCGGTGTTGCCGTCGTAAGCCAAAATTAAAAAAAAGCTTGTTGCGACTGTGGCTCTGGTAGTTTTCCTGTTGTTATTTAAATAAACCAAGCATTGACTTCATTCCATAGTGATGTGACAGCATGGCAAGACTTGCTCATCTTGACAGGCAGATTATGAAAACTTGTGTGGTTGGTTGTTCTTAGGAATTTCCTTAGTCAGAAAGCATCATTTTGGGCTTGTCTGTTTTTATTTGTGTTGTATGAAGTCATTCTTCACAGCTGCCACCTTCATTTTAAAGGGACAGTTCACTCAAAAAACTACAGTATCATGTCAGTCCAGTCCAGTATTTCTTCTCTGAATTATTTTTTTCTGTTCCTACAATTAACCCACAGACATTTTTTTAGAAAGTGTTCTTTTTTTTTCCTCAGAAGAAAGTCATACAGGTTTGGAACGACATAATGTCTTAATGACATAATTGTGACGAAATCAGGTATTTTTAAAATGAGCTGTCCCTTTTTTTTAGTTTTGTTTTAAAGCTCCGGGTTCACTGCGATTGTTTGTAGGGTTTGAGATTGTATTTCATAATGACAGTAAAATAATAATAATAAAATATAGCTGGAAGCAGCGATTACCGGGGTTCAATTGCTTTAAGGCATTTAAGCATATATGAAAAAAGACATTGATTTAAGCGATTACAGGCTTGCTAAATAATGATTTTAAAAAAGCATTTTTGGCAAATCCAGGTTATTTATTATATCACTTGTTCGCAGGTTTTTTACATCTTCTCAATCATTTAACAAACGATTTGATTGACAGCAGTGGTTCTAGAGGCAAAGTTGTCCAGAATGACGAGTTCCATCATATGATACAAATATTGGATGTTTGTGCGAAAAACCACACAATGTACAGTCAGTTATGTCGTTGAAAAATATGACATCGACCGACGCATTTTACGAAAAGTGGCCCCACCCCTTTCAAAACGTTTTGGCATCCCTTTGCGACAATGAGTCGGAAGTTCAACGTTTTTTTATTTTTTTTTAATAATTATTGTTATTGACTCTCCAGAGAATCTTTCTGCACTATTTGGTTATGATCAAGCGAAAAACCTAGGACTAGTTCGCAAAAGTAGGTTTTTCAAAAAAATTCAAAAAATTTCCATGAAAATTTCGAATCTGAGGTATGCATTTTGTCCGGTAAAAACCAAGGATTCCAGTGACATGACACTTGAGCCTGCGACTGACGGTTTATGAGTTATGAACGATTTTGTACTTTTGATCGCTGTAGCGCCCCCATCAGGCCGATTGGGGCGAGCCTTGGTGGCGTTGTGAGTATACTGTAAAAAACAATTTGTTGAGTCAACTTAAAATAATTTGTAACCTGGCTGCCTTAAAATTTTAAGTTCAGTCAACTCAAAACTTTATTCAACTTGAAATGTTAAATTATACTAAGTGACAACTTGGATATTTGAGTTGAATCAACTTAAAATTTGAAGGCAGCTGGGTTACTTACCCATCTGTTAAGTTTAGCAAACACAAATATCTAAGTTGTTACTTAGTACAACTTAACATTTCAAGTTGAATAAGCTTGTTTTAGTTGACTGAACTTAAAATTTTAAGGCAGCAGGGTAACACATTTTTTTAAGCTGACTCAACAAATTGTTTCAAGTCTCTACGACTTACAGTTTGATCTACACGAACAATTTTGCGTTGACATCGCTGATCCTTGGCCATCCTAACAATTACAATAAGGTTTCAGTGCTACGCACTTGAACCCCTAATTATTATATTTAATACAAAAATTATTACATAAGAAATATATAAGAAATATTACAACAAGAAAAAATACTTTACATTATACCTGTAAAATTACAAAATGCTTTTTTATGGTAGAAAACCATAGGGAGCCCTTATTCGCTTCTCTTTGTTCCCATATCTAAGCCATATCACGTTTAATGGTTTTATTTCAAGCACGGAACCCTATGTTTAATGTCTTAGTGATTAAAAAGTGTTCTTCCTTGTGCTAAAACCCTTACATAAGTAGTTTTATTTCTTGGCACAAGGAAGTTGTTTATCAAGCAGCATAAATTCCTAAAATCTCCTCCATCTGGAGCTGGAAAATGAGTAAAATAGTTTTTGACTGCTGTCTGTATGCATCATAAAGGCGTGCTTGTCTTTAAGCGTCATGTCAGCGTAGTTAGTATGCGTGCATTTGTGCATATTACTTGTAGGTGTGTTTTGGGTGTATTAGTGGATTCCGCAGGCATGCTTGTGTTTATGTTTGTCTGAGTACTTGTTTAGGGAGTTTAGTTTGAGCCTGACTCCAGCTGGTAGCTGCATAGAGCTTGTTTGGACTTTTAATTAATTTTTACTCGGCAACAGTGACAACACAGCGGAGGAAGAGTAGGAGAGAAGTTCAGAGACGTTGGACATGTGAGTAGACTGAGGAGTGACTTGGAAGTTGAGTTAATTGCATTCTTTTAAAGCTCTAGTTAAACAAAAAGGTCAAGTGGCAGCTTCTTCCTCATGCCTCGGTGGAGCAGAGTGTTTGTGGGTGGCAGGACTTGATGTGATAGAATCAGTCTATGCTCACACAAAAAGACTTAAGGTCAAAAGGCACAAATGGTTAATCTATACAGTGGTCCCAGGAAGTATTTGAACACTCAGTCTACAGTTAATAAATGAACGTTTGCATTAAATAACAAAAGTGGCATTTATTGTAAAGAACGATGGCAGAGAAACACATTTCAATTAATACATGTTTCAAAATGAAGACTAAAATGTAATTCTGATGGTTAAACAGTAATTGACATAGTTAATCTTATGAACTTTGAAGCTGAAGTGGTTGAACAATCAAAGATCACATTTAATCTACACTGTAAATATTAGGGCTGGGTAAAAATATATTGATTTTTTGATTATAATTGATTCTCATATTTACGAAAAAATATTGATTCTTAAATACCAAGAATTGATTAGTCTAGCCTGTTTTCAGTGATTGAATGGAACACTGTAGCACCGCCTACCATTCAATAATCGCAATAAGCTTTGTGCCTTGTTACTTTTGATATGAAATGAAGTCTTAGATTTCAAATTCTGTCCATTTTATTACAATGTTTAAAACATAAATACAGTTTTGGCGCTGTTTAATGTGGAGTGACAGATCATTGTTCAAGAAAAATAAACTTGTCTCCTCCACTTTAATAAATTGTCTCCTCCACTTTAATACCAGTTTCAGCACAAATTAAATTTAAATGAATATCTGTAGGTGTGTTAAAAGAAAGAGTGCAACTGTCTCATGTAATCGCTCAATTAGTGTTTCAACAGTGGAAAGACGTCAGTATGACAGCTTGTAAATAATATGTCCATAAACCATAAACTCGCTTGTCAGCTATAAAAATGAACTAAAGAGAGCGTTTTGCAAAATATATGCCCCATATAACATATTATAATTTTTACTGTTCTTCAGTGTTTAATTTATGTTTGAATAAATGTGTCAACTTTTTAGGACTGCCACCATTTAAATGTTTATTTCACAACAACAAATTGGAGTAGAAATATAATTAAGTAATTGTAACTTCATTATTATAAAAACTTCATTTTTGTATACAAATCAGTTAATTTGAACCTTTAAGCAATTTTATAGTGATGTAGTACCAACTGACTCTCATGTATATTTTACAGCATTAGTTGTGAGTTGTTGTTTTTTTTTTTTTTCTTTCTTTCTTTCTTTCCTTGAGAACATTTGGCATGGTACCTGATACATATCCAAAATAATCCATATTGAATCGAATCAAATCGGCAATTGAATCAATTGCAAACTCGTCAATCAGAATCGAAGAATTGTGAAATTTATGTCAACCCAGCATTATATATTTAGTTTTCCACAGTTTCCTCAACAACTGACACAGTTGTGACCCTGGATAAGTAGCACGGGTATATTTGTAGCAATAGCCAATAAAATATTGTATGGGTCAAAAGTCATTAGGATATTAAGATCATGTTCCATGAAGATATTTAGTAATTTTCTACCGTAAATATATTAAAACTAAATATATTAAAACGGTAACTAATATGCATAGCTATTTTAACAACTTTAAAGGCAGTTTTCTCAATATCAAGATTCTAGATTTTCAAATAGTTGCATCTCGGCCATATTGTCCTAACAAACCATACATCAATGGAAAGCTTATTTATTCAGCTTTCAGATAATGTATAAATCTCAATTTCAAAAAATGGACGCTTATGACTGGTTTTGTGGTCCAGGGTCACAATTTATTAGTTATTTCATTTGTGCCCTTTTATGAACAAATTGATATTGGTATTAAAATGGATACGATTTATTTGTGTTTAAACAGTTTATCAGCACATTGTACATCTGTTCATTCTTACTCAACAACAAATGGGTTAAAGTAGCTCAACTTTCTAAAGTGGACCCCTCTCTCCACACTCAGAATATGGCTAGAAAACCTCGGCCAATTTATTGCATTAATCACAATGGATTAGAAGTTTTCATTGCTTAGTCATGCTCACAAAATCCTTTCATCACAGTGAACATCGCACCAGGCAACAACGTCCACACCCTGGTGTAGAGGGGCCTCTCTTTCTTAGGAAAAAGGGCATAGCTTAAATCTTGTACAGGAAATTTTACAGCAGTGTAATCTACTTGTGAGCAAAGCTTTCATGCTACTTACTGACAACTGCCAATTTGCCAGATAAAGGCATTATTCATCCACAGGAGGAACGTTGAAGCTTGATTTACACTTGTGGGTGGATAACAAGCTTTGAATTGCTTCACCTGTGCTGGGTTTTATTATTGCATAGGTCAAGTAATCAAGCAGGTTGAAAGTTCTTTCATAATGTGACTTATCAATGTTATGGTTATCACAAGGGTGTTGTATTGTTTCACTGAAGTGTAAAGCTAAAATTCTCTCAGACAAAACAATGGGTCATTAATTGTCTTACTCCACATCACATGGTTTGTGTTCTTTGTTCCAAGACTTGATGTAGATTTGTCAGAATGTTCATCAAGATTAAACTTTCTTTAATCTGGTTCCGCAGGCACCTTCGTCAGACCCGCAGAGCTCCTCTACCAACAATGACCCGCAGAGTGACTCTTTGACAGAGGAGCAGCTGATGAATCCAAATCTGAGGTCTGGTTGCACGGTCCATATGCAGCCAGTCCTGTCCGAGCCCTACTATGAGGAAAACCGACTTAACAGACTGAATTCTCAAGCCCAGAGTGTTCCCGTGATTGCCGATGGCCAGGCCAAGCTGTATCCCTCCAGGACTGTACGTCTGTTTTCCACCCAGACAAAATGTGAGGACAGTGCTTCGCACAGAGGACCACCCGTCACTCCACAGGCTTGGTCTGGATTGTCTAGTTTCCGTGTTATGGGTTCTTTCAAAAAACTGCGGACTTCTGTGCTGCAAGGAATCCAGAACCGGAGCAATGCGATGGCAGCCGGTCAAGACAGAAATCAGTCCTCAAAGATTGAGGATGGTGGTAGCTTCTTTGTAACTAAACGAGAGGTCGCAAGCAATAAAATCCAGGAAAATGGATCAAATGGGACGGCTTGGACCGGAAAGACGTCTTCGGTTTCAGATGAAGATGATTGTGAGGAGGAACTGAGTGGGTTTCAGAGGAATTCCCATTTCTCTCAAAGCATCCGCAAGGCTTATGGAGCAGGACGGATTGAATTGCTCGACATAGTCAAGACAGAGAGCCCGTCGACCAGTGAACCTGACCCAAGCAGTGCTGTGGAGTCCGTCATACCTTCCAAGAACCTTGAGACTCAAGAAAATGTCAAGGTTCTCAAAAGACTAAGCAAAAGTGTAGATAATCTTCACGTCTTCAAGAGTCCTTTTAGACGGAAAGTCGCCTCAGCTGAGCCACAGAACCCAGAATGCCCCAGTACTATAATTCTTCAGAGGACCAGCAGTTCTTCGTCGGTTGACTCGCAGGAACCTGGTTCAGGTCAACGTCAAAGCCCATGGACGCGTGGACATTTGCAAAAGCTTGTTGGAAGTTTAACTGACCTGTCGGTCAAGCGTAAAAACACACCAGGCCCTTCCTCCAAACCACCTCTGTCACCTCTCAGTCAGCTACATGATGACTATTCCCGCAGAATTCCATGTGTACCAATGAGTGGGCGCCAGCGGAGGCCTTCACCCACACCCAGCAAGGCCCAGGAAGCCAACACTCACAAACACATCCCAACTTTACATCCCGCACCCTCCTGCCCCACCGTTTTTAGTTTCAATCTAAATGACTCTCTGGAGCCTCCTAGCAAAACAACAGCCCTAGTAAGTGACTATGTTCAGGTGGCTGTGTCCTCAACAGATTTTTGTTCAGATGCCCCAGACTCTCCGATGGAAAAATACTGTGAACCTATGGAGTGCCATCAAAATGGAATAAATAACCACTGCTCTCAAATGCCCAAGCAGTGCTCAAGCCCCAGTCAGAAGCAGACAGCCAATGGCGTTAACCCTAACGTGGAGGTAAGACAATCCTAATAAGTCCATATGTGACCCTGGACCACAAAACCAGTCTTAGGTAGCACGAGTATATTTGTAGAAATAGTCAGAAATACATTGTATGGGTCAAAATGATTGATTTTTAATTTATGCAATTTATGATATTAAGTAAAGATCATGTTCCATGAAGATATTTTGTAAATTTCCTACTGTAAATATATCAAAACTTAATTTTTGATCAGTAATATGCATTGCTAAGAACTTCATTTGGATAACTTTAAAGGTGATTTTCTCAGTGTTTTTATTTTTTATTTATTTATTTATTTTTCTCTGATTCCAGATTTTCAAATAGTTATATCTTGGCCAAATATTGTCTTATCCTAACAAACCATACACCAATGGAAAGCTTATTTATCAGATATAAATCTCTATAAATATAAAACTGACCCTTATGACTGGTTTTGTGGTCCATGGTCACATATTGTCAAACTTAAACTTGCCTTCGGCTTCAATGCAAGTTTAGATCTACACACAACATTTGTGGTGTAATGTCAGTTACCACAGAAAAAAAATATGATTCTCAATATACAAAAGTTTAGCAAGTACATTCATAGTTGTAATTAAACTACAATGAAGTTTTGCGTAATCGTGCTTTGTCCAAGACACAATGTGCAACTGAATATTTGAATGATTTAATACACATTGTGTGTCAAACTGTCAAGGTTTATTGTAGTTGGGGTAGTTACATACTTGCTGTACAAAACCAAGCTACAATTTTTTGTTCGAGCTGTTGGACAAGTGTTTATATTGCATTTTAGGAAGACAAACTTTTGAAGTGCATGTAGAAGTCTTTGGTTTGTAAAATGGTCTATTTTCACTCATGTCAGGACCAGTACCAATATCTTAGCCGTGTATGGACACAACCACCCTACTATGATTAAAAATCCATTCACTCCGTTTTTTAATCTTCGAAAAACCTAAGCAGTCTTAATTATCAAGCCATTTTGATTTTCTGAGCAATATGATGTCATTTTGCTCAAGCCCCGCCCACAATCACTGATGGACTGTCCTGTATTAGCATACTTCCACACTCAGCCAGCTGTACGCGTTCCATCATTTTGTCCACACTCGATCAGCCGTATCAACAACAAGGTCTCGTACGCAATGCAGGTGTTTTGTATTTGGATGTAAAAGTGAGCATAAGAGTCTTCTCCAGACATTTACTCCAGACATCAGAGCCACCAAGGATGCAGTGGATTAGTTTGGTTTTTGGTAGTAACGTGCCACCAAATACACAAGAGGGGGTGGAGTGAGCAGTAGCTCATTATCATTTAAAGAGCACCAAAACAGGTCGCTGTGAACAGAGCTGTTTTTGACAAGGAAAAAAGGTGTGTTGTTTTACATGACCATTGAGGAATTTTAACTAAAGAAACTAAAGTACTATGTACCCTAATGAACTAACCAACTTGTGGAAAATGGGCATCCGATGTCCCGTTTAGGACATGCAGTTTATGGCCCAAAATGTAGGTGCGTTCACACCATGTTGTAATTACCATAATTAAGAGATTCAAACTTGTAAAGAGGGTTCACGTCCTCATAGAACTCGTAATTACACCTGATAAACTGGGAATTCTGTGAGAGCTACAACTTGTATCACCTGACCACTGTAGATTCAGCCTATTTGTGTTGACAGTGTTGCCATAGAAATGCATAACTCCTTATAGTTCCTTCTTATAACTCCTTGTAATATTACAATTTGTGCTTGTATTTGCTTGGCCAGATTTGCTCTGCACTTTCATATGTGACTTGTTTTTCCTCCTCGACGATATTGATTAACTGTTGTTGTTTGAACTGATAATAAGCAGCAAGACTGGACAAGCACTTTTCTTTCTGGCAAAATGTGAAATCTCTACAAAAGTACAAGACAGATGTCAGATTGTAGATGTCAACAATTGCTTGGTAATCCTTTTCTAAATAATTAATAACTGGAACAGACCAGTTCATTAGATGACCTTGACCTCACCACAGGAAGTCATGAATTACAGTAGACAGATTTTTCTTAAAGCATGAACTTGTTTTGCGTCATATGTTCCGCACAGGGGTGACCCTTGTATCTGATGATGCAACCACAGCCTTGAATTGATATCATTTTGTAGTCAATCAAGTCAAACCAGTGCATTGTATTGCTTTGGCTTGGTCAGTCACCCTCTCTTATAAGACGGCTGTATTTTTTTTTTATTGAATGAATGACATCTGATTTCAGTCTTTCCTCTGGAGTGGTACAGTACATTGCGACAGTGTCACATGTGCTGCTCAGCTGTGAGGCAAACAGCAGGTAGAGTTAATGATTAGCTGATATTTATGATTAGCGGGATTGCTTAAACACACCTCCTGGACCTGAGACTGGACACGTATCAGCAAGGACAGTGTCTCCTCCCCAGAAGAACAACCCAAGGTTCGAAGTCCAGTAATCAAACCCAGTGCAAATGGTCTCCAATAGGTCAGGGGAATGTAACAAAGAAGTAGAAAAGCTACAGCAAGCCAAACTTTGTGTGCATGGATGTGTTTGCATATATGCATTGTGTACCTTCTTCAACATGGTGCTTGTTTATTGTGTGCCTTTTCAGTGTCTATGGACTGAAGAGAGGGAGAATGATGATCTTGAGGTAAGATGTCTATTATTTCTTTATTTTTAACACAGTGGATCACAGACAGCAATCAGCACAGATTAGAAAACTAAAATGTGATTGCCATGTTGTTAAGATAGACCTCTATTCAATTATTTATTATTTGTTTCTCAAATATTACTGTTTTAAAAATCAGTTTTATTTATCACTAAAGAAAACTTGTTTTCTGTAAGAATACTCAGCCATATTCAGTAATTTTCCAACAAAAGTTTGCCTATGATTTTAGAATTCTTATTACATTTTGCCAGAATTTTCAGCAATTCTTGCTAATAAAAAACAAAAATATGTTGTAAATTCCATTTGTTTTTGTAAAGACTGAAAAATTCTGTCATTAATTATTCACCCTAATGTCATTCCAAACCCGTAAGATGTTCATCTTCAGAACACCAATTAAGATATTTTTGATGAAATCTGAGAGCTTTCTGACCCAACTGACACGTTCAAGGCCCAGAAAGGTAGTGAGGACATAGTTAAAATCCGTGTGACGTCAGTGGTTCAACCGTAATTAAATGAAGCTATGAGAATACTTTGTGTGCGCAAAGAAAACAAAAATAACGTGGCATTGGAATGTCGTGGTACTTTCGTGAACGCACGTCGAAGACTGACACGGAAGAAAATAAATCGTTGAATAAAGTGGTTTTTGTTTTCTATGCACACAAAGTATTCTCGTAGCTTCATTAAATTACGGTTGAACCACTGATGTCACATGGACTATTTTAACAATGTCCTTACTAACTTTCTGGGCCTTGAATGTTTTAGTTGGTTTGCTGTCTATGCAGGGTCAGAAAGCTCTCAGATTTCATCAAAAATATCTTAATTTGTGTTACAAAGATGAACGAAGGTTTTACAGGTTTGGAACGACATGAGGGTGAGTAATTAATGACACAATTTTCATTTTTGTGTGAACTGTCGCTTCAAACCATAAACTAACTGATAACTTCTGATTCTCTAGGCTTCGTCAGAAATCACAAAAGCGTTTCTCAAAAGTGATGAGATCTCAGCCGCTGCTGCTTCACCTGTCACAAACACCTGCTCCTCAGAATCCCCCCTGGTAACTCCAACAACTCCAATCTCTTCACCCTTTGCCAGTGACTCTCCTGCTTCCATAGTGCCCAGGAAACGGGCAGGTCGCTGCAGACCCCGGCCAGTGTCTGACTATGGCCAGCTGGCCAGCTCAAAGTACTGCATCCCAGAGGAGGACAGGGAGTCTGAGACTATGGACTACACTTCCCAAAAGGACTACAATACCAATGGCAGCTACATAGAGAGCAGCAGACCTGAGAATGGTCATGTGTGCACTCAGACAGAGAGCAGAAAGAGACGTCCCATCTCTGTTATTGGAGGAGTGGATATGTTTTCATCCCCAACCACTGAGCAGAAGGACGACACTGAAAGCCTGCCTTCTGTAAGGCCATTTCTTTCTTCTAAATTGTGTTTTGTTACATTTCTGCATCATTAGCAAAATCAAATCAAATGTTACAGAACAGTTTTGCCAAACACTTCTACAAGTCTTCCACTGGTTATGCAAACAGTCCAGTTGGTTGGGGCTGGTATATAAAATCTCTGGGACAATAACCATCAAGTATTTGAGACTTTTTATGTAAGGTGTTCAAATCCATGATTGATCTGATACAGGCCTGATTCAGACCCATGGCCCTTTAAGTACAATAGCTATTTATGTGTCATAAGCATTTGTTCTTGCTCTGATAGGCCTTGTGAACTTTGAAATCAGATCTTTGGACAGATGCTTGCCTATCTAAATAAATAATCCAAAATGTGCATTAATTAGCAATTATTCTCAAGTAATCTGCATACAAGTCCTAGTAGTCTAGCTATAGTAAGTGTATTTCATACAGTGTTCAGCAGTGTTGGCTGATGAAAATAATTTACACATTTACACAATAATTTATAATGTTATAGTTCAGGTAGCTTGAAGGAACTTTTTAGACCCTGAACGTAATGTTTTTTGTTCTTTACCAACAATGTGATCCTTGTGTTGTTTAGAAGAAATGCTGCATCAGACAGTCATTTCCTTGATAAAGACATCAGACAAGCTTCCATGAAACTTGTATAAATAATATGAGAAAATGTATGGGTTTTTTTTTTTGGAGAATCTTATTCTCATTACTGTAATGTAGTGGTCTTCAACAGGGGTCAACAGAGGTACAACAGGAAATTATTGTTTGATCTTTTTTAAAAAATACACTGTTAAAAATACATGACTAAAGTATCTTCCAGGTTAAAGGGATAGTTCACTCAAAAAATGAAAACTCTGTCTTCACAATACAAATTAAGATATTTTTAATGAAATCTGAGAGCTTTCTGACCCTGCCTAGACAGCAACGCAACTGACACGTTCAAGGCCCGGAAAGGTAGTTAAAATAGTCTATGTGACATCAGCTGTTCAAGCATAATGTTATGAAGCTACGAGAACACTTTTTGTGTAAAATAACGACTTTATTTAACCATTTCTTCTCTTCCATGTCAGTCTTCAGCGCATGTTCACGAGAACAAGTATAATCTACACATTTCTTTGTAAGACTAAGCATGAAATTCAATGTTGTGTTTGTATGTGTACTTGGCCGAGTGGATAAGCTATGATGAAACTGCACTGTTTATTATATAATCATAGGTCATTGTCCTGCTCATGTACAGTCACTGAACTTTGAACATAAGGCCTGCTGGACAGTGGGCTAGTTTTAAGGCTGTTGATGAAAGTCTAATCTGTCATGCTTTGCTTTGTTTCAGCCGATATCTCGTCCTCCAGTGCCCTCTCACAGAGTGCCTCCATACCGGGCTGTGTCTGCCCGTCTGAGACCCTGCATCTTCTCCCAAAGCACACCTATCGGTCTGGATAGGATGGGGCGGCGCAAAGGGCGCAGAGTGCTCAGCGGTAAGTGTGTTTCTGTTAATATGCCTGAATGTGTCCACTTGACCTACATACAAACATAAGAGCCTCAATGGTGAGATTGTTTCGATGAATATTGATTCTTATGCCAGAATTTTTAACCTCATTCATTGTGATCATATTACAGATGGCAGCTCTGATCCAATGCTTGATGACAGTGTAAGTGAGGAGGACGGCAGCTTTGAAGAACTGACTGAAGGAACACCATATCTACAACCAGAAGTTGATCTTTTCACACTAAATCAGGTTGGCTTTGTGATATTTTTTTCAGATATATAACCATCATATGTATACACACACACACAGTTGAAGTCAAAAGTTTACATACACCTTGCAGAATCTGCAAAATGTTAATTATTTTACCAAAGTAAGAGGAATCATTTAAAAAGCATGTTAATTTTTATTTAGTACTGACCTGACTAGGATATTTCACGTAAAAGACATTATATAGTCCACAAGAGAAAATAATAGTTGAATTTAAAAATAATGACCCCGTACAAAAGTTTACATACACTTGATTCTTAATACTGTGTTGTTACCTGAATGAGCCACAGCTGTTTTTTTTGTTCAGTGATAGTTGTTCATGAGTCCCTTGTTTGTTCTGAACAGTTAAACTGCCTGCTGTTCTTCAGAAAAATCCTTCAGGTCCCACAGATTCTTTGGTTTTTGCACATTTTTGTGTATTTGAACCCTTTGCAACAGTGACTGTATGATTTTGAGATCCATCTTTTCACACTAAGGACAATAGAGTGACTCATATGATTCATTTAGTACTGCCCTTCAGAAGCCACAGAAGATACTTGCATGTTTCCCAGGAGACAAAATAAGTTAAATATACCTTAATCTTCAAATTCAAAAAGTTTTCACCCTCCGGCTCTTAATGCATTGTGTTTGAACCTGCTGTAATAGTTGCATATAAGTCCCTCAGTTTTTCTCAGTGTGAAAAGATGGATCTCAAAATCACACAGTTCAAATACACAAAAGGGTTCAAATACACAAAAATGCTGAAAAAACAAAAAATCCTGAAGATTTTTTCTATAGAACAGCGGGCAAACAAGGGACTCATGAACAACTATCACTAAACAAAAACACAGCTTGTGGATCATTCAGGTAACAACAAAGTATTAAGAATCAAGTGTATGTAAACATTTGAACAGTCATTTTTATAAATTCAACTATTAATCTCTCTCATGGACTGTATGTAAACGTCTTTAATGTGAAATATCTTATTCAGGTCAGTACTACATAAAAATAACATGCATTTGTATGATCCCTCTTCTTTTGGTAAAATAATTAACATTTTGCAGATTCTGCAAGGTGTATGTAAACTTTTGACTTCAACTGTATATTACTATTTTTTTTTATATTTTGTATACTGACTATTTTTTTTTTTTAGATATTGCTAGAATTCATCAATTTAACATTATAAACATATTTTGTCAAACATACTATTTATTTTCTAAACTTAACAGTTGGGGTAAAACCTTTACACTACTAAAAGTTACTTTGTACACAGTGTACTTTTAGCACATTTACGTATGTTTTTAATTTTTACAATTGTTTGCACTTATAGGCTTTGCTATACAGCGCAGGTCATATTTCACTGTTCATATCTTATCTGTTCATTCATGTGTTTATTTGCAGAGTTGTTTTAGTGTTTGCATGTACTTGTGTGGGATTATCACACTTCTTGTACATGATGTAATTCCGTACTATACTTATCGTGTCTTTTTATCTGATCTTTAACCTTGCTATGTATCGCCTGACAATAATCTCTCTTTTTCTCTAGTACATACAGTCGGGACATGCCGTGTATGCAGAGGCTCTGTGGGACCATGTCACAATGGAAGAGCAGGAGCTGGCCTTCAAAGCCGGGGATGTGATCCGGGTTCTGGATGTTCAGGAACAGGACTGGTGGTGGGGGGCGGTGGGCGACCGCAAGGCCTGGTTTCCCTCTAGTTTTGTGCGAGTGAGTTGCACTCTGACCCGAGTAATAAATGTGAAACAAAAGCCATGCAGCTTGAAAGTAACACTTAAACATCCTGTATGTTTGCTCTTGGTGACCCAAGAGGAAGTGCTAGATATGTCATCACTGTTGCATGTGCTGATTGACCGGTTTGGAAGAAATGCGGGTGTATGGAATGGTTTTTTTATTGTTTTGAGCTGATTAATGCATCCCATTGTCAGTCTGTGACATCCAACAAGATGAGTCAATTAGACACAAAGAGGCTTTGGGTGATTAGATCAAGAGTTCCTGTAGAAGTGGATTTACCAGTTGTCTCAATCACAATTGACTGTTGTCTTAAATTGTGCCTAATCATGGTCCTCTGGAATTTACCATAATGATATGTTGTTGTCAAGGTTCGGGTGAATCAGGAGGATTCAAGCAGCGACAGTGTGGAAATCGCACCGAATGCAGAGGAATCCGTCCCACCAGATGCACACAAACAAAACTTGCAGCACAGACAGCAGATGAGAGCCAATGTGGTCAAAGAGATCATGGACACAGAGCGCATTTACATAAAACACCTCAAAGATATCTGTGAGGTGAGCCTCCATCTCAGCCGTTTTATGTTTGCTTTAGTTTAATCTGTTTGTTTTGTTTTGTGGTCTGTGTATGTTGATAAAAGAACTCTTATCTTCAATTTAGCCTGAACGGTAATCAATCTGCTTTGCCTATCGTTTAAATATGAGATCAAGATTAAAACAATTGCCTTCTTTCAAGATAACATTATCTCTCAGAATATAGATGTAGTGCTCAAGAGTAGTTCAATGATATTTAATACTAGCAAACTACGTTGTACACTACACTACCAGTCAAAAGTTTTTGAACAGTAAGACTTTTAATGTTTTTAAAGAAGTCTCTTCAGCTCACCGAGCCTGCATTTATTTGATCCAAAGTACAGCAAAAACAGTAACATTTTTGAATATTTTTTTTTTGAAATAACTGCTTTCTATAAATAAATAATAGAAATTAATACTTTTATTTAGCAAGTATGCTTTAAATCAATCAAAAGTGATGATAAAGACATTTTTTGATGTTACAAAAGATTTCTATTCATCAAAAAAACTTGAAAAATTCTACTCAGCTGTTTTCAGCCTAATAATAATAATAATCATCATCATCATCATAATAAATGTTTTTGAGCAGTGAATCAAAATATTAGAATGATTTCTGAAGGTAATGATGCTAACCATTCAGCTTTGAAATCACAGGAATAAATTACATTTTAAAATATATTTGAATATATATATATACATTTTTTTAAATGTAAAAATGCAGGCTTGGTAAGCAGAAGAGACAAACATTAAAAAAGTTTTACTGTTCAAAAACTTTTGACTGGTAGTCACATGCTGAATACAAAATTGTAAACGCATGCTGTTCCTTTTGAACACTCTATTCATCAGAGAAAGTAATACAAGTTTTTTGCAAAAATATTAGGCAGCAAAACTGTTTTCAACATTAATAATAAGAAGAAATGTTTTTGAGCAGAAAAACAGCATATTAGAATGATTTTTGAAAGGATCACATGATGCTGAAGACTACTGAAAATTCAGCTTTGCCATTACAGGAATAGATTATATTTTAAATATAGATTACATTAATAATGAAACATTATTTTAAATTTTCATAATATTTTACAATATTGCTGTTATTGTATATTGATCAAATGCAGTCTTGCAAAGCATGAATTTGTGTGAAAAGCATCTTAACCTTTGGAAATCAAAAAATGAGTTAGGAAAGAGATGGTAAATATTTCTTAGTTCAAATTTATTACAGTTTATCTATCAGATTGTGTTTATCCAATTTATTATGTGTCTCATTCATGACCTCTGCTGGTCAAATGCATACAAATATTTTTAAGTGAAGGAAAACTCCAAGGCAAAATATCTAAATGAAATGTTAATTTAGTTTCAATTCAAAATTTTGTTTTTGTTGTTATAGGGATACATCCGTCAGTGTAGAAAGCACCCTGGCATGTTTACTGATGCGCAGCTAAAAACAATCTTCAGCAACATTGAGGACATCTACAGGTTCCAGAGAAAGTTTCTTAAGGACCTAGAAAAGCAATACAACCCTGAAAACCCTCATCTCAGTGAGATTGGCTGCTGCTTCCTTCAACAGGTACCTTCACACGCACAAGAACCAATGAAATGGGTTTTCCTAACAAATTGCTTATATTCCTTAACATCTTTTTCTTTCTTTTAGGAGGATGGTTTCGCCATATACTCTGAATACTGTAATACACATCCAGTGGCATGTGCAGAATTACAGCGATTGATGAAACAAAGCAGATATAAACACTTCTTCGAAGCCTGTCGTCTGTTACAGCAGATGATCGACATCTCCATTGCTGGCTTCCTACTTACGCCTGTACAGAAGATTTGTAAATACCCTCTTCAGCTGGGAGAGCTTTTGAAATACACACCCAAAGACCACAGGTAGATCATTCTCTTACACACGTAGACTAGTTTGGGGTTGATAGGGTTTTTTTTTAATGATTAGTTCACTTCCAGAATGAAAATTTCCTGATATTTACTCACAAGTAAATATTATCTAGCACAAAATGATCTGTCATTTTCTACGAAAAAATACAAATTCATATACTTTTTAACCACAAATGCTCATCTTGCACTAGCTCAACCTCATGCATTGTGTAATCACGCACACGTAGCATGGGCGAAAGTGTTTACAGACCCAGTGTCTACAAAGCGAACATGCAAAAAAAGTCATGCGCCCTTTACAAAAAAAGTAAAACGATGTCAGACGATTCTGAAATTGAGATGGAAGTTTTCGCCCCACCCTACCTTTCTGAACCAAAGTACACAGATGAGGAACAAACTGCACGTGGCCTTTCAAAAAGTGAATACGCAATTTAAAAAAATGACCATTTGTTTCACTAGATAAGACCCTTATTCCTGTAGAGCCCTTTGAAGCTGCAGTGAAACTGTAATTTGGACCTTCAACCTATTGGCTCCCATTGAAGTCCACTATATGGAGAAAAATCCTGCAAAGTTTTTCTCAAAAACCTTAGAAGAGGTGAAGAAATTATCAGGAAATTTTAATTCTGAAAGCAAACTTCTCCTTTAATGTTATTGAAAGTCTCTTATGCTAGCTAAAGCTGCATTTATTTGATTAAAAAAACTGTAAAAACAGTGGTTTTTCTGTAACTTTATTACATTTTAAATTAACTGTTTTCTATTCAAATATGTTTTAAAATGTAATAGTAATTTTTTTAGCAGCCATTACTCCAGTTTTCAGTGTCACATGATCCTTCAGAAATCAAACTGACATGTTGATCTGGTGCTCAAGAAAAAATTATTATTATTAATGTTTAAAACTAGTACTGGGCAACGATTAATCGCATCCAAAGTAAAAGTTTTTGTGTACATAATATATGTGTGTACTGTGTATATTTATTATGTATATATAATACACACACATGCATGTGTATATATTTAAGAAAAATGCTATGTTTATATATTAAATATTTAGATATAAATTATATGAATATAAATGTATACATGTAAATACATTTTAATATTTTCAAAATATATACTGTATGTGTGTGTCTCTATATATATTCATAATAAATATACAGAGTACATACAAACATATATTTATTTTGGATGCGATTAATCACGATTATTTGATGCCCAGCAATATTTAAAACAGTTTTAGTTGAAACCGTAATATTTTTCATGGTTCTTCACTGAATAGAAAGTTCAAAGAACAGCATTTGTTGCCTTTATTGTCAATTTTGATTGATTAATTGTGTCCTTGCAGAAAAAGGGGCCGTTTACACAGAACGTGTTTTTCCATTCCAATGCACTACTTTTTCATTGTTTTTCTATGTAAATGCTAGATGGACACGTGTGATTGTTGTTGCGTGTGGCGTCTTTTGCAGCATCTCACACATACGCTTTGCATTTTTAATTTGATGGCAACATGGCAGAGGAAGCATTCTGCGTCTCTCATTTTTAGACGCGAAGATGCGTTTTGTCTGAATGGCCCCTAAAAGTATTAATTTCTTTAAAAAAATGTACTTGTAGTATGTTTATTTACTTTTTTTTATTAAAAAGATCGTAATGAAGTAATTTTTTTTCTGCAGTGACTACGAAGGGGGGTGTGCCGCACATAAAGCAATGAAGAATGTAGCAAGTCTGATAAACGAGAGAAAAAGGCGACTTGAGAGCATCGACACCATCGCTCACTGGCAGGTGGCCATCCTCCAATGGGCGGTCAGTGATATTTACACACATTTACACTGCTTTCAGCATTTCTGAATTATTCAAGTAGCAGCAACAGCCTCTCTGATGTTTTCATATCAAGAAATTTGATTATTTGGCAGACGGGCATGTCTAATGCAATAAGATATTAATTGGATGTTGATCTGTTTATTAGATTACTATATCGTTAATGCGCTGGGTCATTCACAGGTCTAGATGAGGCTTTGTGTACTACACAACAACAATTTCAGGTTTCAAAGCTTTTAAAGATGGAAAAATATTTCCTCTAGGGTGATGATGTGTTAGAGCGAAGCTCTGAGCTCATCCACTCCGGCGAGTTAACGCGGATAGTACGGCCTGGTAAGACACAGCAACGCAGCTACTTCCTGTTTGACCACCAGCTGGTGTTTTGTAAGAAAGACATCCTGCGGAGAGACCTGCTAAACTACCGTGGCCGTATGGACACTGACCTACTCGAGCCAGTCGACCTGCCTGATGGACGGCACGCTGAGATGGGCCTCCTGAAGAACGCGTTTCTCCTACGGCACGCTGAGAATCTGAACGTGCTTTGTGTGTTGTGCTGCAAAAAGAACCAGGACAAGCAGCGATGGCTGCAAGCGTTTGCTCGAGAGCGCAGACGGGTACAGGAAGACCAAGAGATGGGTGAGTCTCACAGCTGATGTTCTGGTATGAAATGTTCAAGCCATGAATTCCAAGAATGACGTTCATTATTTTGTCAATTGACAGGGATGGAGATTACTGAGGCCCAGAGGAAGCAAGCAGTTCACAACGCCAGGAAATCCAAACAAGGAAAAATGAAAAGTATGTACCCTTGTTATCTTGTTCTGCCATTTTTAGAACTGAGGTTAAAGCAGGGTTATAATAGATTTGAACTGAATCTTTAATGGAGTATTTACTTCTATTATTGTTTTTCATGTTATTTTTAAAATGATATTTCAGTTGTAATGTGTCTTTTCCAATTTAGTTTATTCTATCATTGTTGGTTTTTTAAATTTATTTAGTTAATTATTTTAGGCTTTTATTTAAGATTCAGAAGATTTATTTTAAAATGTATATCTGGAGACACTTTCATGTTTAATACAGGTGAGATAAACAGTATTTCAGAAACTACAAATACATTTTTGGACTTTTTTTTATTTAAGTTTAAATTGTTTTGGACTCAGTTTCAGTTTTTCATAAGGTTTTAATTGTATTTTTAACAATAATGACACCAGGTCATATCTTAAGTCTCTTAAGATATTTTCGTTTCTTTTTTTATTGTATTTTTATTTTAATGTGTCTTCTCA